>OY728163.1:548505045-549105045 GCA_963277665.1 Viscum album
GCAATATATAGGAATAATTAAGAATAAATAGGATTAATTAAGAATAATTAGGAATAACTAGGAATAATTAGGAATAATTAGGAATAATTAAAAGTAATTAGGAATAATTAGGAATAATTAATAATAATTAGTAGTAATTAGGAATAATTATTAATAATTGGTAATAATTAGTAAGAATTAGGAATAATTAGGAATAATTAGGAATAATTAGTAATAATTAGGAATAAATAGAAATAATTAGGAATAATTATATAAAATTAGCAAGAAATAGCAACAATTAGGTAGAATTAGGAAGAATTAGCTATAATTAGCTATAATTAGCTATAACTAGCTATAATTAGGAATAATTAGGAATAATTAGGAATAATTAGGAATAATTAGGAATAATTAGGAAATGAAATCTACTTGGATAATGAAGGGAAAATTTGTAATAATCTCCATAACGATGATTACCAAATTTACTTTCATTATTCAAGCAGTTTTCCTTTTTCTAAGTATTGATAAGTATTGCTAAATTAGTAATAAATAATAATAATTAGTTAGAATTAGTAATAAATTGTAATAATTAGTAATAAATTGTAATAAATTATAATAATTAGTAATAAATTGTAATAATTAGTAACAATTAGTATTAATTTTTAATAATTTGAAATAATTATCAATAATTATGAATAATTAATAATAGTTAGAAACAATTAGAAATAATAAGTGTGAGCAAGATGCAATTAAATGAGTTGTCAGACAAAAGAATAGCCGTCAATCCATTGGAAATTTTGTCTCCCTTAATTAATGATAATTATTAAGTAGTTTTAATTATTTATCTTCTTTTTTAGATAGTGTTTTTATAATTTCAAACTATTAAAAAATAGTGATGATTTCATATTTTATGTAGAAAAATATGGAAGAAGGAAGTTGACATCAGTCATTATTAGATGACCGAGCTTGGATAAATCAACGTAGAAATCTAAATGGTTCTGGTTTAAATCCCGTATATATTGAGGGTGTTGATGTTTTCTTAGAATTTGCATCATCAGAACTCGAATATGTTTTAGAAGGAAAAATTAAGTATCCTTGTAAAAAATGTTCTCTGATAACCTTTGACACATTTGACAAGGTTGGGGGATATCTCTCGCGGTTTGGTTTTCAACCAGATTATTTTTTTGGTATCAACACGGTGAACGCAGTTCTAGAGAAGATCTTAATAACTTGATTCCAGATCCATCACAGTTTCAAAATTTAGTACATGATGTTGCAGGTCCATCTGTGCAACAAACTGAAACTCACAGTGATATTGATTTAACTCCTGACTTGGAACCATCCGAATTTTATGAGTTTTTGTGGTCTATTGAGGATGCATTACATCCTGGTCACAAGATAAGAAAAATAGAAGCGGTTGAAAAATTTAGGGCTATTAAATCAGATAATGCAATGTCAAACAACTGTTTTGATCAGATATTTTCTTTGGTTAAAACACTGTTACCTAAAGGAAATGTGTTTCCTGCAAATTACTATGAGAGAAAGAGGCTGATTCGTAATCTGGGCCTTAGTTATCGGAAGATTCATGCATGTCCAAATTATTTCATCTTATATTCTGGCGAAAATGAGTCATTGAATATTTTTCCCACATGTGGACAATCGAGGTATAAAGAAGCTCAACCAGGAAAGTCTAGATCGATTACAGTAAAATAGTTGAGATATTTCCCCATTAAAACCGGGTTGCAACATTTATTTATGTCTCAGAATAGAGCGTCAATGATGTCATGGCACAAAACCAAGATTTCAACTGATAAAAGCTTGATTCATCCATCTGATGGTGATTCATGGAAACATTTTGACCGTATGCATCCGTCTTTTTCTATAGAAGCCTGAAACGTATGATTGGGTCTTTCTACTGACGGTTTTTGTCTATTTGGTTCTTATGGTAGTCAGTATTCATGTTGGACTGTCTTTATAACTCCGCACAGTTTGCCTCCATGGATGTTGATGAAGGATCCTTATATCTTTTTGACTCTATTAATCCCAGGATATCCAAAAAAGAATATTGATATTTATTTGAAACCATTGATTGATGAGTTAAATTCACTATAGAGTGATGGTGTTAATACATATGATGTTGCTGCGAAAAAAAAATTCATATTAAAAGCTACATTGATTTGGATGATCAGTGACTTTCTAGAATATGGCATGTTATCTGGTTGGAGTACACATGGTCTGAAATCATGTCCTTACTATATGAAATAAAACAAAGCCTCTATGATGGTCAATGGAAAAAACATTTCTATTTTTATTTTCACCGTAGATTTCTTCCAACCGATCATCCTTTTCGGAGGAGCAAATCTCATTTCATAAAAGGCACAATTGAAAGGGATGAACCTCCAAGGATGATCTCAGGTATAGAGTTAAAATCAGTTGTATTTTCATTTCCCCCATCACATTTGGACCAACAATCAACCAATAAAAAATTCATGGCTTTGGGAAAGAACATAATTGGATAAAACAGGGCATTTTTTGGGATCATTAGTATTGGTATGATTTGTTGGTCCACCACATGATGGATGTTATGCATATTGAGAAGAACTATTTTGATAATTTATTTCATACAGTTTTGGATGCACCAGGTAAGACCAAAGATACTATAAATGCATGATTAGATCTTGCCCAAATTTGCAGGGGACCAGAACTTGAATTATTTGCAAATATCAGATCACAGAGGTTGATGAAGCCAAAATCAGCTTATACACTGTCCAAAGAGAGTCCCTTATTATTTGGTTAGTGGATTGCAGATTTGAGACTTCCAGATGGCTATGATTCTAATTTGGGAAGATGTGTTAAGAATGGTTATGTTATTGGATTAAAAAGTCATGATTGTCATGTTATAATGGAAAGAATTATTCGGATTAGATTCAGAGGTTTATTGAATTTTATGATTTGGGATTTGATAAAAGACATATCTTATTTTTTTGAGACATTTGTGCAGCGAAAACAGACTACGATGTACTAATAAAACTGGAAGAAGTTGTTGCTGTAATTATATATAAATTGGAAAAAATCTTTCCACCGGATTTCTTTGACTCAATGGAACATCGGATATTACATTTTCCACATGAAGCTAAATGTGGAGGTCCAGTACAGTTTCGATGGATGTACCCATTCGAGAGATTCATGCAGAAATTGAAGAAAAAAATACGTAACAAATCATCAGTTGAAGGCTCAATTGCTGAAGCTTATTTGCAAGTGGAAATTGATTTTTTATGCTCTCATTATTTTGAATCTCAATATCCCTCAAAACAGAATCACATGGGACGAAACGAGTAGAATGTTAATGACGAAATGGACAATCAAGTAACAGTTTTTAATCAGCCTAATCATGGTTTCGGTGGAGTTCATGAACAATGGATTTCAGATGATGAACATCACAGAGCTCATATATATGTTCTTCTCAACTGTGAAGAAATGACATAATTTGTCCTGTGAGTTCTTATATCAGTAATTCTATAATTTATGTTATAGTATTTAAAAATATTTTATTTGTAGTTTATATGATAATCATATCAAGAAACAACTTCCACAAATTATAGCAGCTGCTATTGAAGAATGCAGACAAATTTTTTTTTTCTCAATGGTTTCAAAAACTGGTAACATAAATTATTGATGGTTTAATATCAATTCTGTTTAATATTTATTATATTTAAAATTGTTTTACAAATTTTCAGGTGTCTCAATATGCTGATAAAATTGATAACTGACTGTATGTATTGAGTAACCCACCATCGAAAATGGTTAAATCTTATAATTCATATGTGGTGAATGGTTTTCGATTTCATACACATGCATACGAGGAATAAAAAACAATGAATAATGGAGTTTTCTTGAGAGGATCACATCACAGAGAAACTTAAGTTGACTTTTATGGAATTTTGGATGAAATTATTGAGTTGTGTTATCTTGGACAGAATTACATAACAATGTTTAAATGTCGGTGGTTGGATACTGAGAGAGGTTTTCATGTTCATCCAACTCATGGAATCATTGATATTAAATATAAAAGTATTCTTGAAGTAAATGAACCCTTTTTACTGGATCAACAGGCACATAAAATTTATTATGCAAAGTACTGTGCTACTTCAATAGACTTGAGCGATTGGTGGAGCATAATAAAAATGAAATCTCGAGAAAATCAGTTTACTCAAACTGTATGTGGTTTCACTGAAGTAGAGGGAATTGAAATTTTTCAGGAGACGACTCAAAATCCATCTGATTCACAAAGAGACGTGAATATCAACGATGACACCCCACAATTAAGGATTGATGGTGATGAAGATGTTAATGATGTTACAAATGAATTTGAAATGACAACAGATGTTGAAAATGAAAATCATATGGATATTGATGATGCTGGGGAGGAAGATGAAGACATTGACATTGACAGCTATGTAGAAGAGGATGAAGATGAACATTGACACCATCAAATTCTGGTTATAATAATATTTAATATATATCTATATATAATAGTTATTTTCAAATATCTGCTAACAACAACCATTTTGTGTTTCAGATGGACTCTGATCCACTGCGTGAGTTAGAGGAGGATAAACTACCTTTGGATGATTCGGATGTTGGATCATCTGACCCTCATCCTACTAGTGGTTCAAGAGGTATGCGGAGGGGGCACGATCTTACACAACTGATGATTCTTGACCCTATTGCCAAGAGACGTCCACATCTTGGTTTCGATCCACGCACACAGAGGTATGGTAACCTGTATATTTTAGTTAAAATTCATTAATTTATTTATATTTATACTAATTTTTTGATTATTTATTCTTTTTTTCACAGTTTTCATCATGTAGCTATTGGAAAAGGGAGAGCTATATTGCGCAATTATTTTTCTCAACCATGGATCACATGGGAACATATTCCCGTTGATGTGCGACGCGAGATGTTCCATCATTAGTTGGTACGTAAATAAATTATATTTATTTTGAAATTTATTTTATTAATAACTTGATATTATAAATTATTTGTAGGGTTTATGGCATCCTATCGATGATAGCATGCACGACGCTATCTACACGACAAGGCAAGTTTCTATGTGTGACAGTTTCCACCAGTTTTTGCACAATTTGAGAAGGACATCCATTAAGAAAGCAGGGGTGATAGAATTTAATGAGTCGTGTAGAGCCCACCGACCAGAGTACATTTCACTTCATGTTTGGGATGGATTATGTTTACACTGGTTGGGTGGTGGATTTCAGAGGAGATCTTTAGTGGGACGACAGAACCGGGGGAGACAGGAGGTGACACATTGAGCTGGTAGCCGTACATTCAGTTCGCATAGAGAGAATATGGTAAGTATATTTTTTAAATATATTATATAACTTTAAATATAAAAAGTTTATTTTATATTTATGTAGGCAGTTGAGCATCCCGATATTACGAAGTTCGACATTTATCGGAGGATGTACAGTGATCCAGCCACTGGAGAGATTAGAGGTGATCGTCAGCGTCAGATTGTGGTTAGTATTATTTTTTGAAGTTTGACAATTAACTGCATATAATATTTTTACAATTTTAATTTTAAATTGGAATTGAAGGAGTCATATGAGGCTGCGACCTCTGAGACACAGGCTGAGGGTCAGGACGAGATGCCTGAGCAGACCAGTGCTCACCATTTCGATGAGGCGGCATGGATGCAGGCGACTCAGTATGACTTTTAGAAGTGTAGAGAAGTTGTCATCAACTCTCATTTGAATCTCGGTACATATTATGGTACTGCTGCGATGTCGGCGTCCAGCTCGAGAGGAGCTCATGGAGAGGCATCATATTCTGGCTCACAGTATCAGGAGCAGTTGAGAGCTCAGGCTGAGAATATAGACATTTTGCAGAAGCAGTAAGAAGAGATGTGTCCGCGACAGTAGCAGCAGCAGCAGTAGCACAAGGAGGAGATGCTTCGATGGCAGCAGCAGAATCACGAGCAAATGGATTACATGCGTCATATGACTCGTAGGTTAGGGATGGTGTTTCCTCGACCAGCTCCTTAAGCTTCTCCACCTCCTCCAGAAGACGACCGCCGGTGATTTTTTTATGTTACAAACATTTTAATTTAACATTATAATATGAATTATATATATTTTCTATCTTTTATATTGGTGAAAATATTACATTATTTAATTTTTAATATTTTTTTTATTTTTTTATATTTTTTTGTGAATATTGAGAATTTTAATATTTTCTATTTTTTTATTGTTTTAATAATAGTAAAATTATTTTTTCATTAATCGTAATTTTATTAAATTTTATTTTATTTTTTAATTAATTCATTATTTGCGATGGGAACTTTTGAGATGGGGTCCCATCGCAAATAGCCTAACTAAATATTTTTAAAACCATATTTTTGATGGTCAAGCAGTCCCATCGCAAATAATTAGTTGTGACGGGCACGTCGCAGAAAGCTTTATATATATATTTTTTGTTCCAGGACAATAGCCCGTCACAAATAGTTTTTGCGATGGTTCCGTCACGAAAATGTTTATGTTTATATAATACATATAATCGGAGTTTATTTTCGACAGAGATGTTTACCATCGCAAATTACATTTTTTTCTGACGGGGCCGTCGCAACTAATTGTATTTGAGATAGCATTTTCTACAACGAGATGTTTGCGATGGGGCCCCATCACTAAAGCCTATTTGCGACGGGATCCCGTCACAAATAGCCCATCACAATTACCAAGAATTCCATTAGTGAATTGATATTATTATTTCATGGGTCTTAAGATTAAAATGTTACTCTTATAGTAATGGATTCCTATCTCACTTGTCATCATTTGTGACACACATACTATACCCACCTAATCTTTCATATTTTTTGTGTCTACAATACCAAGAAATCATTATTTTACTTTATTTTTTAAAATAATATAATTTTAATTTGCATATCCATTTTTGTATCTCTCTTTTATGGGGTTTATGGTTCAATAATTACTAAATTGGAAAGGTAATTTTGTATAAATTTTTTATATTTGAGACACATATTATATTTTGTATCTATATTATTTTAAGAGGACTATAAAATTACTTGTTGACATTTTATATTACTAATCACATTATTTTAATTATATTTTCTTCTTTATTTAGAATTAATCTTTTTTGGGTACTTTTATTTAATGATAAAAAATTAGTAATATTTTATTGATACAATCTCATATTTTTCATGATTCTTTATGATTATGATTCAATTAATGAAATATTATTGTCCATCACTAAATAATTCTCATAACGTTTATTCACATATTCTCTTTCATGATAACCTCATGTAATGGTACCATTTCTCCATTCAATGGTTCTTAGGCTAATTAAGAAAATGATTTTAATAAAATATACCTTCATTTTTATTTTTAGTTAGAAGTATTTTTTATCTAAAAAATGTGTCTTGTAAAAATGTATCAAATAATGTTCTATTATTATACCATGATTTTTAAAAATAAATTTTACATGTTTTTCTATTTTTAATATTTTTTAAAAATATATTATTTTCATTTTCTAATGAATTTAATTTTATAATCATTTTACCAAAAAAATAATGGTTACGTAACATCCCCAACCTAGGAGCCACTATTCTGGTGCCCGATCCGGGTCACCACATGACCTCAAGCACGCCTCCCCATATGCTGGAGTTTTCCGACTAATAGAGAGGGTCTAATAGGTCAAGATGGGAGAGTATACCCTCATTACCAGATTAAGCCCCAACAGGTAATAATTAAAATAACATAAACAACATGAAACAATCAATAACATGCATAAATAATCAATTCCCAAAACTGGGTACAACCATATACAACATTAAATATGCCATGCCATGCTATAATGACAACTGAACAAAAATCACAAAAGAAAGAAAATAGCATAATCCAAAACATGGACCACACTCCAGGTCTGGAACCTCTCCCATACATATCCCATGTCCAAATAAAATCCCTAGAACATGGCCCTTACCCTTGTCCTAACCTATAAGCATGAAATCTGCTTGGGTACCAAATGGCGGACAGAGTAGGGGTTGAGTATAACTCAGTAGTCCACCGCCAACGGTGTCTACAAAATATCCATAAAAAATTAAGAGTTCATGCAAATGATAATTTAAGGAAAATTAATCTAAAAATTTCAATAAGAAATTATAGATTATTCTCCTTTAAATTATACTACCGTTGAATCCAAGTTCACAACTTATATATTTCATGGTTCAATATACCTTTTTCATGTGTTCAAGAGATTAGGAATGTTCAATGTTCTCAAGAATATGAGAATAAAATTAAGTCATATCTCACTAGAAACCACAATATAACAACCTCATAATCCTCAATCTAAAGCCTATGTCTAGGTGGGAGGCAACCATTATGGGAATAGAACACCATCCCCTTCCCTAACCCATTAATTTAGGGGTGAATCTTGAGCTTTGGTCCAACTCAACCCATAAGCGTAGATCCTAAACTCAATACCCCACTCTACCAAGCTATGTTCACATGCTTATTTATTAAATCACTATTACATACGATAACACAACATATCCAATCCAATATTAATTGAAACATCACAAAAATATCAATAAATGGGAAACTAACATTTTTCCTCAATCCATTAACACATTTGTCATTTATATTACTTTACCCTTTTGCCCCATTCCCATTTCTCATTCCTATCTCACTAAGCATATTCAATTATAAAGCTAATCCCCCAATATTCTCCCATTAATCCATTTAACCCTTTTTCATGCTAGCCAAACAACCCCTTAGATCATTACCCAACCAAAGTGTATTACTAAGTCTTCAATTTCACATACTTAAAGAATATTAAAATGTTAATCAATGGATCTATGTCCTCGCACAATTGCCTTACACTTACTTAGCTAAACTCTAAGTTCGGGGAATATATGCACACTCAATGGGTGGCCCTATTCTCATTTTCCCATCCTCCATGCATCCAGTGGGGATCATGAGGAGTTCAATTAACCTTTTAGACACCCACTATATGTAAATAAAACAATGGTAACTAAGAACACAATAATGTAAAATTAATAACACAAACCTACATGAAAAAATCCACTTGAAACCCATGGGATACAAATTATAGACCACCTACCTTGAATACATTGGTGAAGGAGCCCTTAAACAAGGCCTCAGATCCCGATTCAGTCAAACCTTGATGCCTCAACCTAAAACTCACCAAAAAGAAGGTTTTGAGAGTCCTATAACAAGATAACAGAGAGATACCAACCCAAATTAAGAAAGAGATGTAAGGAGGGGCTTTGCCTTACCCGGATCTTCAATCCGCAACTGACTGTGCTCTAAATGACCCTAATACGAGGAAGACCAATCCTTGGAAGCTCATTGGAGCTTTGATTCATTCATAGGGTCCAAAGAGGGAATAAAGGAGGAAATACTGAGTTGGATATAAAATATTATAATGGAATTTTTTTTAATTTTTAGAAGTTTCTAAGCTTCATGGTTTACCCGCACGTTTTTTCAAACCGTGCAAAAACCGTGTGGAGGCTACTATATGAAAATCCTTCTTCTATATGGTTTACCTTGGCTCTCCACACAGTTGGGTAAATAAGTGCACAAATCATGTAGATGCAACTGTCTGAAAAATTATTCTGCATGGTTTACATGGGATATCTTCACGATTAGGTCTATCTATGCAAAGACCATACTGCTTTCCCATAAAAATCATTTTCCCCTTTTTTCGTTTCCCGAACCACTGGAACACCCTTGAGTCTTCTTAAGGACTTGGGAAGACAATTAATTGACCAAAACGATGGACTTACATTGAAATGTGATAAAAACATACCATACGTAGAAATCTGGGGTCTTATAACCTCCCCAACTTATAACAACTTGTCCTCGAGATGGTCTTCCTAAGAATCAATGGGTTTCTAATGTAATGAGATTGGGACACTGGGCCCACATGTCAAATTTCCCCTCCCATGTTTCCTCCTAAAAATTTCCATGATGCCATTGAACACGAATTTTGGGCATAACCTTTCATAGAAAAACATTCTCACTATGATCCACAATACAAACCAGGTGATTCTCGAAGGACACATCATCCAAAAGATCAACATCATTAGAGTTTAACACATGATACCGATCATGGTGATACTTTCAGATTTGTAGAACATGAAACACATCTTGCATCCGACTATACCATTGTGGAAGAGCTAATCGATATTCCACAGGTCAAACCCTCTCCATAATCTCAAATGGACCACACATCAAGGAACCAAATTGCCCTACTTCTGAATTCGATGGTGACCCAACCTTGGAGACACCCGAAGAAACCATATATCATCCACCAAGAACTCAATATGTCTATGATGCTAATTTTCATAATACTTCTTCCTACTCGGAGCTGTTGACATATGCTTTTCAATCAAATGAACCTTCTCTGACATCACCTACACAAGACTCAGTCCTAATAGCTCAGAGTATCTAGCCTCTAACCAACACAAAAAAAATCTATAAGGTCTCCCATAAAGTGACTCAAAAGGTTCCATATGAACTATAGCCTGAAATCTATTGTTGTATGAAAAATCAACAGGAAACAAGTGCTTTTCCCATGAACCACCAAAACCTAGAACACATTCTCTCAACTTCTTTTCTAATACAATAATTGTATGCTATGACTGGCGGTTAGTCTGAGGGTGGTAAGACATAATAAAAAACTCATGGGTACCAAGTGACTTTAGTGGTCCCATCCAAAATCATGAGATGAATCATGGGTCACAATTTGAAACTATGGTTCTCAGTACACCATGAAACCGTACTATTTCTTGAACATAAAATTTCCCTGATTGGTTGACTATATAGGTCTCTTGAATTGGTATTAAATGAGCCACTTTTGTTAGTCGATCTACCACTACCCAAATTGCATCATTCTTATGAGGGGTCCTCAAAAGACCCATTACAAAGTCCATCATGACCTCATTAAAATTCCACTATGAAATAGGTAATGACTACAATAACCCACATAGACTCTGTTGTTCAGCATTTACCTGCTGATAGGTGAGGCATCACGCCACAAAACGTGAAACTTTTATCTTAATTCCTCAACACCAAAACTGCCTACGAATATCATGGTACTTCTTAGTCCTGTCTGGATGCACTGCCCACTTTGAAGTGTGGAACTTGCACATCAAATCCTCCCAACCATTTTTTGGCCCCACAACACGACCACGAATATTACTAACACCATAAGAACTAAAAGTCCAACCAGAAGATGACCCCCCACATTTATGACTTTCCTTCATAGACAAATACTCAATGTCTACCAGCTGACTCTCTTCAACTCACCTCTAGAGTGCAAACTCAACTGCTATAAATGCAAGGGTCATTTTCCTGTGACCATGCTGTACCTCATAATTCATATCAGTAAATAAATACATCATCACTCACTCTAAACTGGATTCCTAAACTACCTAATTCTGATTATTCTAGATCATTGAATCAACGAAAATATTCACTTTACCTGGTCTATAGACTAACTCAAAATCAAAAGACAGCAGGTACTCAACCCACCGTCACTAGAAAAGATTCAAATCCTATTAAGAGAAGATGTATTTAAGGATTGTATGGTTAGTAAAAATCATAAAGGGATCTCCCAAAAAGTAATGCCTCCAACACATTAAGTCATGTACCACATTAGATACCTCTAAGTCATGATTAAGATAATTATATTCATGCAACCTCAATTGTCTCAACCCATAATGAACCACCCATTCATCCTACCTCAACACTGCCACATGTCCAACAATGGATGAATCACAAAACAAGGTCAAAATCTTTCCTAGTGTGGGTAAGATCAAATTTGGTGTGGTAGTCAACCGCTTATTTACCTTCTAAAAAGATTTATCACAAGCCTCTGACCAATCAAACTTAACCCCTTTCTTAATTAGTCTTGTGAGAAGAACTTCCAAATGAGGTAAATCTCTAATAAATCTTTGATAATAAATATAAAAACTTAGGAAAATCTGAATATCGGAGACTTTCTTGGGCTACTCCCAAGACAACACAGCCTGGACCTTTAGTGGATCCATTGATACACTTAACTCAGAAACGATATGTCCCTGAAAGAGTACCTCACCAATCCAAAACTATGATTTTGATAGCTTGGTTTAAATATTATGCTTTATTATTGCACTCAAGATGATGTCTAGATGTTTTTAATGATCGTCATGAGTTCTGGAGTACAGAAATATTTCATAAACAAAGAAAACTATGAAGTAATATAGATACGGGTGAAATATTTGGTTCATCAATGCCATGAACATTGTTGGTGCGTTGGTCAAACCAAATGACATCACCAGAAATCTATACAACCCGTACCTACTTTGGAAAGTTTTCTGAGGTATGTCAGAAGGTCTCACCATCAAATAATGGTATCCCAATCTCAAATAGATCTTGGAAAACATAGGGGAACATATGATCAGATCAAACATGTCATCGATTCTAGGAAGAGGGTATCGATTCTTAACTGTCATCTCTTTTATCTTCCTATAATCAACTCATACCCTCAGTGATCCATTAGTCTTCTTAGAAAACAACACTAGAGACCCCCAAGGTGATGTAATGGGATGTATAAACCCCTTATCATCCAATTACTCTAACTAAATGTTCAATCATTTGAGATATTCTGGCACTATTAGATAGGGTGTAATGGTAACTGGCTCCGGTCCTCGCAAAAATTCGATCGTAAACTCAAAATATATCCTATGTAGTAACCCTAAGAATTCCTTAGAAAAAACATCTTGAAACTGGTCCACAACAAAAGGGAAAAATGGTTGTCCTATTTCCCAATCAACTAACATAAGGCTTTCCACATGGGCTATGAGTTCCCCCAACTGCAGGCGTAGCAGCCCTGTGTGGTCTGCTCAAGTATCCCACTCACCATGAAAGACATAAGCGCTCCCATTAATAGATGTGAACATTACTCAATGTCAATAATAGTCGATATGATCTTTATATAACACCAACCAATCCATTCCCAAGATTAGTTCAGAACCTAAAATCTCTAGGAAAAATAGATCCCACAAGAAATGTTACCCAATGACCTCCAGAGCGTAACCCTTACACTGCCTGATGTTCTAAACTCATACCCCTTATAGAGTATCAAGCAACATTACCCTATATTTAGTCTCCACAGTTAATACCAACATATAAAAGAACTAAGAATAAAGAATGGAATGTGTAGAACCTATATGAAATAAATCACTAGAAATCATGGAAGCTACAAGAATCATACCTCAAACAGTAGATGGTCCTACCTCACCACCTTCAGGTGTAGACTAAATTACATAGAGATGACATACCCTTTTACCCTGGTTTCCTGCCTGAGTACCCTCACTACACTGATCTATTGGTAAGGATGATCTCACCCAAAAGTTTACGTCCACTTCCTCTACCAGTACAAACTGTGGAGCTCCAACTGCTTTCCTACTACAAGGAAACCGACACCCTGCCAACAGTCAACATTTTCTTCTACCCTCTATGATTTACTGACCTTATTGGGTTCTAGCAAAACCTCTGAAAATGGACTAACCTGTCGCACGATCGAAACTCAACTATTAGGTGGGTACACTAGTCACATTTGTGACTTGGACCACCACACTGATAAAAAAAGACCAGGTCGCTACCCTGAGAAGCTGACCCACTCTTCTAGCTTCTCTGTGTGCTTCCACCCTGCTAAAAGATTACAATTTGGTGCTTCCAAATATCGGAAGCCTCACCACATTCTAAGCCAACTGGAACCACAAGTTCACTACCTGAAGCTCCCTTTAGGTTCCCCTATGAGATAAGGGCTTGGCCCACCACTTCAACAATCCTTTTCAGAAAAAAGATATTCACCTGAGACCTAATCTCTTCTCTCAGCCTATCCTGGAGGTGTTTCCCTATGGCTTCCTCGTCTCCTTTCAACTTTGGAATGAGACATCTCATATTAGTGAAATTACTGCCATAGTCTATTACCAACATTATCCCTTGATTCATCCTCATTAAATCCTCAGCCTTCTCATGCCTCAAGGTTTTTGGGTATAAGTGCTCGACAATATTCTCCGGAAATCCTTCCACATCATTCCCTCAGCCTGCTCTATTTGGACCATAATATCACACCAACATTTTTCTTGACCTATCAGCATATAGGCCACCAACATGACTCACATATCAAGAAAAGTATCTAGATGGTCTATAATTTTTTGGATTAACTCTATCCAGAACTCTGCTTCTTCCGACCCACCCTCTCAAGTAAAGGTTAGAGGGTGATACATATGAAACTCCCTAGTCAGTTCAAACATACACGGTGCGACCCTCCCTGAGTCTCATTCCATCATCTACATAAAATGAGAAATGTTATCATGGAACTACTATTATCTATTTTCTTGGATCACCATGTTCTCCTGCTCCACTACTAGAGGAGAATTCTTGGTAACTTCTTCATGTCGGCCAACTAGTACACATCTTTACGGTGGCATTTCTCTACAATGCCTAACATGAGATTTAGAACTCACCCATAAAACTTTTACGAAGTGAAAACAGACATATAAGAAGACTCATCACCTTCCATAACCAAACTAGTTCTCATACACTACCCAAATGAATCCACTCACAACCGGATCACTACCCTTCTCCATCACTCCTAAGGTCATGGTTGACACAATATCTAATTCACATGGTTACAAGCCTTATCTTTTACTCCCATTAAAAACCATTTTCATATCTCAATTTACTCTTAAAACAGATTAATCCACTTTTAATTCTTTATAAATCACCTTTTTCTACTTACTACTTGAAATTTTCACTCCCCTTTTTACCCATTCATATCATCTTATCAAGAACAATTTTCATTACTTTTATAATAAAAAACACATCCTAACCTTCATATCCCGCACACCCATCTCGTGTGTGTTCCTATCATGATTTATGTCACTTAGCTACATAGGTTCCTAGAATGATGCATGAATGAACAACCTAATACCCTTCCGGCCACAGGATAAAAATCACAAAACTATCAAACCACATAACAAGTTCATCACCCAATGGTGAAATATCATCAAATGCAACAACATAAAACAAGATCAAAAATACCCTTCCTGGGTGACTTGGGTTTTCCCTCATACATGGGTCAGGTGCTCCCAATCATGAGCTCATTACAAAGGCTTGACACTTTCCTAAACTCTTGTCTACCATCCCCAAATTGTAATAAAGAGAAAATAACTCCAGCGATACCACACTGTAACATCCCCAACCCAGACGCCACTATTTCAATGCCCGAGTTGGATCACCACATGACCTCAAGCGCACCTCCCCATACATTAGAGGTTTCCAACTAGCAGTGAGGGTCTAATAGATCACGTGGGGAGACTATAACTTTATTACCAGAGTAATCCATAGCATGGAATAATTTAAATAATGAAAAACATATGCAACAATCAATAAAATGCATAAATAACCAATTCCCAAAACTAGGTACAACCATATGAAATATTAAATATCCCATGACATGCTATAATGCCAAGTGAACAAAAAACACAAATGAAAGAAAATAGATGAATCCCCAAAATGGACCAGAATCCATGTCTAGAACCTCACCAATACATATCCCATGCCCATATCAACTCCTTACCACATGGACCTTTTCCCTTGTCCTGACCTGTAAGCATGAAATCTACTCAGGTACCCAATCGCATCCTAAGTAGGGTGTGCATATAACTCATCAGGACACCACCAACAGTGTCTACCAAATATCCATCAATAGTATATAGTGCATGAAAATGATAATTTAAGGAAAATAAAGGTAAAAAGTTCAATACACAATTCTAGATTATGCTTCTTTAATTTATACTACCATTGAATCTAGGTTCACTACATAGACATTTCATGGTTTAATATACTTTTATCATGTATTCAATGGATTAGTAATGTTAAATTTTCTCAAGCATATAGGAATAAAATCAAGTCCAATCTCACTAGTCATCACATTATAACAACCTTATAATACTCACCTTGAACCCTCAGTTTGGGTGGAATGCAACCATTAGGGTAATAGAACTCCAACCCCTTCCCTAAACCATGAATTTAGGGGTGAATATAGAGCCTTGGTCTAACTCAACCCATGGGCATAGAACCTAATGTCAATACCCCACTCTACCAAGCCATGTGCACATGCTTTTTTATTAAATCACCACAACATACCATAACACAACATATCATAGCCTATATCATTTTTAACATCAAAACAATATCAATAAATGGGGAAGTAACATTTTTCCTCAATCAATGAACACATTCAACATTTATATTACGTAACCCTTTATCCCCATTTCCATTTCCCATGCCTATCTCACTAAGCATACTCAAGTATAAATCTAATCCCCTAGAATTTTTCATTAATCCATTTAACCCTTTTAATTCCAACCAAATAAACCCTTAGGTCATTAAATAACATAATTTTATTACTAAAAATCCAATTGCACATCCTTCAATAATATTAACATTTTCATCATGGTCCCTATGTCCTCACACAACGACCTTTCACTTACTTAGCTAAACTCAATGTTTGGGGAATATCGTCACACCCCATGGGTATCCCTAATATCATTGTCCATCCTCCATGCATCCTTAAGGGATCATGAATAGTTCAATTAATCATTTAGACACCCACTATATCCAAATAAATAACGGTAACCTAGAACACAATAATGGAAATTTAATAACATAATCGTACATGAAAAAATCCACTTAAAACCCAAGGGATACAACTTGTAGACCACCTACCTTGAATCTATTGGTGAATTTACCCTTAACCAAGGCCTTAGATCCTGATTCAATCATCCATTAAGGGATCAACCTAAACCTCACTGAATAATAAGGGTTTGAAAGATTCTGAAGAGGATAAGATAGGGATACCATCCCAAATCAGGAAAGAAAAGTAAGAAGGGGTTTAGAATTACCCGGATCTTCAATCTGAAACTAACAGTTCTCAAAATGGTTCTAAGATGAGGGAGATTAGTCATTTTATGCTATTGGGAGATTTGGATCATTCCTAGGGCCCAAAGGAAGAATAAATTAGGAAATCATGAGTTGGTTATAAAAATACTCTCCTAGAATTTTTGTTAATTTTTAAAAGTTTCTAACCCACACGGTTTACCCACACGGTTTGTCAAACCATGCACAGACCGTTCAGAGGATATTGTCAAAAAATACTTCTTATGCATGGTTTACCTAGGCTATCTACATGGTTAGGTCAAACCATGCAAAAACTTTGTGGAGGGTACTATCCAAAAATACTTCATCTGTATGATTTATCTAGGTTGTCTGCATAGTTTGGTCTAACCGTGCACATACCATGTGAATGTACCAGAAAACTATTTTTACCTTACTTTTTTGTGTCCTAAACCCACAAAACACCCTCAAGACTTCTTAAGGACTTGTGAAGACACATAATTGACCAAAAGGAAGGACTTAAACTGAAATGTGAGAAAAACACACCTTACAAAGAAATTTGTGGTCTTACAGGTTAGCAAATTTGGATTTATCAACCCTCATGACCATCATATCATTAAATATTTCATCCCAAGTTGATAAGAATATTTTTAGTGAAAATTTCCTTCCTAATATTCTTGAAATTAGTTTTTTAAGTGGATTTCAATGAAAAAAATTTCAAAATTCATTCCAAATTATTTATCAAAGAAAAAAGGTTATTTTTCTCAAGAAATGTTCTTAATGATAAATAAAAATAATTTTTAATCTATGATGGTGTAAAATAATGTACTGAGTGAAACATAAGGGGGTCTCTATGATGGTCGGTCATTAGAACTCAAGTGTACCTCTTCGTACACTAAAGCCTTCCGAATAGTAGCAAGGGTCTAAAATTGATCATTGGGAGACTATACCCTCTTCCACAATATAGAAAAATAGTGGGAATAAATAACAATAACCAAATGAAACAAATAATGGACAATAAAAAACAGGATCACATGATAACCAAAATAACAACTATAATATCCAAAATTAAATAAAATATGTGTCATGCCATGTATGTAACAAGTATCAATATGAAAAAAAAATAAATAAATTCACATAAAACTCCCAAGAGAATATCAAAAACAAGTTTGTTTCCCTTCTCTATTTTCTATCCCATATCAATAATCATACATAGGAAACATTCCCTTAACATATCCTACATCCTAGAAATCTATTCATGTACTGGTCAGGTAGCACTAGTAGGGTGTGAGTACAACTTAGTAGGAGATTACCAATTGTTTCTAAAACATTATCCAATCAATAACAGTGTATGAAGCTATATAAATAATAAGGTATAAGAAATAATGTAAATAATTTACATTTATTCAATTACTCTTTATTAAACCACAAAGACTCCAATGTTCTTGGGGACACCAAAACACTCAATACTTATTACTGACCATGCATGAGTTTGAAGCATCTCACATATTCTATTAAGCAATTATTATACAACATTGGTTTTAATTGTTAATTTTATTTCAATACATATTATTGATAATCAGAGGCATAGTCTAATATCAACATTTTGGGCCTATATCACCATGTTTAGGACCCTATGTCTATTTTTTGTTTCATTTTGAGACCCAGAACACATTTATCAAATAGTCACGCAAGTGTTATTTTTATGCAGTTGTAAGTGTCTCACAAAAATTTATCAATCAGTCACATAAGTGGTATTTCAATGAAGCAATGTGTATAGCACACTAATATCTCAATTTATCACTAGGTGATTTTGAAGCAGTAGTCCATGTACCACACACATGTATCAATTTGTCACTACAGGTTTTTGAATCATAATTCCATGCACTACACATGTTTATCAATTTATCACAAAAATAAAAAATATCACATAATCAAAAATTAATCAACATTAATATTTTTAAAAATGTTTCACAACATGGTACCATCAAAATTTATCACAACAAGCATGGTTATCCAATTTAATCATATGAATAAATTAGTAAAAATCTCCATTAATCTATTTATCAACATTTAACCATATAACCCATTAATTAATTCACTAATTAATTAATTCAATTACACATTCCAAATACAAAATAAACTTAGAAACCATTTAATTAATTCAAATCCACAATCCCAATTAGCCATTAATTAATTTATCAATTAATTAATCCAATTCTGTGATCCCTTAATTAATTAATTAACCAAATTAGTTAATTCAATTTAAGAAAATAAATTGGTAAATGTTCAATAGAAATACTATAACTATGTACACATAATTGAAACCAATAGCCTGTAATTTTAATTATAGACCAATTACCTCATGATTGATGACAAGCACTTTCCAAAAGAAACCCCAATTTGAAAATAAATAATTAGGATCATAACGAATAATGGGGATTTGATTTGAAACTTAGATCCATGATCAAATGAATCAATATCAAAGAAAATTATATATAGATCCATAATAATTGGAGTAAAGAATCCTTACAAAGAATTAGATAAAGAATGGAGAGCGTGAGAAACCCATACTGAATGAGATTCTCTTATCAGGAAAGGTGACGATTATCAATACGAGAATTGGTTCACTATAAATGGAAGTCTTAAGGACTTATTATATGTCCAAGAACCTCAAAAAATTATTGTGAATGTTTCTGGGTTAATCTAGTGGGTTTAGGTTTATAATATGGGGTTTAGGGTTTTATGTAATAATTTTTTGGGGGTTAAAATCATATACACATAGTCTCTTATACAGGGCACATGAATAACCCTAACCATGCGTCCTAACCAAGAACCTCATCTAGGGGTGTCCCACAGTTACTCCTAAGAAGTAACATAGATTGAAAAATCTTTTTCCACCCATGTGAACCCCCTCTTCTTGTTTACACATGGTTTACTGGGATGGGTGCACGGTTTAGGCAACCTGTGTGCCAACCGCACACTACACCTATTCCATCAAAATTTCACTAATTTTACTTCAAAACTCAAAAAAGGTAAAACTAAAACAAAAAGTCAAAATAAATAGGAAACATATACCTATAAATTGGATTGAGACAACTCCAGAAACTTTTGAGATCTTATAATATTGCCACCTTATAATATCTTGTCCTCGAGTTGTTCTCCTAAGTATCTTTAGGATTCCGAGTCAAAAATATTTGGCCACTGACCTCACATATCTTCATCTAGATCCCATTTTCCTCTTGAACTTGATAATTTTTCTACAATACACTTACTATCTTTATGGTCTTTCCCAATAAAACTTTCTCATCAGGATCTAATACACGTATCATATTCTTCTCAAAGGAAGAATAATTCCCAAGGTCAAAATCATCCACACGAATCACATGAGAAGGGTCTGGGTGATATCTTCAATACTGTGGCAGATGAAATACATCATTCATAAAATTGTTCCTCTATGGAAGATCCAATTAGTCTTTAACCAAACCGATCCTCTCCACAACCTCAAACGGTCCATGAAACATGGGTTCCATCTTACCTAGTCACTATTTCTT
Source organism: Viscum album (assembly GCA_963277665.1). NCBI lineage: Eukaryota > Viridiplantae > Streptophyta > Magnoliopsida > Santalales > Viscaceae > Viscum > Viscum album. Next base: position 548,525,588 of record OY728163.1, read on the forward strand.
ATGGTGACCCAACATAGGATAAAACCAATGAAATATATGATCACCCAATGTAATATCTACGGGTTATTGAAGTCTATTGGCATATAAATATTTTATACTTTTATCCATATCCATATGCTTCTGAATTAGCTGAAACTTCTCCAACATCCATGACATAAGACACACTGCAAACAAATCCGACTCACCTGCCTCTATATAGCATAGAGGTTATATGCATGAACTATAATTAAATAACTCATATGGTTCCACCTTTAATGTTTTGAGATAACAATTGTTATATGAAAACTCCACCAATGCTAGGATATTTTCCCAAGTACCACCAAAGTCTAGAAAACATGACCTAAGAATATACTCAAGAACCAAAATAGAATTCTCAAATTGACCATCCGTCTACAGGTGGAGTTTTATACCCAATAAGACATGTTTACCAAGGGCATTCTTTAATCCCTACCAAAAGTATGAGTCACATTCTGGGATAATACATTAGGGCACCCCATGCAGATGAAATATCTCCCAAACATATATATTTTCCAATTATTCCAATAAGAAAGATTCCCATATAGGAAATAAATGAGCTATATTTGTTAGCTAGTCCACAATCACCCATACAGAGTCATTCTTCAAATGGATTCCTTGGGAGGCCAACCAAACAGTCCATAGTAATGTCAACCCATTTCCATTTCAGAATATGAAACAGTTGTTTTAATCCTCCAAGGAATTGATTCTAATCCATCACCGATTGACAAGTGTAACATCATTTCAGAAACCTTGAAATATTTTTCTTCATTCCCAACCAGTAAAACCATCCTTGTAGGTCACGGTATATTTTTTTCACACCCAAAATCACCATTAAATTTGAGTTATGAGATTAACCATCAGTGCCTACCAAATTCTTTTAGGTATAAAAATGCATCCCTAGACATAGATGATCACATCCTGATTTTTTATTAGATTGGATGTCAACTCCCCACCTTGAGGTATTTACCTCATGGACAAAAAATCCAGATCATCATACTACCTATGTCCAATTTGACACAAAATTATAGACTCTACTAAGACTGATATCAGTTTTATATACTCTGGATCCTGTTGAACCACAACATGCATATCATTCAGTAAGGTCATTATCTTCTTCTAAGAACGACACACCTAAACAACCTAAGTCTGATTTTTCATATTTAAATAATCACCAACAATATTTCTCATCACATTCATATATGATAGATCAAAATAAAATGAATACACAAAGTTGAACCGTAGCTTCTATAGGGGATTAAAATCTTGATATCAAAGGATATAATGTAAAATCTTTTGATCAATATATAAAATAATATTCTATACCAAAATATTATGCTTCCAACACATAAAATACAGAACCACTATATCTAATTATACATCCTGAGTAGGGTGGTTCTATTCATATAAAATCAACTACTAATACTCGTACACCATAAAAAAATCTCTCTATATCAGAAAAACCCCCAATCTGATCCTAGAAGCATAACAAAACACTATTTACTCTTCACATAACTCAGGTAGGATCAATATTGGTGCCATTTTCAAGACCTTATTCAACTCTTGAATTCCATTCTTACATTATCCATACCTTTAAAACATTATCCAATTCTTGGTCAATCCAAAAATAGGTTCTACCATTTAGGAAAAGGTTTAAATGAACGTATGATAATAACCCGTGAACCCCAAAAAACTATTGATATCAAAAATAATCATGGGATTCACCTAAAATAAATCTACCTAAAATTTCTATGGGTATAATGACATGAATTACTATGAGATTATGTAACCCATGAAGTGTACCTGATCATTCCAAAATTAACACTAATATATTTTGGCATATAGTTGATGCTATTTGAGTGTACTCATGATTATTTAAAGATTTTGGGCATGATCCTAGTGACTTTTGGAGTACACCAAGATGCAATGCACAAACATTGTAACCAAATGAACCATGTATTAATGGTGGTTTTGGTTCATCAGGGCCATAAACACTAATATTGTGTTCATGAGCGTGAATGGAATCCAGAATAACTCAAAAATGGAAAACATGCTTTGAAAAACATTGCTTGGTATATCACAAGGTCAAAATATCAATTTATCATACCTTGAACTCCTGTTTATATTGGATAAAACAAAATCTCATTTTAAATGGTCAAAAAGAACATCGATATGAGATAAAAGATTATGGTCATTCCCTATCATTCTATAAAACTATCGATAGTCAACACACAATAATAAAGTCATGTCATCTTTCATAGAAAATAAAACATATTAACCAAAAGGTGACATACTCAGATGAATAAAACCCTTTTTCATAAAGTCATCCATATGAGAAATTATTCAGTGATACTATATTAGTGACATTCTATGTTGTGGAATATAAATTTGCTTATCCCCTGACGTGAGCTCAATTTCAAATCACACATCTTCATCGGTGATAGCCCGAATATGAATTTAGAAAAAAATCATAAAATAAATCCATAATGAGTTTAAATACATAATTCTTTTCAACCCTATAATATAGTAACATACTATATACATAGGCGGTATGCTCCCCTAATTACTAATGAACTGGTCACATATGGTCTACCCGGATATCCAATTCTCCATGAGGAATTTTATTTCAAACATCAAGAGACATAAAATTAACTCTCCTGTGGTAATAGAATATATGGGATTGGTATACTGCCAACCATTCCATGCCCATGATTAGACTAAATAATAACATCTCAAGGATGTAAATATCCCACCTAAAATTAAACTCCCCAACCTCTAGAGAACACCCCTTGCAGAAATAAGTGTCTTTATACCATACTCCCAATGTGGTATCAATTTTCATAACCCCACTCAAAAACACCAAATGAAGGGTCAAACAGTTCCCATGTTGTATAAATATAAAATAATTAGAGGTATGAGTATCAAATAAAGAACTATCTAGTGTATAAGATACAAGAATAGTAACTCTAATGGTCGAAAGTCCGACCTCACTATTCACTAGTGTGTGATGAACAAAATGTAACTGTCCTTCCCATCTTCACTATAATGTATTCTGAGTCCTTTAAGCTGCACCACTTTGATGATACATGTTCTCTTTCCTATAAGTACCACATATACTACCTCTATCACCACAGCTGGAATAACTACAACTACCAAACCGATACGGTGTACAGGATCCCCTTTCCACACTCTATTTTTTTCTAGCTACTCCATCATTACCTATCTTCTGTGGGTTCTTATAGAATGTTTGTCGATGTACCATCATATAACATGATTGGTACTCTATCTATGATCTATGGTTCTCTCTATGAATGTTACTCGACCAACCGTAATGGTGATAGATTACTTGATTGTGGTCTAGTGTAACAAATCATTACCTCTATCCACTCTACATTACCTCTTATCTGGTTAGAATTCTAAAAAATTAGGTTTCCCATTCTAAGAATTCATACCTTCTGACCATTTAGCAGAAACCACCTTCCTTCCACTAGATTCCTTCTTTAGGTTCCCCTTTGAATGGAGTTCCTGATTCACCACATCTGAAAACCTTTCATCCTTAATTTATTTACCTATGAAATAAATTCACATTTATGACCATCCTAAAACATATTTTCTAGAGTCACCTCATATCTAGGTATTGTTGGACCAAAGCACTATAACTATGTAATGTGACTAGAATTGTCTACAACAGACATGCTCTTCTGAGTTAACTACATTAACTCATCTTCTATCTCTGGTCTCATTATCTCTTGTTAAAAGTTCTCCATGAACTTCTCTTAAATGTGCTTCCACTCCAATTTTTTCATCTATCGATACTATGTATGGATGTCCCACAAACACTTTTATATACCACGTAACATGTAAGTATCCAATTTGACTCTATTCTGATTAGTAGTGTCTAGTTGATCATGTATAGTCTAGATATACTTCATTTATAGCATAACTTCCTTAGTTCCACCCAATCTAGTAAACATCATAGGCTGATGAAGCTAGAACTCCCATGTTTGATTAGACATTCTTTTTAAACCCTTACCTGGTTCTCTTTTCATTAATTTCATGAACTATGAAATTATCCCATAGAACATCTCCTTGACTTCCTCACTCAGCACTATTGGTACCTCAAGTTCCACTACTGGAGGATTATTTTTAGAAATATTCCCTTATCTTCCTCTCAACAAAAATCATTATGGAGGAATATCTCTATAATTACAAACACACACCTTAGGAAATATTTCACAAATTTTACACATTTACATAAGTGGGATTCAAAATAATCCATAAAAAATTATTCCCCCATTTTCCCCACAACACGATCAAAATTGAGGTCATTTCACTAACTTTAACCATCATATATCTAGACCATGGTTAAGAAAGGGTAAAATCATTCTCATTATTCAAGTTACACATTAGAAACTCATTTATTCAAATTTTTCATTATTTTAAAAATATTAATTTCACTTTTGGAACCTCTTTGATTTCAATTACATAAGAAAGGAAATGTTTCAATCTCAACAACTTACCCAATAAAAGTTTTTCCATGCATGCTAAAAAATGATGCATGTAATAAAATAATCCTGAGTTTCTAGAATGATGAATCCCTACTCAACTCTTATTTTATATGAGGACATGAATCAAACCATATAAAAACTCAAAAATAGTACTCACAATAGACAATAAGTGCATCACTCGAAGTGAAATAACATTGAACTATGAATTCACACATCAATAACAAAACCCCCATCCTGGGTAAATAGATTTTAACCTCAATAATGGGTTATATATTCTCATGTATGAGTTTCTAAAAATGGACCAACTCTTCATATTAATCTATCTACCTTTACCAAATATTATGACAAAATAAGAAAAAAACCACCATTGATACCACTTTTTAATGTCCTAACCTGAGTGCCACACATTAGTTCCTTGATCTAGTTGGTCATATGTACTCATGTTTTCCTACCCTTACACTAAATGAATCCAAATAATAGAGAGGGTTTAAAATCTATCATGTGGATACTATGCTATCTTTATGGTAACAAAATTATAACATAAATAAATTAGAATAACCAACTGAAAAAACTAATAACCCAACCAAACCAGTATCACGTGATGACCCAAATAGAAAATACAATATCCAATACTAAATAATAGATATATCATTCCATGTAGTGTAAATTGTCAATATTAAAAACCCAAGATAAATAAATACATTAAAAACAACCAAGAGTGACCCGACACTATTTTTGGTTCCACTATCCATCATGCATCCCATATAATCCATCTAACATATATCCCTTTCAATTAACTAATCAGGAAACCATTAAATCTATTTGATTACCAATTATGTATCCCATGTAGGGTGTGGGTATAATTTAGTAAGCCACCAACAATAATGTCAAAAAAATATAATCAATAACACTGTATTTAGTTATATAAATAATAAGGTCATGTAATAAGGTAGAGAGTTAAAATTTATTTAATTACTCTGTATTAAACCATGTAATCTCATGGGCTCCTAAGGACACAAAACTATAAATACCTTCTTCACGCCATGTCATATTTTGAACCATTTCATATATTCAATTCCTTAATTATTATAAAACATGGGTGTTCATTTTCAATTTCATTTCAATTCATTTTATAGATAATTGGTTTCATAGTCCAATGGAAACATTTTGGGTCTTGATCACCATGCCTAGGACCTTGTTTATATTTGAAGCAGCAGTCCATCACCCACAATTGAGTGATCAAACAATCCCAAATTTGGGATTTAAAAGTAGATGTTCATGCCCCACAATCATTTGTGTAATAGTCACAAATGTAGGATTTTGGGGCAATAGTCCAGGTCCCACACTCATATCTCAATTTATCACTATAGGATTTTGATGAAATAGTCCATGACCCAGACACATTTATCAATTTATCATTATTGTATTTTGAAGTAGTAGTCTATATCACATACAAGTTTACCCATTTATCAATTTAATTCAAAATCTCACATCAATAAATATCATTCACCATCAATCATTTTACTAACACTTCACATCATGGTACCATCTCAAGTTATAACAACAAACATGGTTCATCAATTTAATCACATGGGATTTTTTTAACTAACCAATATTAATCCATTTATCATTATATAAGCATAAAATCCATTAAATATTTCACCAATTAGTTAATATTATCTCAAAATCAAAAAATACCATTAATAAATTCACCAATTAATTAATTCATTTCTGCAATATCAATACCACAATAAGTAATTCACTAATTTATTAATCCAATTCCACAATCCCTTAATTAATTATAGTTAATATAGTCAATTGAAAATCATTCAATTAAAATTATACAATGACATACACATAATTTAAATCAATACATTTCTATTTAATTAATACAAAACCTACCTCAATATTGTAGATGAACACTTGCCAATGAAAATACCTAATTAGATGTGAAACAACTAATATCACAATTATGAATGAGGACTAGATCTAAAACCTAGATCCAAGATCAAATGAATAAATATTCAACAATACATGATCTAGATCCATAAAAATTCCATATAAAACATATAATGGGTGTGATAAATATGTGAGAGTGTGAGGAAACCATATGGGATGGGAATATCATACTGAGAGATGATCAGATCTTCAATTTAGTTTTTGATTCACCAAGAACGAAGGTTTAAAGGCCTTGAAACTCATCTAAGAATATCCAAAAACTAATTAAAACCTTTTGGCATGGATCTAGGGGGATTTGTGTTATAATAATATGGTTTAGGGAATTGTATATTAAGTTTTAGGGGTTAAAATCTTATACGCACTGTTTCTTGTATATGCTGCATGGTTTCCCCAAATAATGTTCCCTAATTGTGTACCTATCCCAAGGGTGTCACATGGTTAATCATAAGAGGGAACACAATATAAAAGACCATGAACCACCTATGTGAATAGCTTTTTTTGGGTTTTTGTATTTTTCTGGGTTAGGGACATGGTTTGTGAAAACTTTGTTCCAACCATGCACTACCCCTCTTCATTCTAAATTCCTCCAATTTCACCCAAAAACTACCAATTGTAAATTAAAAAAGAAAGGCAATAAAAATTAGGAAAAATATTACCATTAAATAATATTGAGAAACTCCTAAAAAGGTTGGGATATTACTAATGGAATCCACTAGTTTACCTCATCCCTTATTGGGAATATGATCCAGGGAAACCATTAATATTATTTTATTAAATGAATTTTTTTTAAGATGACATGTTATTTATGGAATCCATTTCATTTCCATGGATGATAAATTTATGAAACCCACTTCTTTTCATGGTTTATTCTATGAGAAAATAATTATAAAACATATTTTCCCCTTTTTATAATACTATGACATTTTTATAAAACTCTTTTCATTTCATGGGTTATGATATGATGACTTTTTATATTGTGGTACATATAAATATAGTTTTCATTATTTTTCAGATGAGACCTATATCTACATCCAATTCATAGGGTAATGATAAATGGTATATGAGATCAAAGGGTACATGAACTGTATCCCAATACCAAAAATAAGAGGGTACATGGGTTCTTAGCCCAAGCCAAAAATAAAAGTGTACATGGGTTGTTATCTGAAGACCAAAAATAATAGGGTATATATGTTGTTGCAAAATCCAAAAAATAAGAGGGTACATGAGTTGTGTCCCAATCCCAAAAAATATAGTAAATGGGTTATTGACCAATCTTGAAAATAAGAGGGTATATGGGGTTTTCCTAATCCCAAAGCCGGTACAGTGGTGATTGGCCCAAGACTAACATGTTATAAAGGTCTTGGTATGTATCCATGACATAAGAGTTTTTAGTCTTACAAGTATGCCACAATTCTATGTATTAATCCTGTTATATTATCTAATGTATTATGCCATTGATTACCTAATTATTAATTTCTAATGAATAACCAATCAATATACCATGACTCAAGATTACAATCTCTCATATACAGGGTATGGTTTTCAAATGTTATGATCATTCTCTAATCCCCTCATGTTCATGTTATACTTATATGTCTCCATTATTTACCTCTACAGATCATCTGATATCACCCCTTTATTATGTTTCCAATACCCAAAATATGATTAAAGGATTTATGTTGGATCACTAAAGTGTAATATCTCAATGGGAAATAATAAACACCTTTCAATGGACTAGAATATTGTGTTCTGAGTTTCCAAATGCACTAAAATATTATTTTACTCAGGCATGTATTTGTGTAATGTGATGAATATTATTCTAAAAATATGAAATATCCATCTATGTTATGTATAGGTCGTTATAGTTGGTATCAAATGAATGGTTCATTTATCCTTAGGAAAATAGGATTGGAAGACATTAGTGAGATCCTGAGGGATATTTATAAGGATATATATAGGGATGTCTCTAAAGATAAGTATAAGGATGAATCAGTGCTTAAAATATTTATTGGAATTTGGGTAAAGGAATGAGATAGTGGTTTCCATAAAATTAAATCCCAATAGGATACTACAAGTGGACTTGGATCTTTAACATATGTACGTAGGAGTCAAAACCATGAATACACCATATTGAGCTTGAATCAAACTAGAACTGGTGTAAGAGAGTGGGATTTTGTGTAAACCTATTTTGAAACTCTTGAAGGAAATTCCTTGGAAATTGAAAAAATATTTATAAACCATCATGAAGGATTTAAATTAATAATGAATATAAATGTCCTCGGATAATCCTAAAGTGTCATATATTAAAGAAGATGATGTCAAAATTTAGAAATATTAAGTGATTTTCATGATTATTTTGTATCCCATTATGAAATGTGTTTCTAATAATATGATCTCTAGTTATAATCAGTGGTAGTTACCAGAAAGATATACATTATCATTGTTGTGATGGTCAATTTTTTGAAGAGTATCCAAACTGGATGACAAATGAAGTGAAAGACATTGTTCCTAATTAGTCATCATGGAACATAATTAAAGACACGATCATTAAACAAATATTAGATTCACCAAAGAAGAGAATTATATAATTAACATAGATTTTTGTTAAAGTATATTCTAGAGGAAAGAATATTTAGTTTTCGATATCCCTAAAATGTTGGAAGAATCTTCATGAAAATTTCTTGAATGGAATTGGGAGGTTCTTTAAACGTAGAAGTATAGTTTAAAATTTTAAGAGTGATGAAATTTGATTAATATGAAATTTAATGAAATAGATATGAAAATTAATCTCAATAATGAACCAAAAATGATCTATTGTTCCATGATTAGGGATTTCGGGCATTATGGGAATTAATTCTCATAAGGAGAAAACTCAGGAAGAGAATCGACAAGGTTGCATGAGTATTGGTTTTGTACTTGATGATGAAGATATTATAAATGAAATATGAATGTAAAGTGGTTTTAAATAATATGATGAATAAACCTAGTTAATATTTTATGATAATTTTATTGATTAATGTATGTTGGTATTATGATTATGGAATTATGAAATATACAATGATTGATCAGTATATGTTTTTTTATGGATCTGAAAGAATTGGATGAATGGTACTAATGACATATAAAAGTGATATCGTAATGGTGTAATATTTTGTGATTATGGAAGGAAAATACATATCATGTTTCAGATGATGAGAAAATAATGTTTAGTTAGGATAATCATATTATTGATAGTGATAAAGTAAATGGGATAGTATTTATGATATTAGAATTAACAAATTATTTTTTTCAAAGTTGTTTACTCTATCATTGATGAATTTTACATCATTTTGTATGTTATGAATATATCAAATAATTATTGGAATAAGGAAGGATTCATTTTTTAAATAAGGATTTCTGGTAATTCATGTCATTTCCATGTTTCAAGAGAATACAAGATTAAGGGATCAACAAGTTTGGTATGTGGAAAACAAGAGATACTTTATGATATATGGTGGATCAATGAGAAGATGATGTTGATAAATTTACTATCCTTCATTATAATGTTTTTTATTTTCATCATTCAGAAGGGATACAAGAATAACCATTTATAGATTGGTTTAAGATAAAATTCGAATGTGGTTTTAGGGATAAAATTATTATCTGACCCTACGAGGATTTATTCATATTGGATAACTTGTGCCATCCTTTTTTTGTGACGTTAACTATGATATATGAAATGATATATCATTAAATTTATGGATATCATGATTTTTTAGTGATTTAGGATTGAAATGTTTACCTTCATTGCCAAGTGTAATTTTTTTTCCTATTATCATAACTTTGATGACATTAATTAACCCTTCATTCCTAATCGGGTTATGGATTTATAGAAACTAATCTTCTCTATATCACCCTCATTCTTGTGATTACTGATCTTTATCTTTTTCTATAATTATTTATAATTTTCTTACATGACAAAAGATTCACCTATAAACTTTTTTCTGTAATGTATAAACCTATATATGAGTTACCATGGGTAACCATTGTGTTTCCATCATTATTTGGGGGGGGGGGTTGTTATTAATTTTTATAATGTATATTTCTATGAGAGGTACTTTTGAGTAATAATCCATTGATGACCCATATGAATTTAAAGGGGGAAATTAATTTTAATGGGGCTATAATTTAACACCCTAAGTTCTTATGAATCACTATTTTTGAATAAATTTAAATTCATCAATGTCTTACACTTCACACTCCACCAAGTTATGCTTGCTTAATATGAAACACCAATTTTACCTTTCACTATATGCAACATAGAACATAGAATGTGTTACACGTAACACTAAGTTTTTTTGTTACAAACAACACCAAGCTACTTGTACATCTTTCATTAAACACAATATTTATTTTTACTGAACTACAATACACTATTAATATTATTGTTAAAATATTATTATATTCATCACCTAGATATTTGAATAGATGTTACGAATAATGTTATCTAAATTATGAAAATTTGTTTTACACATGTATATTAAATGAATCCTTATAAATTGATTAGAAATGAGAGCAAGGACTATTTGAAAATAGAGAAATATGTTTTTTTGAAAATCAATTTTTCAATGCACAAACTTGTTTTATCTCAGTATATTAAATAAAACGTATTTTTATAAATGAGTGTAACAAAATTTATATAGTATATATATAATAAAATATACAACATTTTTCTTATTTTATTTCTATATAATAGATAAGAATAAGTCCAATTTTAGGTATAATATATGTATTTTTATAAAAGGTAGATTTACCACCTAATAATGAAAAAATTATTTTAAAAAGTAATTTTTAAATTATTTTGAATTTAATATGAAGAAATAATCTTAATTATTGAATTATTACTATAAAAATTATCTTATTGTGAATTATTATAATTTTTCTGAGAAGTTTGATTTTTTACTGAATAGTTAATAATACTAAATATTAATTGAAAATTTACTTTTAGTAAAATTTATTTTTATATATAAATTATATTTTAATTTTAATTTTAATAAGAATTTTTTATTTTATAAATAAATTTCAGATTGAAATTGGATATAAAAACAATTCAAGATTTTGAACATTTTCACTTTAAGAACATGTTGTTTCATCCCTTCTACAAGATTATTTTTTAAATTAATTTCCACCCCTTATATGATTTAAATTTTGGGAAAGGTATTATATATTTTGAATCAGAATAATTTATATTTTGTAAAAATTTCAACTTAATTTTTTTCCAAAATTATTAGTGAAAATGATTAAAATTAATTACAATGATGATGGTAAAAATAAGTTCACTAAGGGAAAAACCTTTAACTTAAGGCACCAATTTACATAGAGACTTTTCCATGACACATTGGATGAAATTATTTCTACTATATACAAATTTTGACCTAAAATTTTTAATTAATGGTGGAATGTTATGTAATTTATACCTCTAAATTGTTTTTACCTTTTCATATTTACAGGAATGTCACTCCTCCTACATTATAAATGGACACCCCTCACTTCGTCATACCCATCATGCCCTTTGGACCAGAATAAAATCCAAATATCTTACCATATTATATATTCTCATTATATAAGACACACATTTTTTATAATCCAAACCATGGAATTCCTTTGTTTTAAACCCAAATGAGACACCCGAAGAAGAGGTAACATTCATCAACATGTTTTTTGTTTCATTTCCTTCTCCACCCGATTAAATTATTCTTATATAATTATTATAAAATAAAATAGTTATATAAAATATACTAAGTTGTTATTATATTAATTTTATATCCTAAAACAACATACACATTCATAAACTGATATACACAATCATAGTTCATGTGTATAGAGGACTATCGCCTCACAAACTGATGTTGTTCATTCTTCCATTACCACCTTTAAGGGTAGGGAATAATGATTGATTTATAGGTTATTTAGGTTCTATTTTTTTATGATGTAAACATTATTATGAAATTTTTGTACAACACATACCTTAATTATCTCCACTTTGTAAGATTAAGATAACATATTTCGTGTGTATGACGGACTGTCGCATCGTGAATCAATGTGATTCATTCATGATTTGCATGAAATATAATAATGACAAGATTGATATAAATATGAGATATATATTTAATATTAATTATAATATAATGATAATTTATATATCATTTACTTTTATTTTATTCAATATCACAAAAAAATAGAAATAGTGTTTATGCGTACATAAAACCTACCATCTCCATGAAAGGTGTTTTTCGGTTTTCTTTTTCTATCATTTATATATTATTATAAATTCATATATATAAATAATATGTATGATATTTATATCATAGTTTACATTATATAAATAAGAAAATCATGTTAAAATTTATAGGACCAAGAATAAAAATTCAAAACATATTAAAAAAATATGGCATTCATTACTTGAAATGTAACATTAAAAACGAACTGTCAATAAGTAGATAAAAAAGTTCATAAGAAAATAATATATGGCATGATATAATTTAATATGGTTATGTACTAGATTTATAACAAACATATATAAATTATATATGTAAATTGAATGAGTATAATAGAAGTCAAGACTTAAGGTAAGGGGATTTCCAGTCTCACATTTATTTAAAAGGCTTGTTCCATATTCACCACCCATTTATTTTGTGTGGTTAATATAATTTATATCATATGTAATATATTGAATTAAATGTTTAAATGATATGAAATGTTTCAATTGATGTTATTATTTCATGGAGCCCATGATTCAAGAGTTACTCAAGTAGTAAGGGATTTCCATCATACACATTAACTTTTGTGAGACACATGACATATTGACACCGTCAATATTCTATGTGGTGTATATACATCCCATGAATATATGTCAAGAATATTTTCATAAAAAATATTTTTGTTAAATATACATTTGAAAATTTCTCTTTTATGGATTTTATGGTTCAAAAGTTTCTCAATCAGTAATGGAATTTTTTCTCAAGTTTCCTTCTTTGAGACACATGTTATGTTTTGCACCTATATTTTTTATGAGGTGTATAAAATACCCCTTTGACATGTTTTGTAATGAATATATATATTTTTACTAAATTTAAATATTCATGTAATGTTAATCATTCATGGGGATTTGGATTAAATGTTACAAGTGTGGTAAGACTTTATTGATGTAATCTCATCATTAATCTATATTTTTAATAATTATGATTCCATAAATGAAATATTACTATCCTTAACTAATTATTTATCATGAATTTAATTCCCCTATAGTTATTCAAGATATATTAATTTAATAGAACCATTTCTTTCACTCTTTGGAACTTAATATAATTAATAACATGTTTTGAAGAAAATCATACTTTATTTCTCTTTTCAGTTGGAAATATATTTTATTTCAAAACCGTATATTATAAAAATGTTTTCAAAAAATTCATACTATTATCCTTTTATTTTTAAAATAATTTTTTACCCATGGTTTTCCTTTTCCAGAATATTTTTAAATTTAATATTGTAATCATTTTCAGATCAAGGATCATTACTAAACATTATATTGTGAAAAAGGGATGTTTTTAATATATAGATTTATCCACAAACATGAATTTAATTTCATTAAATATTCTTTTGAATGTTTTTAAGAATTTTTTTAATGAAAATATTTTTCCTAATATTCAGGAAAATCATCATATTTAAATTTTTTTCAAATAAAAAGGTTTATAAATATGTTTAAATAGTGTTTTCCAATTAAAAAGTAAATTTTTCAACATGAAATGTTTTAAATCGGCTTTTATAGTTATTTTACATATAATAAAAAATCTATTGGTGTTACTAATGCATGACCTAGTATATATTCCAAGGAAACCATTCTAATTCTTTCATTGAATTCTTCATGTTTATTATGATGTGTTTTTTATGAGGAAGGTTTTTCCACTAGTTATACCATGATATACCCCACTTATTTTCATATTTTATTCTTTCAGGGAATGATTTTCAAACCAGCCTCTTTTCCATAGTTTATGATATCATGAATTATTTATAACACCCATTTAATTTCATTGATTATGATATGATGAATGTTTTATTATCTTATGGAAAATATAAAAATGGATTTCAATATGTGACATGTGTGGCCTAAATATTTATCCAAAGTATTGGGTATTGATAAATTGTGTATTAGCTTATAGGATATACGGGTTATAACCCAATCCTAAAAACAAGAGGGTATACAAGTTATTATCCCATGCCTGAAAACAATAGTTAACATGGTTTGTTATCCCAATCTAAAAAATAAGGGGGTATATGGGTTGTTTCCCAATTCTAAAAAAAGAGGCTATATGGGTTGTATGCCAAGCCAAAAAACAAGGTGGTACATGGGTTTTAGTCCAATCTACAAAATAGGAGGGTATATGGGTTATTAGGAGAAGCCTGAAGCAGGTACATGGGTGATTTTCCCAATCCTAACATGTTATCATGGTCTTGGAAGGTATCCTTGACCTAATATTTTCTATTAATATGTGTATGGAACATTTCTATGTCTTAATCTTATGATATTCTCTCATAGATTATGCTATCGATTCCCTTATGATTAATGTCTTATGAACATCCAATATTTATGCCATGACTCATGATTTTGATCTATGATATGTATGGTATTGTTTTCAAATGTTATTATCATGTTCTCATACCCATATGTTCATGTTAGGCTTATGTATATCCCTTGATTACACTTATTGAGAATCTATGTTCACCCATTTATTTTGTATCCTTTCACTATGTTATGAAGAACTTTTTTAAGTTGGTGTACTGAAGTATTTTATCCTTTTGGTAAATATTAAATACCATTCACCAGACTAGAATATTTTTTTACATGTTTCCAAAGGAACCAAACATGTACAGTCCTCGATCAGGTATTTGTGTAATGTAATGAATATTTATATAAAATGTTTTAATATCTTTTTGTGTTAATCCAACAATTTTATTGTTTTAGTGAAGGATAAATTAAGTTATTTTTTTAAAAAATACATTCTTATTTGATTACTGCAAGATTATGTGGATATATAATAGTTTTACCTTAGTATACTAACTAAAAAATGGATTATTGATATGTACCCGGTCATCACCATGTTCAAAAAAATCGACCATTCTCAAACATAGTTTTACAATCTTGGGAGATATGCAACAAAAATTCAGAAACTCATTACGAACCACTATATATTATTTGAATACAGATATCGTTGAACCTATGGGGAAATAGATATAAAATAATTCTGCATTATTTATTCATACTCAAGTTATTTCATGATTATGTGGTTCCCCACAATGATTACTATTTACAACACTCTGATTTTTGGTGTTAGTCAATGGCTAGAACTTGAAGGAACTCTATTAATGTTGAATAATGTGGAGAATGGAATTATTTTCCTCTAGTTAAACCAATCATTACGGGATATGGAATAAAAAATCACAATTTTATGATCACAAAACACTATCATTATATGAATCATATTAAACATTCAAATGATCAAAAGGGGAACTATATTTAGTTAATTTAATTAATAAACAACTATTCACCAAATTTTAGTTTATTTACTAATTGGATAGCTGGTGATAAATGCAATAGTAAAATTGGAAACATATATTCCATTATCTATTGTATTTAGAATGTAAAAAGCTTTTTAGTTTTCTATTACTTATAATGAGAATCATGTCAATGGTGGACTCTTATCAAGAATACAAGAAAACTGAAAGAAATCAAATCAATGTTGTTGGATGAGTTCAAGAGATTATTTCTAAATATGTACATTCTTTTAATTATTCATAAGAAAAAAGGAGAAGGAACCCCTTTAGTTAAAATAAAATGATGAAGAGTCTATTGGAAAAAATGATGAACATTTAATAGACTTTAAAGGTATAGTTCTAGAATTACCATCCACCATGAAATTCAGGTTTATTAGTACTTTTGTGGATAAAGTCATGTTTCCAAATGATGTTAGCCATAAGAGGATTTGTTAATATGAAGAAATCATTCACTTTAATATCAATGTGGGAATTTATATTGTAGTTACCCATCAATAACATGCTCATGAAAATAAAATAAAAAATTAATTCATAAGGACCTTTAAAACCCATGGTTAAAATAATATGAGCCTTAATTTATGCTCAATATGTGGAAGGAAATAAGGGTGAACCAATTTTAATGTGAAAATAAATGTTTTATGTATATAATGGATGGTAATAGATTAACTAAATTCCTAAGTTATTTGAACAAGTTAACTAGGGATGCAACTAGAGAGAAAGCTCTATGCAATACACCACCTACAATCTAGTTATTCAATTGAAAATATTTTTGTCATTATGATGGATAAATGGACCTATAAAAATTATAATAATGATTATAAGACACAATAATATATAAATATAAAGGAAAAAGGTAAATCATATTCAATTAGAAATTTGAAGTGAATCTTTATAAGAAGTGGACACCAATCCTCGAAAGCATCATCAATAATTTAATGTTTTCTTGATAGATTCATATGAAAATATTATTTATCAAATATTATTGGGTTATATTTGATTATATGGATGGATTATTTCCATCTACATGGATTATAGAATAATTATATCACATTTGATATTCTATCATCGTAAGGATGAACCTAAGAATCCAATTGTATATTTTATATACACTTTCTACATATTTAATAAATATAGGGTGAATATTAATTTAATAGTGTATATGTTTTATTTAAGAATAACATAACAATAATGGATTCTATTAGGAGTTTATAAGTTTAACTTTGATCGAAATTTCAAGTCTTACACATCTATTTTTAGGATTTAAAGGATACGTTTTTTTGAAAATTAATGTTATTTATACACATTTTTGTAAATACATTCATTTAGTTTTGTTTATCTTTTAGTGAAAATTTATTTTAGGGTGAATGCATTTAGATTTTGTTGTAATAATATTAATGGTATTGGTAGAATTTAGGGTTAATCTAATCCTAGATGTTGAGGTAAATATGTGTTATTTCAAATTTGGGAAGTTGCAGGAATTAAATTAATATAGTTTTGGGAAAGGAAGACCTGTATTCTAGGATTAAACTTATCACATACGGATATAAAACAAGGATTAAACCGATAATAAAATGGAGACAAGGGTATATCACCTACAATTGGACTTTATAAAATAATATTTCCAGAGGGGGAAACTTACAAGAGGAATACCTATGTGTGTATCATAGTTCTTAGTTTTACCTGAAATTAAATCATAGATATAATAGTGTAGGAATATATCACAACCATTACATATACCAGAACAAGATTGAGAAAACCTCACTATGGATAATTTCATTGGAATAGTGAAAATACTTGAAAATTAAAATACGGGTCATAGTCCAATGCCTTAAAAAATCCCTTAACATCATTACTATGATATAAGATCACAATTTGGATCTTCATTCCAAGATATACATTTAGGAGGTGGTAGTGTTGTATGGAGTACCACAATCCATTGTATATGATTAGTATCAATGATTTATCTCAACGTTTTGGCGAATTCTTCAGCAAACTCTTGATATAGAGTCGATTCTCAGAACTACATTGAATCAAAATATTGATAGTCAGTCTAGGAGGAAAATTAAAAACCTAGATGATATTATAATATCTTCTTAGATGAATTTCAAAGGAGGTTGGGATCCAATTCTTCCTCTAGTTCCATTTTCTCACAAAAATTTCATTAACTCAAGGATTCAGATAGATCCTTATAAATTCATCAATGTAAATAAGGGTAGAACTCCAATGTAATTTGATGGTCCAAGAGAAATAATTATAATGGGACCTAATATATTTGAATAAAATGAGGATAATGATATATTTATTCAGTATGCCACACATGTTATACTAATTCAAAAGAAATGTTATGTCTTCAAATAACATGCATGATATATAATTTCAAGTTAGTGATAAGGTATTTCTAAGAAATACAACACGAGAGAACATAATGTAATTTTAAAATAAATGAAAACTATTCCATATGTATATCAGTCCCTTTGAAATTATTGATTGTATCGGGAAATCATCATATCGATTGGCACTTCCACTAATATTCCTCAAATCTATAATGTGTTCCATGTGTCTCTCTTGAGAATGTTCATACCTAATAAATCACATTTCAAAAAAACCTATTTTGTACCATGGGAGAATAATCATTTTTATGAAGAACAATCAATGGAGATACTATATCATATGAATAAATTTCAATGAATCATGACCACACACTTGGACACAGTTTTGTGGTGAAGCCACCGACATGAGGAAACTATGTAGGAACCTAAGGATGTAATGATGAAGAAATATCCTCATTTTTTATCGGAGGGATGAATTTCGAGGAAGTTTTTATTTTAAATGGGTATAATATTATACATAATGATTTTAGGAAATATTTATTGTTGAATATTTTAACTTCTTATATGGTTTTAGTTACACGAATGATCTAGTTTTAACGAACCACAACAAACAATTATTATTATTATTTAAAAAATATAGTTATTAACTATCTATTAATCATGGTTAAATCACTAAGGGTGAAAATTTTCAAAAACAATTATATTTATTATAAATATATTAATCATAATTATAAAAAAACAGTACATAATTTTTACTTAAGTCTTTTTATGGTTCAAAAATTTGTTTTCCCTCTAAAAGATGTTTTTAATTTATTATTTTAATCAAATAATAATTTTTTTAAACACATGTAAAATTTATTTTAAAAATTGATCTTCATTTTTTGAATCCATATAAACATTAAACTATGGTGAATCTTCTGGATTTTCGAAAAAGAATTATTTCTTGATAAAAAGTGAACAACGATAGTTTTGATAGAAAATATCCACTTCGTATATTGATTTAATAAGGATTAATATTGTTTTAATATAGTTTTATAAGTATAATTAGATCAATTATATTATAATTAATCTAATTTATGTTATTTATGCTAATTTAATTTTGAATTTTGATATAAATTTTTTTACATATTTTGAATGTTTTCTCATTGGAAAATCATTCATTTGTCTTGACTATGGATTTAATGTGAAATTAAATTCTAAAAAATTTGATAATTTAAATTTTAAAAACATATTACAAACATGGAATCATAATAATTAGTCATATATAATATGCCTAACCTAATTTTTGACATTAATTAATATTAAAATCAGTAAAAACTAATTACTATGGTTATGGTAAAAATGGGTTTACTAGGGGTTAAACTAAACATATAATGGTTTATAATTACATCTAAATTGTCTAATTACAATTTTATGTCCATATTTCGACCATAAAACCTATATGTTTGTTTTATTTACCGTTTTTGTGCCTTGTGAAATCTGAAAAATGTCAGTACACATCACTAATTTCAAAAATTCTATGTGTGTCCTCTCCCAAAGGTATAAAAGTCCACCCCCTATCCTTTCCAGTTGAGTCACTAAAAAAATTGTATTGGACATTAACTTCCCAATTCCCGTCCATAAATCCATGAAAGTTTCATAGATCACATTATTTGATGATAAATACCTTTTATGTATTCATTTAGTGTTATATTAATGAGGTTTTTTGAATAATAGGTATCATTCCTAAACGAGGGATTCTATTTTATTTTCTCCACCACCTCCTTAAAATGTTATTAAACCACAATAGTATAATAAATTTTCTATCACCCATATACATAGATGGTATTGTAATGTCTTGGTTTCGGGTGTCACCTAAAGGTGCCCCATACCCTGGTCACATGGCCTCAAGAAGATTTCCCCGAATGCTAGAGGCTGCCAACTAGTAGCGAAGGCCTTGGATGCGATAGTGGTGAAACTATGCCCTCATTGGCAGAGTAACATAGTGTAAAAAAATAGTAAACAATCGCGAAATCATTAATACCATACAATAAGGTAAATAACGGAATATTAATAGTAAAAAAACTAATATATATATATATATATATAAATAAATTATTCATGTCTCATGTGTGTCCAAAAGAATTCAAATAAGTCACCATGCTAGAATAAAAAAAAGAAACCAAAGTACTGAAAAGTAAATAAACCCCAACAACATCGTAAGCCCCATCTTGGTACCATGCTCCCTAGTGCCATAAAAATCAAGTACCTGATGTAGAAGGGTGCTTGACCTTATCTATACCTACGACTATATAATCTATTTGAGCTAGAAAGAATGACCCAAACATGGTGTGAGACGTATCCCAGTAGACAAACACCAAAAGATCTATGCCTAACTGTTAGTCAATATATATAGCAGGTAAATGAAAAATGATGAAATAAACAAGGAAGTTCTCAAAAGAAAACAATGATTCAGTTTAAAATTACTTTAATTTACATTTATTAATTATTAAAACTGTTGAATAATGAAATCATGGGATCTAGACTAAGATCTGTATCCCCTATGAAATATAAAAACAGATGTCTCAGAAGACCATATGAAAATCAAGTAATACTAAGTCCAAGCTTGTGCTTTGGCTTAGAAAACTCATCAAAATCAATAACTCAATCACAAGAAACCAAATGGTAAAGTTCTCACAACCTAAACCCTCTAGTTCAACATATCATCATTTCAATAAAAATATAACGACCCTCTAAGAAAGATCACACCACTACAAAATAATTATCTTTTCCCAATAGGTGTATATCTGTTGGTAAAGTGCATTATCTGTTGGTAAAACTTTTTACCAACAAAAATTGTCCTCTCACTAAACTGTTGGTAAAAACTTTGTCGCTAAATGTTATTGCGACATATAAAATAGTTTTGTTTCTATTATAATAATACCAACAGAAAATATATATGTTGGTCAAAATGCTTAACAATAGATTTCTATGACAAATTTATCTGTTGGTAATATTATTATCAACTTTCATAACAAATACCAATAATTAATATATTTTTATAATTTATATTTTAGAAAAGATATTATGTTTAGGTATTTTAGTATTTATTGCTAAAATTTTATATTATATTTATTAATTTATTATATATAATACACCTTTTTTAATTATCATGCTAAATACGAATTTCACAATGTTTAATCTTACAAAAAAATTAATCATATTAATAATGAAATTTAATACAATCAATACATTCTTAATTATATAATAATTACTAAATTAACTTATGTGAAACTCAAAAAAACCCGAAGGTTTATCTGTATAAACTTTTTCAGACCATTTAAAAACATGAAATCAAAATAACAAGGAGCCTAAGTCACATTGGGAAGCTCAAAACAAGACCAAACGAAAAGAATGTCTGTTATGTTTAATAAATCACACAACTAGCCACACAGAACCACCCTCACACAAAGGAACCATCAACGGACTATCAAAAAATCTCCATCACCACAATATCTTCCCCAACAACAGACCAAATCAACAACCCCATCATCATAAGAAACCCAATACCACACAAGATGGAATAGCCAAATCCAAGTACCCAGTAGCATCACAAGTAGTGTAAACCCTGAAGATGCATCAGACCAAAACCGTGGTAGCCTGCAGTAGCACAAGGCCACCTGTCTGAAGGAGACTGCTCGAGAATATCACTCACCCATAATAGAGAAATAGTCTGCCTCTAAGAAGATGAAACTTGAAAATCACCCCTACATGCAACCTCCAGCAGAAAATATGGGAAAAAAGTAGGAAACCAATAGAAAAACCAGAAGAAGTATCTCAAAACAACATCAGTGGAATGGTCCAGTCCTAAGATAGTCGTAGGTCAGATCAACCCCAGAAATAGACAACAACCCCTATAACAGAACCACCACATGGAAGAGCATAAAATTGGATTGTAAACCATGAACCAACATACAACCCTTTCCCTGCCGATCACTAAAGCATTATATGAGACATGTAGAACACAAAATTAAAGAAAAAAACCCACAAATCAAGAACAGAAGGCCAAAAACCTCCATCTTTTAAGATGAGAGTCTGGTAGGAAAGGACTAACTCAGAGCTGACCTCTTATTTAATTCTGAATTAGTGGACTTACAATATAATAACCTCATGTAGATATCTAATGCCATATTAAGGCAAAATGGTTTGATTCAAGAGGATGGGGAGTCATGTGGTACAACATATTTGGAAGCTATGCATTGTAGCTACATCAATACAACAGTCATCAAATGAACACAAATCAATAAAAATTAGAATAAAAAATAACAACTCTAAGATCAAAGTACTCAAAACCACTTTATTCCCACTTTAATCAATAGTATGAGAATGAGATGATGGGAATAAAGTGGTCAGTGTGCTCACTGAAACAATAATTAAGACTCAATATGTTACCTTAAACATGTAGGCCTCAACTGATCCTCATAATCGTTCACCAACCAAATAAAATTGTTCATTCACAATTCAAGCAATAGTTCAAGCATTTGGGTCACTCGATAGAGAACTGTAGGTGTGGGGAAATTAATACGGATTTCCAGAAGGGTTTGAGCACTACTGATCAAGACAATATTTAGAAAAATGCGGTGGAGTTTCCATATCTTCAACGGCTGGTGGGTGTGGAGTCTAACATGAATTTAACTAAGGTTTTTCTATATGGTTTAGGCAATGGTAACCCCTTAGTGGCAGAAATATTCAGTCACCTGAGAAAGGAGATGGGTGCTCCCCAAACCATTGTGAAAACTCCACTGATGTAGATGAGTTCAGAGGTGGATTTATCTATTGGTGTAAATGTGGAACCAAAAATGATGGAGGGAGGTCCCAAGGCTTCCTCGGGTAATTCCTTAGCAGTGGTGGTGCGCTTAAGGTTGGGTAGTAGTGTTAAGGGCGAGGAAGATGCTCATAAGAAACCTACAGTGAGTATTCCTAGAGGTTCCAATGATGTTGAACAAGGGGAAGATGGTGAGGACTTGCTCCAGAAAGGTCCTGGAGAGGTGTCAAGTCTTATGCTGGGAAACTAGTTTGGTCTATTGGCCAATGATAATCTAGTCCAGGATTCTAGAAAATACATGTTTATCTCTTCCATGGATAAGCAGCAAGTCCCTGAAAATGAGTCCAGTGATGTAGATTCCAACTAATATGAAAATGATTAAAAAGGTGACATTTAGGGTAGTTGGTACCCAAGCCCGAGGATATGTAATGGAGGGAGGGGTAACTATAAGGAGAGGAAGGACTCGGCTTATTTACCACTTCCAATGCAAACCACATCAATGAAGAAGCCGAAGGACAAGAAAATGACCAGCAAGAAGTTAGATTTCCTATAATCGGAGGGTGATGGTTATCTTGATCAACCATTAGAATTGCTAATGGATTCGGAAGAGGTACTTGTTGAATCTATTTTGAAAATTAATGCTTCTGACATGGATGCTGAAAGAATTATGGGAAGCGAACTAAGGGTGACTCCCAATGAGGAGCAGGCCAACTGGATTGATAAATATGACCACATTTTAATAAGGGGATTCCACAATGAGAAGATCACCACAGAGGATTATATCCAATATTGGGTCAAATTGGCATTTATAATTGAAGATCTTCTGATGGACTAAACAGACACGCAGGTAAACACTATCTCATGGAAATTATTTAGGGAATCTAAAATGGGTAGGCTGAAACTCTTTTTCAATTATTTGGTTATATCCATTTGTTCTTGACTAATGGTTTCTCACTTTTTGTCATTAAAAGTGTTCAATAATAAAAATTATTTTTCAAATAATTGGAATAAAGATGTTAGTGTGATAACTCAAACAATAATTACGACTCAATATGTTACCTTAAACATGAAGGGCTCGACTGCTCCACACACTCCATGGACAACTGCTGATGAACCTACAACTTCTAGATCTTCATGATACAGATTATTAAAGAATAAATGGAATATTTCACTTTCAGGTCAATATATTCAATAAAATTTTTCTTCTCATCCACAAGAGACATATGAATCTGTAAGTTAAAACATAAGTAATCATCATTCTTTTTTCATTATTACACATTGTAAAGAGGATTAATAAAACCAAACTTTTTTTCCACATCTATGCATTTATACTCTCATTTTATTGGTCACATTGAATTGAATTCAATATGACCATGAGGAGAAATCATTTAATTGTTTGTGTCCTGGGTATATATACATGGCGCATTATAGGGAATGTAATAATCTGACCATAACATCATTGTTGAAGTCCAACTCATCCACAATTTCTGAGAAACTCAATCTCTCTGAGGCATTTAATAATAGAAGAGAATATGACTATAAAATAAATTAAAATGTCAAACCATTGAATATTTGTAAATAATAATTCATGCTATAAAAATAAAAAGAAGATTATATAACCAGTAACCACAAAAACACCCAATGTATTTTGTTTAAATTTCTCATTGACATTTCAAATTACTTACGAAAGGTTTCCTTCTTACTGCGTGAATTTTAGCTCAATTGGTCATGTTAAATAAGACTGTTTTAAGAATATGTTCAGCTTATTTTTATCTTTAAGGGGTCATGTTGGAAGGCTTTGTAAAAGGAAGTTGATAAAGAAAAATGTTCATGGAAATAGTTGTTTGGTTGTGGTTGGAACTGGACAAGAGGAGAGTAATGTGAATTGTTCACAGGGCCATGGAGCTGCAACTGATGCTGCTTTGCTGGCTCAGGGTAATGGTACTTCAGGTCTGGTGGATAGTGTTCAAGGACTGGATCATGCTGCCTAGGGGCCTGTGTTTGGGAAGGATCGAGGAAACAACCAAGTTGCTGATGTTTTAGTATGAGAGAATATGGTTGAATTTGTTCAGACTTGTCAGTCTTCTAGGGAGTCGGGACAGATTTTTCCTGTTAAATGTCA
Source organism: Viscum album (assembly GCA_963277665.1). Taxonomy (NCBI): domain Eukaryota; kingdom Viridiplantae; phylum Streptophyta; class Magnoliopsida; order Santalales; family Viscaceae; genus Viscum; species Viscum album. The sequence continues at coordinate 548,550,917 of OY728163.1, forward strand.
ACTAGGCTCAAAATAGCAGGTGCTGGAGGTGCAGAGTCTATTACCATTTCAACGCTCCGAGGAAATTAGGATATTAAGCATGGAAGTGAACCATTTTTTGTTTATCAGTCACAAAAAAGGCTGGCAGAGGTTGTTGGTCTGCATTTTCAAAACAATGTTGTTTCCTCTTTTAATCTAGAGCATGTGAAGGGTATTCCTTCTGGACAGGGTGGGACAAACACTTCACCTGGGAGGTCTGGCCTACACTTTCATGAGAAGCCTCTTCTGGTTTCTTCTGATTCCACAAGTCTTGATCAGGATGACACACAAGGAAAGTCTCATAATCAGGATGAGGTATTGAATGCAGGTCTCATAGGGTAGGTTGGTTCTTACTTTCATGTTGGGGAGTCTATTTCCCCTCATAAAGGGTTGCCACTTGACATGTCTGGGCAGGTCAATGCTAAGAATCAAGAGGCTTTTCAGCATGACCGTGCACATATGCAACAAGGTATTGACTATCAGAAATATATCCAAGATGCAATGAATACCTTTGGTGTCATTGGTAATTGGAGAGATTTATCTAATCTAGATGAAGGTATAGTGGATGGAAATGTCAATAGAGATAGCACTGCATACAGGGATGCATATTCTAAAGGAAGGGTGAAGGATGATGAGGGATTATCATCTGTTCCAAAGAAAAAGTTCAGACTAAGGAAGGACTTCTCAAAAGTTAAAACCCACTATAAGTACTATATCGACTCCTCTACCAAAGGGATAGGGGAGGATGGAACAGTCTAAAATTTTCAGCTCCTTGAGATCTGATTCCAAATGGTATGAAGATTATGAAAGGATTAATGAACTAGATTATGACATGTGATGTTTCTATTTATGACATCTTGTGGATTTTTCTTTGAAAGTGGGAAGGGTTGCAATGTCTAACCCCCTTTTCCTCCTTTTGCTGTGTGTTTTCTACTTTTTAATAAAATCAATCTATGATCCTAGTCTATTTCATTTTTACTGACATTTCAAGTGACAAGTATGTTAATGAAAGTTTCTGATGCTTTTCTATTTTGATGAAATTCCTAAAAAAACATCAATATAGTTGACCTAATTAAAGAAATAAGTTATAATAGAGACATATATCAGCATCCCATTAAAAAAAGTAGTAATTGTGATCTATGCATCAAATCAGAGTCCTTGACAGGATAACCAGTGGTTTCACAAGTTTCGATGCAATATTGTTTCTTGGGAATAAAAGTAAAAGAAATAGACCGATATCCAGTATCAAATTCTGTATTCTAGTAACGCTACTTTAAATTGATAATGAAACCTAACTAAATATCTAACAAACCTTTTAGTGAAATTAGAACCTTAGGTATTCAGTATATTGCTTCAAAGATGGTCTTAGAGGACCTTTTCAAAATTTTTTAAATATAATTGGGAAGTTATTAAGGAGGATTTTTATTAGACTCTTGTAGATTAAATTTTTATCACAAGGAACATAAGAGAGTTGAAACTAGCAAGATAGATTTTAGGGGGATGTGTGGTACCAAGCCCATCTCTAACAGATTGTGTTCCGAAGAGCCGGATCTGCAGATTCAATCTATGATGCATAGCTCACGATTTGTTAATTGTTTATGTAATGTGAAAATTGATTCTTAGAATATGGATCATCACATAAAAACAATACAAACCATCAAGACTTAAGTGATTCTAAGATGTATCCAAAGTTGATGGAAGTAAAGACTAATGCACTGTCAAGTTCACCTAGTTTGGTTTATTCTCAGAAATAATCATGAAAAAGATCCTTTCAATAGATCAGTGACATATCAAAGGATTTCAAAAAGTTGTTCTCATTATTGGATGAATATTGGTTCTATGTTCTTTCCTAAATTCATTAAAATCCAAAAAATACAATCTAAAAATGGGATTATCACTATTATCATGATTCATTCTTCAGTACAAGAAAAGTTGATGCTTTGGAAGAGCTAAGATGGTATTATGGTTATTAATTTTTATCATAATGGTCATCCTATCAAGGAATTTGAATGTAATTGTTTAAGAACATGTTGTCATGAGAATATGTGAGAGGCCACTAAATCAATCATGGGTGGAGGTTCTATAAAGAACAAATGATGAGGCACTAGTTAGTTTTTTAATGCTATATAGGAATTCATGTCCACAACTTATTAGGTGGGATAGTTTGTTGGTTGGAACTTGAATCACTGGTATATTTCTTGTTTAAATTTTAATGCAACTTCCATGAAATTCATGTTATTCATTCCGGATTCGTGTTTCTAGATTTCTTATTGATTTTTTTGTCACTTTAGTGGTTTTGTTCAGGAATTTGTGTGTGATAATACACATTTAATAGAATAAACATTACTTGTCTTTTCAAACTTCTTATTATAGATTATAGGTGTTGCAAATAAAAACATTAAAAATACTAAAACTAAATTTCTATTTAGTGATATGATTATTCTATACGAAAAATATATATAAACATTCATATATAGTTTCTCTAATTTTTATTGCTATTAATTTCTCTTGCCACTAAATTGAAAATAAATTGGGAAAAAAGATCCATCCATTTCAAAAAACAAATAACATGTCACTCTACACATTAACAAGTATGAAATTATTAACCATTTCTATCATGAACATGAACATTTAAAAATTATAAAGGAAAATAAATTTAATGGCTATAAATCCAAAGCAATGACAAAATATACCTTTCAATGGGTCTTTCCAAGAGATGATTTCAGATTTACATAAGTTATTTAATGAATACTCTGTATGGATGAAACATTATAAAACATAACTAGATCGCCTAAAAATATTGTATGTTAATGAGACTAACCATTATAAATTATGGATATAGAAATAGTAATAAAAATGGTGTAATAAAGCATGAAATCATGCCAAATATCACATTATAAATCCATTTAGCTACATTTTTAGCACTATTTGGATAGTATAAATGAAACATTGGATCAAGAGGAAACAAATATAGGACAACTTGGTGTAGAATTAGAGAAAGAATTATGTGAGATAAATTCAGTCATTTCACTGCTTAGGTGCTCTGGTCTATTAATATATTTCTGCAATATTTGAATAAATTCGAAAAATATTAAATGATAGTTCGTGTGTACCAAGTACGGGGGGCCTCACTCGATTAATTGGAGAGGAGCTAGAAAAGTATGGATTTAGCATTCTGAAATCAAGAGAGAGAGAGAGAGAACTCATTTAATTATAATTTCTATGAAACCCAAACTTCCAATCAATTAAAACACTAGATACCCAGTATTTCATGTTCATAAAACATGAATTGAAGAAACACATACCTGATAAGAGGCTAAATCGTCGATCGGTTGGGCAAGAAATAGGCTTATGTCCAGGTGCCTCCGGACACCTCAACATTATATTTGAAAGAGAAAAAAAGAAATCAACCGTCTGTAGGTGAGAAGTGTATGTGATGTCAAAGAATCAAGGAGGGTGTGGGAGTTAGTGCAGGAGTGGGAAATAGAGACAGATCGAGTGTATGAGTGTAGGAAAAAATCACTGGTGTGGGGTAGTAGGGATGAAGACGCTAGAAGAGGGGAAGCGCAGGGGAAGTGAGGTTTTGTGAGGGATCTTAATTATCATCATTTTTTTCATTTTTGTATCTTATCTTTTTTTTATTAATTAATATTAAACACTAATAACATATTTCATCCCAAAAAATGTATCTAAAATATAGTAATTATTGATGGAAAAAATATTTATTTGTAATATTTTTTATTAATAACATATTCAAGTGTTAGTAAAAAAATGATTGTATTGGTATGATAAAGTAATATTTTTTATTGTGGGTAAAATATTTGTTGGTATTGAATAATCAATATCAAAAGATATGTTTATTGATAAAAACAAGTGTTGGTACTTAAAATTAATACCAATAAAACATAATATCTTTAGGAATTGGTCATTTTTACCAACAGTTATATTATTTGTCGATAAATTTATGTTGGTATAAATCATTTTTTTGTAGTGCACAGTCTAATCCCTTTGGTCCCACAAAAACAAAGACTCTCTAAGGAAGAAATAACCATCAATTCCCACTATGGTCTTTTGACGATAAACTACTGAATCTCTAAGGAAGCACTCAACGTCAATTCCCCATGTGGTCTCGTAATGGTATACTATAGACACTCTGATGGAGCACTCACTATCAATCCCCCCTTTTGTCTCGCAACGTAAAAAATATAATAGGCACTCTTGGGAAAACCTCAACGTCAATTATCCCTGTGGTCTAACTACAACAGGTTCTCACAGCCCTACATAATAAAATTGTGCAAAAACGATATCCAACAACCAAAGTAATGTCAAATAATACAAAGCTAAGAAGCTAAAAATCATAACACATGCATCTCATATAATAGAAACTCCATCCTAACAACACTAGGCATGAAAAAAAGCATCCTAACATGGATTCTAGACTAAAAAACCAATATGAAACAAACATGGTAAAACACATCCATAAACAAGATAATAATCCTTATTCATGAAAAACCCTTTATTAAATAAACAAACCATAGCAGGCATCAAACAGTGTTAAATTCCAAAATACGCAACACCCTAAACATGGTTATTAGGTACTTTTCGCACATATAATCCATAGAAAACTACTAAAAGGAACAAACCACATAATTCGACATCATATGATGATCACTCTAGAACATCGACCCTTGAATCCGCTGAGAATTTCATAGATCTACAAAAAGGTCAAAAATGTTAAACATTGAATAACTCAAGAGAGGGGACGAATTAGGAAGATATACTTAAGAAGAACCAAGAACATAATGAGGTGATTTCAATGCAATAGACAATGTTTTATTCAGAGGATAGACTATAGATTAGTGGCTTGGAGAAGATTCAGTGATTCTGTACGCTCCTTCGCGAGACACGGCCAGATGAAGGGAGTTATGGAGATGAGATGCAACCCCTGTCTGATTAATGATAGAAAAATAAAAGTACATGGTGTGTTCATTTAATTCCCATGCTGTGTACATGCACCAACCAACCTCTGCTTTAGGTGGTCCACATAGCCATGTACCCGGCCGCTACACGACCAATATATGACTACCCACGGCAACCGGGTACACGTCATGTACTCAAGAGTATACGGTCTGTACTCAAGAGTAAATGGAGAGTACTTATAAAATTTCCAAAAACATTGTTTTTCCTAAAAAAACTCAAAATCAAGATCTATACCTGAAATGAAGATTCAGGTTCTTGAAAACTTCCCTCTTTAAAGAATTTTTCCCGGAATTTACCTTCTAAGGGTGGTGAAGAATAAAATTCAAACAACTCTGGACACTGTGATCGTACGTTGACATCCCTTTCCCAAGTCTCATCATATACTCAACACTAATTCCAGAGCACTCATACTAGAGGAACTGAATATCCCCATAGAACCTTCATGTTGTGATCCACAATCTGAATTGGGTTCTCCTCAAAGGATGCATCCACCTCCAACTCAATCTCCTATGGTTGAAAAACGTGAGATAGGTATGAAAAAGTAATGTCACAGCTGACATACATGGAAGACGTCGTACATAGCCCGATACCTATGAGGTAACTTCAACCAATAGGAAACCGACCCGAATCTCTCCAAAACCTCAAACGGACTGACATATCCCGGTGAAAGCTTCCCCTATCTCATAATCCTTCTGTGTCCCAACCTTAGTGTGACACGTAAAAAAACCTTATATCTTACCTCAAACTCTATAGGTCGTCTTTATTGATCAGCATAGGATTTATGTCGATACTTTTCCGTATCCATACTTTTCTGAATCAACTCTACATGCTCAGTTGTCTCCTGGACAAGATGATGTCCCAACACAACTACCTCTCCTACCTCCATCCAACATAGGGGTGATTGGCATGACCTACCTTATAAAGCCTCATAAGGTTCCATTTGAATCATCACATGAATACTATTATTGAAGGAAAACTCCACTAGGGGTATATGTCTCTCCCAAGAGCCCCTAAAATATAGGATTCACGCTCGTAGTATGTCCTCCAAAACCTAAATCATACTCTCAGACTGGCTATCCGTCTATGGATGGTAAGCTGTACTCAGAAGTACCTGTGTACCCAAATCCCTATGTAGTCCATGCTAGACACAAGAAGTAAAATAGAAATCCCTATCTGAAATGATAGAGTGAGGAAACCCACGAAACCGTAAAATCTCTCAGATGTACAACCTTCCCATATCATCAACATTGAAGGTTTCCTTGATTGGAAGGAAGTATGAAACCTTTGGTATTCTATCAACAACAACCCAAACTGCATCATTTCCTTGAGGCGACGTTGGTAAACCCATCAAAAAATATATAATGACATCATTCCACTTCCACTCAGGAATGGGTAACTGCTGAAAAAGCACTGATGGTCATTAATGCTCTGCCATCTCCTACTGACTGGTGGAACATCTTATAAAAAAACAGCAACATCCCTCTTCATACCTGGACTCAAATATTGACTATGTAGATCTTGATACATTTTGGTGACACCAGGATGAACTGACCAAACTGAGGAATGAAAATCACGCATCAAGTCCTTACGTATGTCTGCTGACACCCATACACATCCATCTAAATGTAAGACCTAATCTTACCCCATGGTCCACCATGGAGTAGGTTCCTATCTCGAGACACTCTCCTATAGAAATAGACCTTCAGAATATTATAGTTTCCTCATTCGAACTCGATTCAGTAGAGTAAAGGTAATAGCTGTATAAGAAAGAAATTCCTGCCCCAATCTGTCATTCACTTCCAAATGCATCTCAGAGAACATATCCATAATCATCCATTCATTGCTGGCCTCCTAAACTATATGTATCTGAGTCCTCATACTCAACACGTCAACCACTGTGTTTTCCTTCCCAAGAATTTAGGCAATCTCAAAGTCAAAAAAATAAAGGTAATCAACCCACCTTCACTGTCTCAAATTTATTTCACGCTAAGTAACAATATACTTGAGGATTTTTTAGTTAGTGAAAACCACAGAATTAACTCCTAAAAGTAAATTTATCCAACAACATAAAGCATGCAAAACTGTATCCAACTCGAGATCAAGCCTCGAGTAATTCCTCTCATGTGGACTCAATTGCCGAGACCTATATGCAACAACTCTTTCACCCTGCATAAGCACTACTCCCAGCCTGATATTTAATGCATCACAGTAAATTGTGTAAATTTGGATCATCTCCATAAAAATCAGTATCACTACTAAATTTTATCTCCCATTTATCACCTGAAAGGCTGAATCACATGAATCTGTCCAAAAGTACTTCACACCTATCTTAGTCAGGTCCATCAGTGGCTCTTCTAAGTGTAAAAATTCTTATATAAAGAGCATGTAGTAACTATACATCCCTAGAAAACTACATTCCTCAAATATTTTTTTCATATGCATCCAGGAAACTACTGTTCTCACTTTCTCTGGGTCTACTAATACTCCTGTTGTCACATACATGAATTATTTTGAAGTTAAATTTCATTTTTTTCCTTTCATTTTTTGTTTTGGATGGTTTCCAAAGGTTTTATGGAGAAATAGATGAGTTTTCATGAATTGGGCCAAACCGCGAGCCCAATTCCAGATTTAAAAATAAAATTTGTTTCCTGTATAACTTTTTAATTTTTTAATATTTTTCCTTCATTCCAACTCCTAAATGTCCTGCCCTGATATATTAACACCACAATTAATATTTGGAGCCTTTGGAAATCCATAACCAAGGTTTATGTTGGTTTTTATTTAAGGGATTGGGCCTGCCCGAAAGCCCAATTCCAGTTTTAAAAATAATATTTGATTAATTAATAAATTATTAATTTTTAAGAATTTGTCGGTGATTCAAAGCCTCATATGAGCCCCTTGAACCTAGAAACGCGCCCAAGCTCTCTCTACCCTCTTTGGAGCTCTTATTCATCGCGCTTTAGTACTGAACGTATTAGGGTTTCAAAAATCGGGTAGATTTGGAGAGGTAAATTGATCCTTTCATAACTCCTTCATTTTTCATCCTTTTCCCCCCTTTGCAGTCCCCACATGACCTAATATGAATCCTTAAAACCTCCATACCAGTTTTGGGTACTTGTTGATTCATTATTTTGTGGATTGGGGCCGATTCTTTCAAGATATTTCAAGTAAGGGAATTCCTTCTTTGTTCCTTCCATTCTCTTTTAGTTTTATTTCCTTTTTCTTGAAGTTCCTCATGTCCAGAAGATGGGGTTCGATCCTAATGTATGATTTGGTGTCTTTTGGGTAAATTTTTGTGGTTTAGGTCTGGATTTGTATTCCTTTTGGTGCAACGGTGGTGCGCTTAAGGTTTCGCACCAAGTTTTGAGGGTTTCGACACATTCGGTAGGTGATTCCGTGGGTAACCATTTAATGATGAGTTAGTTTTCTTGATTAAATAATTTTGAATGTTCCTTATGTGCTGTGAATTATGTGAAAACCATTTTTGGTTGCAATAGTAAAGCATTTGTTTTTAGAGTTACATTTTTGCTTGAAATGTGTATTTTTCAAATGTATTTCATGTGTTATATCTTGTGGTAGTTTTGTAAAATGTGGAAGTGATTTATTAGTTGTTGAAAGGGGCTGACAATTATGGTTAGGTAATGATATAGTTCCATGTGGGCCTAAAAATGGGGTGTATTTGAATGGTTTTATTTGTATAACCTTGTTATACTCCTTGAAAGTGTTTTATGGATTTGTGTGTTCTCATGGGTATCTTTTGTGATATTATTCAACGTGATTATATAACATTTGAATTTGGATTATTTCATGTTTATTGGGCTTCCAATTCTGTTTTGGTAGGGTCTTGGTGTGCTTTTGGCTTAAAAAGAGATTTTTGAAATGGATTTTATGTGCAAAGTTTGGGTATACTCTTTATAATTGTTTTATGGAAGTTTTGAATGCTTTATTGGGTTGTGTAATAGGTGAAACTATATCAGCAAACTGTTTTGCTAGGAGTATATTTTTAAAAGGTCCATTTCATTTGTGAAAAGGCTGCTATGTGATATGTATCATCTTGGAAATATTTTATTAAATTGTTTGAAGGAGATATTTTGGAGTGAAAGTGATGTGAAAGTGATGTGGAGTGTTTTGTGTGAGTGTGATGTGAAAAATTGAATTTTTGAATATGAAAGAAGTGTTATATTCCATGTGTGTGGGCTGTTATATGAGTTTAAATATCATAAAATTGTTTTATAAAATTGTTTAATGGTTTTGTGGAAGTGTTGAAGAAATGTGAAATGTGTTGTGGGCCATTTTGGTGTCATTCGGATTTCAAAATCATTTTGAATGAAAAATGGATTTTTTGTGACTTGTGTTGTATACATATGGGCTGTTTGGTGAATTTGTGATGTGGAAATGATATTTTCATGTTCAATGTACATTTCTTGATGTGTTGAACATGTTTGAGCATAAGGGGAAAACCTGGGTATCTAGGTGGGTGGACGTGTACTAGTATGCTAGTGAATCCGTGGGGTTTGGCCTCAGTTTCACTTAGCAAGATTGACGCTTACAACTCTAACTAAACTATGATGATGATTATTGGGGACCACCAGGTTATGGGTATGTTCCCTACTAGTGGCTCGTGCACGAGAATGGATATTTGTGATGGTTACTCTCACCGAGATACGAGGTACCTGGGACCCACAGCTAGCTAGTGCCTAGGTGTTACTTCCTATTTCTTGTGCTCATTGTTTACTTTGTACTTACCGTCGGCATACAGTATAGTTGGCTGGAAAATTCAGTAGTGTTTACATTTTTTTAAAAGTGTTGATTCTTAATGATAGCCCACTTGAAAACTGTTTTTATTCAAAGTAGCATCTTTTAGAAATTGTAACTAGCTTTTCATGTTTTTGAAAACTTGCATGCTTTTCGTCTTTAAATGTTTATCACATGGAATCTCTTAGTGGTGGTATCCTACCGGGCATTGTCTCACACCCTACTTACACCCTTGGGTGTAAGTAGACATGGTTTTTTTTTGTCGCAGGTTGGGTACAGTTTTTTTTTCCAGTTGTTCGGGATTCTAGCAGGTCCTTGGTGGTGAAGTCTTGTGGAGGTGGCTTGTGGGAGGTGCCCCCTTGCCATGAGGGTTCTTGGGCTGTCCTTATTTGGATTTTTAACTTTGTTATAGACCTTTTGAGTTGTTTTAAGCCATGTAATTCAGTTCTGAATTTTTGTAAAAGATTGTTTGGTTCGAAAAATCCAGATTTGTTTCATTGGATTCTTTTGTTGTTTTATGTTTATAAACTCGGGTAAATCGTTCCCAATTTTCATTTTATGATACCCAGGAACTTGTTCCAGACTGTGGGGATCGGGAACGCCCTTCGGGTCTTGCCATGGACCGGGTCGGGTTCCGAGTTTGAAGGCGATCAGATTCGGTTCGTGACAAAATGGTATCAGAGGAGGTTCAGGTTAACTCTTTGGGTCATGTTATTTGGGGAAGAGTCAGGATAGTATGGAGTTAGGATTGTTGGGACATGGAATTCTGGTTATGGGTAGTGTGCTTGATCACCACACCTCATTTCAGGATTCAAGTCGCCAGGGGAAGCTTGGATTTGTCTATGTCTTTTGGTTTTCTTGGTTTGATGATGATTAGGGGAAATGAAAAGAGAGTTGGGTTAATGGTCTCAATGAGCTCGCAGGGTCTGGCAAGCCATGTGGAGCTGGGGATATTCCATAGAACACTCTCTGTGACAGTGAAGTGATTGGAATATGGCCGCCAACCATATGTCCAAGTCACCCACTGAAACTAGTTTCCTCTTGCACTGTTTTGTGCTTAGGTTTTGAAACCTTAGCACTTTGGTTTTAAGAAGTGTAAAGTTTTTGTGAAATGATTTTGAAATAAAGAGGGAATGGTTTGGTTTATGAAATGGCGGAACATAATTTTCAGAATTATTTTGAAATAGAAAATGGTGTGATTACACCTATTTTGAAGGCAGAAACTGTATTGAAGGTGGTTTTGAAAAGTGTTTCCAATAGAGTTTTCTAAACAATCAGAGTGTGTTTTAATGGGATGAGATGTTTTTAATTTGATGTGAATATCTTGAATGTGAGTTATTTTCTAAATGGTTGTGACTTTCTGAAAATTTTTGTAAGATGTGAGTTGGGATTTTGATCTCGTGGTTAGCGGTTATGAAAAAAAAGGGATGTGTTGGTTGACCGTGTTGGTTTTGAAAAGTGGAAAGAATTTTTGTTTTAACCTTTGGTATTTCCCTTAGTGACCACATGCATGGGGTTATATGGGATGATGGATGGTTGATGGCATGAATGGATGAGTGCCAGGACGGATATGAGGAGGGTGTCTGGTGTGGCACAAAAACATGCATGTGTGAGGCCCATGGGGTACCATTGGTCGATACTCTTACCGCTGAGCCGCTTGATTTCAAAGAAATGGTTTTAAAGAAAAAAAACATGATGTCTTGATGAATAGTTTTGGGATGGCTTGTATTATGGGTCTTTGAAGATGTTGTTTTTGTGGGATGTTTTTTTTAGTCCAATAACCTCTCCTGTTTGAACTGTGTTTTGGGTTTGTGTTTGGTCGGTAAGCTGTGTTGTAGGGACGGTTAGTGGTCTTTTTTGAAAAATGTTTTGGGATGCCTTTACGATAGTTCCCTTCATGTGTTTGGATCTGGTTTATGGCTTGTTTTGACCAATGGACCAGGTTGGTTGGGTCCTTGGGTTCTCCCATTGGATAAGGTACACCCCCATTAAAGGTTAATGCATAACTGAAGTGCAACCCAGATTGTTTCTCCATTGGAAAATCCTTCAGTTGATCAATATAAGGAATCCATTTATTGAGATTTTTAGATTGAGTATACACCCTTTCCTTTATTGGTTTTGTGTATCCTCTTGTAGTGGGAGATTGATTATGGATGGTTGAAAGTGACTTTAGCCTCTTATGTTTCCTAATTTTTCGAAGGTGGAAGTGTTCTGGGTTTGTTAGCATGGATGAGTATTTGGATGGTGTCTAAGAGGGCCTCTGGGTTCTTCATAGTTTCCTTGAAGCAAGAGTTATTATTAAACCACCAATTTTGAGATTTTGGTCCTGATAGGACCACTTTTTGGACTTGTCTGTTGTTTAGGGACTTGGTATATGGTCATGTTCCATGTATTGTTTCTATCAATCACAAAGGTCCTGTTTGGTGACGCATTGTGATGCTGTGTGCTCTTTTGACTGTAAAGGTCAAGGTTACACAATCCTCTTAGGTTCTCTGTTATGTTGGGAGTATGTATCCCTTGGGAAAAACATCAAATCCTCTATCTTAGTGGATGGTGTTTATACGTGTCCTACCCTTCTGTTGTTTCTCACCCAAAGAAACAAGGTGCGGTGTGTGTGCTTATTCTGATCCCTTGTTTCAGTGAAATGTATGGTTTTGGTAAAGTGAGTTATGGAGTGTGTTATGTCTTGATGAACCCATCAGGGTATGCGGTGTAGTTGTTTGTGGCACCGAAAGAAGAAGTTCCACATAGGGGTTTCAACAGCCAAACTGCGTGGCCGAAGATGCTTCAATATTTTGAGCTCCAGCCATAGGTCCCGGAGAGAAGCTGGCGCGTAGTCCAGGGAAACCCCAGTGTCATTTAAACCCTTGTACAAAGTCCTATCCTCAGTATGAAAGATAGGAAGATTTTAAACCTATGGTGTCATCATATTTCTTCTGTTGTTCCTGTTCGGTGGAAATAGGTGGAGGGTCTTGTACCCATGTCATCACACAATGTTATTCCCTCCCCCTTTGGTTTCCATTGAGTCTTTGGAGAATGGTTGGAAATTTGGATAGACAAGTTGAGCACACGGTTTTCACATGGTTAGTTCTAACCGTGAACAAAAAAAATAACCATGCAGATATAAGGATCCACAAAGTTATCGCACAGTTTCTCAAACTGTGTAGACTAACTGTGTGACCGTCCCAACTCCTTAATTTTGGGGTCTTTTCATGTCGGCCCACGCCGGTCGGTTAAGATGGTTGGTTCTTGTGGTGGGAAGACCCACCATGGGTATCGTGCATATTATTTTGTAAATTTCTAATGGATGTACACCCCTTGTACTAGGGAGTCTGTTTGGGCCTTCCCCTATTACTTTCTTGATTCTGTCTCGGGAAAAAAAATTAAGTTGTCGAGCTCATTTGTGTCTCTTCATACAAGTAACTCATGTTTTTCCTTGGTATTGTATGGGAAGTAGGTAATATCATTTGGATATATCTAACTACTTAAATCTTCCTTGGGTAAACTTTGGGACTGGAGAGTTCCCAAAGTATTAGTTAAAGTAAGGTAAGTGTAACCTTGTTCGATGTTGTTGTTCGTTTGAGTGAATTGCTTGAGTCTTGTTCTGATAGTGTTTGAGGTGTTTTCCTTTGGGATAAAGCCTGAATGTGATTGATTGTTTTAGGAAAGTGGTGTATGATTTTTTTGTGAATTATTCCTTCCTTAATTGATCAATGGAGGTGTTTTGGCCTTTGGGGGGCGAAACCTGGAAGGGGAGTACATCTTGGTTTATCAGTTCGGTTTGGCTTTCGTATCTGGCCTTTCGGTAGCTTTCCGGGGACGGAAAGTTTTCATGGTGGGGAGAATTGTCACATACATGAATTATTTTGAAGTTAAATTTCATATTTTTTCCTTTCATTTTTTGTTTTGGATGGTTTCCAAAGGTTTTATGGAGAAATAGATGAGTTTTCATGAATTGGGCCAAACCGCGAGCCCAATTCCAGATTTAAAAATAAAATTTGTTTCCTTTATAACTTTTTGATTTTTTAATATTTTTCCTTCATTCCAACTCCTAAATGTCCTCCCCTGATATATTAACACCACAATTAAAATTTGGAGCCTTTGGAAATCCATAACCAAGGTTTATGTTGGTTTTTATTTAAGGGATTGGGCCTGCCCGAAAGCCCAATTCCAGTTTTAAAAATAATATTTGATTAATTAATAACTTATTCATTTTTAAGTATGTTTCGGTGATTCAAAGCCTCATATGCGCCCCTTGAACCAGGCACTCTTCCAAGCTCTCTCTCCCCTCTTTGGAGCTCTTCTTCATCGCGCTTTAGTACTGAACTTATTAGGGTTTCAAAAATCGGGATGATTTGGAGAGGTAAATTGATCCTTTCATAACTCCTTCATTTTTCATCCCTTTTCCCCCATTTCAATCCCCACATGACCTAATATGAATCCTTCGAACCTTCATACCAGTTTTGGGTACTTGGTGATTCATTATGTTGTGGATTGGGGCCGATTACTTCAAGATATTTCAAGTAAGGGAATTCCTTCTTGGTTCCTTCCATTCTCTTTTAGTTTTATTTCCTTTTTCTTGAAGTTCCTCATGTCCAGAAGTTGGGGTTAGATCCTAATGTATGATTTGGTGTCTTTTGGGTAAATTTTTGTGGTTTAGGTCTGGATTTGTATGCCTTTTGGTGCAACGGTGGTGCGCTTAAGGTTTCGCACCAAGTTTTGAGGGTTTCAACACATTCGGTAGGTGATTCTGTGGGTAACCATTTAATGATGAGTTAGTTTTCTTGATTAAATAATTTTGAATGTTCCTTATGTGCTGTGAATTATTTGAAAACCATTTTTGGTTGAAATAGTAAAGCATTTGTTTTTAGAGTTACATTTTTGCTTGAAATGTGTATTTTTCAAATGTATTTCATGTGTTATATCTTGTGGTAGTTTTGTAAAATGTGGAAGTGATTTATTAGTTGTTGAAAGGGGCTGAAAATTATGGTTAGGTAATGATATAGTTCCATGTGGGCCTAAAAATGGGTTGTATTTGAATGGTTTTATTTGTATAACCTTGTTATACTCCTTGAAAGTGTTTTATGGATTTGTGTGTTCTCATGGGTATCTTTTGTGATATTATTCAACGTGATTATATAACATTTGAATGTGGATTATTTCATGTTTATTGGGCTGCCAATTCTGTTTTGGTAGGGTCTTGGTGTGCTTTTGGCTTAAAAAGAGATTTTTGAAATGGATTTTATGTGCAAAGTTTGGGTATACTCTTTATAATTGTTTTATGGAAGTTTTGAATGCTTTATTGGGTTGTGTAATAGGTGAAACTATATCAGAAAACTGTTTTGGTAGGAGTATATTTTTAAAAGGTCCATTTCATTTGTGAAAAGGCTGCTATGTGATATGTATCATCTTGGAAATATTTTATTAAATTGTTTGAAGGAGATATTTTGGAGTGAAAGTGATGTGAAAGTGATGTGGAGTGTTTTGTGTGAGTGTGATGTGAAAAATTGAATTTTTGAATATGAAAGAAGTGTTATATTCCATGTGTGTGGGATGTTATATGAGTTTAAATATCATAAAATTGTTTTATAAAATTGTTTAATGGTTTTGTGGGAGTGTTGAAGAAATGTGAAATGTGTTGTGGGCCATTTTGGTGTGATTCGGATTTCAAAATCATTTTGAATGAAAAATGGATTTTTTGTGACTTGTGTGGTATACATAGGGGATGTTTGGTGAATTTGTGATGTGGAAATGATATTTTCATGTTCAATGTACATTTCATGATGTGTTGAACATGTTTGATCACAAGGGGAAAACCTGGGTATCTAGGTGGGTGGACGTGTACTAGTATGATAGTGAATCCGTGGAGTTTGACCTCAGTTTCACTTAGCAAGATTGACGCTTACAACTCTAACTAAACTATGATGATGATGATTAGGGACCACTAGGTTATGGGTATGTTCCCTACTAGTGGCTCGTGCACGAGAATGGATATTTGTGATGGTTACTCTCACCGAGATACGAGGTACCTGGGACCCACAGCTAGCTAGTGCCTAGGTGTTACTTCCTATTTCTTGTGCTCATTGTTTACTTTGTACTTACCGTCGGCATACGGTATAGTTGGCTGGAAAATTCCGTAGTGTTGAATTTTTTTTAAAAGTGTTGATTCTTAATGATAGCCCACTTGAAAACTGTTTTTATTCAAAGTAGCATCTTTTAGAAATTGTAACGAGCTTTTCATGTTTTTGAAAACTTGCATGCTTTTCGTCTTTAAATGTTTATCACATGGAATCTCTTAGTGGTGGTATCCTACTGGGCATTGTCTCACACCCTACTTACACCCTTGGGTGTAAGTAGACATGGTTTTTTTTTTGTCGCAGGTTGGGTACAGTTTTTTTTTTCCAGTGGTTCGGGTTTCTAGCAGGTCCTTGGTGGTGAAGTCTTGTGGAGGTGGCTTGTGGGAGGTGCCCCCTTGCCATGAGGGTTCTTGGGTTGTCCTTATTTGGATTTTTAACTTTGGTATAGACCTTTTGAGTTGTTTTAAGCCATGTAATTCAGTTCTGAATTTTTGTAAAAGATTGTTTGGTTTGAAAAATCCAGATTTGTTTCATTGGATTCTTTTGTTGTTTTATGTTTATAAACTCGGGTAAATCGTTCCCAATTTTCATTTTATGATACCCGGGCACTTGTTCCAGCCCGTGGGGATCGGGAATGCCCTTCGGGTCTTGCCATGGACCAGGTCGGGTGCCGAGTTTGAAGGCGATCAGATTCGGTTCGTGACACCTGTCTATGAGATGACATGACCCAAAAAGTAAATTTGGTCCATCCAAAAGTGGAATTTTAAGAGATTATCATATAATGGATGCTCTCTTAATGTACTCAAAACAATATCAAGATGGGTGTCATGGTCATGTCGAGTGTGAGAGTACACCAATATATCATCCATGAAGGCTACCAAAAAATAATCCATGTAAGGATGAAACACTCAATTCTTTAGTTCCGTATAAACTATCTGTGTGTTCGTTAGAACGAATGGCATAACCACATACTTTTATAGACCATACCTTCTCGGAAAGGCTGTAATAGGTATATCTAATTGTATAACACAAAACTGATTATAACCTGATCTCAAGTAAATTTTCTTGAAAACTCGGGCTCCTCGAAGCTGATAAAAGAGGTCATCAATCCTTGGAATGGGATATCGGTTCTTGACCGTCAAATGATTTAGCTTATGATAATCCACAAAAATACTGAGAGTAACATCTTTATTCTTCACAAAAAGGACAGACGAACCCCAAGGAGAAGTATTGGGTCAGATGAAACCCTTTGCCTATAACTCCTTTAACTACTTCCTAAGATCTTGTAACTATGGTGTAGCCATCCTATAAGGAGTAATGGACACCAGTTTCACTCCTAGAACAAGCTCAATAGAGAATTATACCTCTTCCTCTGGAGGTAAAAATAAAAATTAGTCTGGAAATACATCCCTGAAATAATCTAACACTGGAGGAAAATCCATCTGTGAATTCCCCTGGTCATCCAGATATAAACTAGAAATATGGGCTATAATTCCTCCCAACCCATGATTCGCGGGTCTAGATTTGCTTTCCTAGACATCCCGTTTCCCATTGTGTAGAAAATACCTTCTCTATGGTGAAGTGAAACTCACCGTGCGATGATATAAATCAAAAGAGATTTATAAAAAGACTAACCATTCCATTCTGAGAATGGAATCGAAGCCTGTCATCTCTAAGATATAGAGGTCCCATTAAAAGCGATACCCACCAACCTCAAGAGGGAACTCCTTGCATTGACGTACACCAGCCTTCCAAATCTTCAACTGAGTGTCTAGCATCATATTATCCTAAAAATTAATGATTTAGAGCCCAAGGATCTCCACCATAGCAACAAATATGAAACTATAGGATGGCCATATATCGAAAAGTACATAAGCTAAAATCGAGGAAACTAAAATCGTACATCTTACGATAGAGGATCTAGGATCCTGCTTCTACTGGGTCTGCTCCACTACAAAGACCAGACCTATACTGTGGCCCTGCAATCCAGCCTGACTACCCTGAGATGATCCAACTTATTGTCACTGAATGCCTACTGAATGGATACCATGGCCATGAACTCCTCCTCTGCCTGAACGGTCAGACGAACTCCATTTCCCAGACTGATGAGAAACTGGTGGTCTTGCTCCTAAATGTGGAGTCATAGAAGAACCCCTATCACTAGCTGATGGTGAGAAAATATAGAAAAAAACAATGAAGATGACCCATCTTTCCACAATATTGGCACTTGATTAGGTCTCTCGGGAAATAAGGTCTTGTATTCCCACTCTTACCACACTAGAAGCATACCACCTGGCTACCTAAAGGTGTATCCCCTCTACTCAGATATCTATGCGTAGACTCCCTACGGCGCGCCCTATTATCAGTCGGATGAGTACTGACTCTAGATGTCGAATCGCCCTGGCTCAGAGCTCTAGACTCCATTATATTATGCTCAGTGATCAGCACCTAGCTAACTATAGAAGATATGGAATTCAGCGTGAAGATGTTCACCTGGGATAAGATATCATGTCAGAGACCATCCTCAAACTTCCTATCCAGAAATAACTCATCACCGCCCACCTCAAGATGGGTGTGAAGTCTTGTAGCTATTTGAAGTGATATGAATACTCCATGACTGAAAACGTACCTTGTTCTAGACCCATGAACTCTTGGCCTTATTTGGTCCTCAAGGTCTCTAGGAATAAATAGTCATAAAAGGTCTACTAGAACTCATCCCAAGCCAAAACCCATTGGAGTCCCGTCTGTGATATCACATCCCACCATCTCTTGATAGAGTCACATATCATGTACATATAAAGATCCATCCTCATCTTTGGAGGCATCTATAGATGCTAGAAGATATACATAATGTACTATAACCATGACTATGCAACATGAGGCCCTCCATCCCCTAAGAAAGTGAAAGGATGATGCTACTGAAATTCCCACTTCAACTCTGCCATAGATGGGGTAGGATGAAAGGATCCCTGGTAGGTTTTCATAAACCTCGTTAAGCCTTCCTGGAACTATGCATCAACACCTATTTCCGGTATAATATTTGGTGCGAAGACAGGCATAACAGGAGGATCTACCGGTAGTCCCTGATCTACCATTTATAGTGTCTGATCATTACCATGTATCTGGAATACAACTAGAGGACGTCTTCGTAGCATAACTTTGCAAGATCAAGTGCACACCTCAGTTTAATAATATCAAGGACTAATATTTATAAGTGAAAGTAAGTGACAAGAGAAGAAAACATTCACATTTTCTAAAACAGAGTTACACAATGTGTATATCCTCCACACAGAATGTTTCCTTAGGTTTCAACATTAGTGTGTAACTCTGCCAAACCTGGTCATGTAACACCCCTACACATGGTGTTTTCATCCTCAAACACAACGTGTACTTTAATTTTCCCTCCAGCCCAATTTCTTCTACATTGCTAAACCACACGGTTCCCTTCACGGTAACACCACATGAAGTATTAACCCTAGAAAAAGCATGTACCACTTATGTTCTATACACCTGTGTCATTAGTCACACGGTCTACCCTGCATGACATGTAAGAACAAGACACGGTGTGTTCAACCTAAGTATCATCCACCCATATCATTGGTCACATGGATGGATACACGGTCCTTAAAACACGACATGTACAATCCAGACATGGCGTGTTCTTCCAAAAGTTTCCCAACCCCGGGTCTTTACTCACACAATCAGTCACACAGTTAAAGACTACATGGAGTGTACATATAATACACAGAGTTTACTTAAGAAAATTTGTTTATTCCATAATAGAATAACACATGGTGTGCTTTCATAACACCACACACCATGTTGTCTAGGTTTATGGATAGTAGGCCTCTGAAACTTCTCTGGAACCATTAAAAAGTTAAAACTTTGATGAAGGAATGACAATTTCTAACCTGTGAGAGTCCATACTCCCACTAATCAAAGATTTGAATCCTTATTCTCATCATAACCTAAAAAATTCAATTAAAGTTCAAACATGATCCACCAAATTCTGATCCATGAGGGGCCATACCACCTCCAAGACCAAAGTTTAGCATTCATCCAAACAAAATAGTTCATATTCTAATACCCTATCAAAATAGAAGGTATTCTATCCCAAAATCTATCACACCAACATGGATATCTTGCACAACATCTATCACAATAACATGAAATCAGTAATGCACCTTAATGGCATGACAAGAATGCATGAAATGTGATCTCTAGTAAGTGCCTATATGATTCATGAGATGGAATACCCTCATGTAATCGGGTTGAAACAAAAATCGAACCCCAATGATATAAAACATAACAACATAAAACAAGTGTGTCACCCAATGGTGGAATCAAATTAACTATAACAATTAAAAAACCATAAAAATTACAATTTTCGAGGTAACATTGCTTTTCTCTGTACACAGGTCAGCTACTACTGACCACAACTTATTAACAACTACCTATTCCTTCATATCCCTATCTATAAGATCCAAATAGTAAAACAAAGTAGAAAAGAAAACACTTTGATACCACATTGTAATTTCCTGGTTCTAGGTGCCGTATAGAGGTGCCCCGTACCATGTTGGTCACATGGCCTCAATCAAATTTCCTTGAATTCTAGAGCTTTTCGACTAGTATCGAGGGCCTTGGGTGTGATAGTGAAGATACTATGCCCTCATTGTCAGAGTAACAGAGTAGAAACAAATATTAAACAATAGAAGAAGCATTAATACCATAAAACAAGGTAAACATTGGAAGAATGATAGAAAAATCAACTGTAGCAGATATATATAAATAAATGATGCATGTCTCATGTGTCTAGGAAAGCAGCCAAATAAGTCACCATGATGGAATACAAAACAGAAACCAAATTACAGAAAATTAAATAAAATCCAACAATATCGTAATTATTATCTATTTCTCATGCTCCCCATCTCCACATCAATCAAGTACCTAATGTAGAATGATGCTTTCCCTTATCTATACCTGCAACCATATAATCTATTTGGGCCCAAAAGCATGAACCAAATAGTGTGTAAGACCTATCCTAGTATAAAACCACCAAAATATTTGTTCCTAACTATCAGTGAGTATTTCTAGTAGGAAAATGAAAAATGAAGCAATAAACAAGAAAGTAATCAAAATTAAACAATATTACAGTTTCGAATTACTTTCCCTTATATTTATTATTTATTCAAACCATTGAATAATGAACTCATGTGATCTAGTCTAAGATCTATATCCCCTATTCAATAGAAAAATAGATGTCTCATAAGACCATCTAACAATCAAGTAAGACTAATTCCAAGATTTTGCTTTGGCTTGGTATAATCGTCAAAATAAATCAATCATTCACAAGAAACTCTCTGGGAAATTACCCCATTATAACCCCTCTGGTTCAACATCTCATCATTTCAATAAAGATATAATGACCCTGTACGAAATCTCACACAGTATAACCCCTTTGGTCCCATATAAACAAAGACTCTCTGAGGAAACATTCACCATCAATTCACCCCATGGTCTTTCAACTGTAAGCTGCAAACTCTATGAGGAAGCATTAAATATCAATAACCCATTTGGTCTCGTAACAGAATACTATAGGCACTCTGAGGGAGAACTCACCTTCAATCCCCTCATTAGTCTCGCAACATAAAAAGTATAACATACACTCTGGGGAAGCCTCAATGTTAATTCCCCATATGGTATAACTACCACAGGTTCTCACAGCCATGTGTAAGACAATCATGCACAAATGATATCCAGTAGCCAAAGTAATCTCAACAACCACACGGATAGTCATCTAAAAATAATAACACATGCATATCATATAATAGAAAGTCCATCCTAACAGCACTAGGAATAGAAAATAGAGCTACCTAAAATGAATTTCTAGACACAATGACCAATATCAAACAAACATGGGAAATGACATCCATAATCAAGGAAATAAATATTATTCATAATCAAAAACCCTTTCTAAAACAAAAAAACCATAGCAGGCATCAAACATGGTTAAATTCATAAACATGCAATACCCTAAACCAGGGTATTCGACTTTTCTCACATATAATCCAAAGAAAACTGCAGAAAGCAAAAACTACCTACCTCGACATCATATGATGATCACTCTAGAAAGACCTCCCATAAATCGGCCTAGAATGTCGTAGATCTAAAAAAGGTAAAAAAAATGTTCAAATTTGAATAACTTGAGAGACGGGAGAAATCAGGAAGAGAGGCTCAAGAAGAAATAAGAACTCATAAAGGATATTACAACATAATTGACAGTGTTTGATTCAAAGGAAGGATGATGAATCAGTGACTCAGAAGAGATTCGGAGATTCCCTACGCTCCTTCACGAGACACAACTAAAAGAAAAGAGTTTTAGAGATGAGATACGACCCCGGTCCGATTAATCAAACAAAAAGAAAAGCACCTGATGTGTTCATTTAATATACACACTCCGTACATGAATCAACCAACCTCTGCTTTAGGTAGTCTACACGGCCATGTACTCGACTACTACATGGTCAGTACAAGTCTACCTGTGGAAATTGGGTACACCGTGTGTACTCAAGAGCACACATCGTGTAATTAGAAAATTTCCAAAAAAATTCATTTTTCCTCAAAAACATCCAAAATCAAGATCCATAGTTAAAATGATGATCTGGGTTCTTACAGTTATTATTTTAGGGGAATGAAATACATCCATCTCCTCTTCCCTCAAATGGGAAACATTACCATTGATCATGTGTATGGAGGACAACAACCTCACGAACTGATATAATTTTTTCCCATATCCACTTCTCACTAATTGATATAATTGTCAATTTAAACTATATATATTATTATAATATCAATTCTACCTTTTAATCTCCCTACTCATCAGAAAACAATAATGTTTCTCATGGGTATGGTGGACTACCATATCACGAACTGATGTGACATGTTTTTCATTTCTATTTTATAGTGATGGTAATAATGAAAAATTAAAAATATATATTTGATATATTTAATTTAATTTTACTTTAGGTATTATGATTATATATATACTATATTAAATTGCATTCCATGGTGGATACGATAACGTTACTCGTGTGTATAGAAGACTACCACCTCGTGAAGTGATGTGACTCATTCATCACAAACACTTTACATGGAAGGTAATAATTATAATGAAAATATGTGATTTATATTTAATAAACATTCCTTTTTAAAGAGAATATATGTTTATACATTTCATTCATTTCATCGTTCAGTAAAATGGAAACAGTGTTGATGCATATGTGCACCCTACAATCTCTATGAATAATATATTTCATTTTCTACCTCTATAATATATAGAATACTATAAATACATATATAATAAATATATAATATATTAATATCATGTTTTAAATTCTAGATCTAATGGAACCATTATATAATATAGATTATTGATGATACAAAATAAAAAAATTAATGAAAAAGAAGACATCTATTCCCCGAAACGTGATTTTAATAATGAATTGTTAACAAACGGGGAATAAAATGCCTTAAGGAAATCAATGATAATAAGATATATTAATTTATACTTATAAAATATATTTAAAATAATAAAATATATATTATACTGAATTTTCAAACACTTTGAGGCAAGTGAATACTTAAGGTGAGATATTTCTAGTATCTCTTTTAATTCGGGGAGATGTATGTTATATTCACCTCTATTTTCTTTTGTGTGTTTTATATACAATACCATTAAAATTTTATATCATGAATATAAGTTTTTATTTATATTTAATGAATCATTTATTATTATTATTTAATCGATCTTTCTATTTTAATGTTTCCAAATTAGTATTGGATTGTTGTCTCAATTTTCCTTCTTCGAGACATGTGTTATGAAATACAACTATCTTATTTCATGAGCTGTATATAATTACCCTATGAAATTTATTATCATGAATCTCATTCTATTCATTATATTTAATGAATCATTTTACATTTTTATTTAATGTGGCTTATATTTCATGTTTTAAAAAAGTCATACAGTTATGATGTTACAGTCTCATGGTTTATCTGGATTGTTTATGATTATTAATTAGATGATGGAATATTATGATTTATTTCTCAATAAACTTATAAATTTTATTCTCCTATAGTTATGTAATAAAAATAAATTTTTTATATACATTTTCATCCCATTATTTACTCAATGTTCAAAAGACTTTTTTATGAAAACATTACTTTATTTATCTCTCTTATAAAAAATACATTTTCTTCCATATTCATGCTTTCTAAAAAATGAATAATTTTTTTACTTTTATCCAATGATTTTTTAAAATAAATTTGAACAATATTATACATTTTCACAAATTGTAATAATTTTTTTCTATTTTCCAAATGAGTTACTTTTTACATAGAAGATAAAACGTGGAATGAAATATCTTTTTAACATACATGACACAAAATAAATAATACACCATCATAATTGATATTTTATTTGAAGATTCCTTTATAAAGTTACAAGGTTGGTCATGATTCACCCCAAAGGGGCCTGTGCCATGACTACCCCACATCTACCTCTGATATTCCAGGGGATGGAGACTAGAACTGAGTAGGCATATCCCACAAATGGGAGAAATTTTATTAATTACCTGTACACACGCACACATCTCCATGACCAAATGATGAAAAGTATAAACAATAAGTAAACAATGCATGCATACACTACGATACCAACCATAGAGTATGACTTTAGAAAAATAGGAATGTTAATAGGGCCATAATTCAATCCCACCAAATGAAAGTGTCTAGCAAGTGAATGCATGAATTTCTGAAAGTCGTATGTAGAAAAATATACCAGAATGGTAGGTATTGGATAACTATCTGAAGTAGTAGGAGCACCACATGTCCTTATAATCACTATAATCACCACATAGTCTAGTCCACATTAGACTCTATAAAAATTTCGATCGTCTGCACAAGACATGACACATGCGGGAAAACACCATGTAGGGGGTGAGCAAAACAATACTCAGTAGGACACCTCAACAACAGAAATAAAATAAAATTAATAAATACACAAATTACACCATAAAGGAAACACATGAAGTAAAATAGAATGGAAACACAAAAAGAATACAACAAAGGAAACACATAAAGTAAAATCAATAATATTATATCACAAAGGTATATATAGAGACCCGATCCTTTTACATAAAACATTTCATGATTTTAAGCATAATTAATCATCAGAGTACAATCCAAGGATCGTTAACTCTAGTGTCTTGGAAGACTAGGTACATATAACATAGAACATGGGGCTAAAAAAAATCTTTATTTAATCTCCATAAAGTGATTCGATCTTCCTTTGAGACCTTACATCTACATAGGGTACCATGGGGAACACATGAACAAAGGGATGAGCTAAAAAGCCCAGTAAGGGAATGAACATAAGGATACATCTCAAGCACATGAGTTAGGAGGCATGCCCTAGTGATATCCAAATCATGAAAATTATAAAATAATTTAATATAAGCAAGGGATCATATAAACACGGAATCATATAAATGTCGCAGAATCATAAAACATTTCTTTAGTAAAGGTTAAGGATAACCGCCAATCTTGTTTCCCATTTCAGTACGGGTCAAGGATAACCGCCAATCCCGTTTCACATCGCATCTCATGAGACATATCCTTACCCAATGCATTGGAGCGCTATCTGGGCACACCCATATCAAAATTTTCATTAATATTCTTGCCACATAAATATTCTTACCACATAAAACTTCTTTCCACATGAGTAATCATACATAATCAATTGTTCATAAACAGAAGGTTACCCATGGAGAGAATTGGGTACCACAATCATGACATAAAGCATAACCAATGAGTGTATCATGAATGTTTCCATGAAATAAAAGGATTAGAACATACATGGACGTTCATAAGGTAATTTAGGCATAAAACAAGGTAGGTGGTAACAAATAGAATTGGCATCACATAAGAAATGTATTTGAGAGACATTAGCATTAAACCATTTTTGTGCGGTTTTAAGGAAAATACTATAGATATTATAAAGTAGTAAAGAAGATATTGTTTTATATCAAACCAGAATTGAACCAAGAAGGTTTTCATAATAAAAATACTGAATTTAAAAAGACAATGGTGTCTTAAAACAGAAGATAGAGTGCACTTGAAATTGGGTAAAAGTTCGGGTTGTTCATTTAAAACAAGTGTTCTTATTGGGAAGTATCGAGGAGAGATTCACTTTAAATCATGTATATCCCCGAAATAGAATGTGAGATGGATATTAGAAAATGATTTTGGAGCATATAAACATAATTTTTAAGTTCTACATAAAAATAAAAGATAACTATATTTTGGTAAAATGAATGATAGATCAACCTAAAGGAATAAAGGAAGTTCAGGTAGAATCCATTATGGTTTATCGGCATGGTATCAGGTGTAACTTAGAGGGTTTTATGAGAGAGATAATGGATTTATCATAACTTATAAAACATTAGGGAATTATGGGTAAAGTGTGTAAACATACCCATCACTTGGTATTACACAAAAAGGCATAACAGAGAGAACAATCTTGATTAAGAGTGAAAAGGGGAGGATCCCTTACCTTAAATCCGTTGGTGTTCTCCACTTGTTATTAACGACCTGAATAAAAGAAGTAGTATTATTAATTAATAATTCCAAAACTTCTTCTATATTTTATTTATTTATTAAAACACTTTTTAGTTCATTCAAAGCCTTTTCTATTAGTTACAAGGTTTAATTTCATTATTCGGGCTCGTTTGTTTACTTGGCTTTAAAAGATCGGTTCACTTATATTCAAGTTTGGATTATATGAAAGATGAAAGTAGTTGCCCAGAATTGATGTTATATTCTTTAGTTCATATCCATGAGATTACATGGTTTTAATTTTAATTAGGTTACATATATTGATGTCGAATTATTATATATATAACCATAGTGAAAACAGTTTTTGTTAATTGGTGGATTTGATTACAAAGAATGTGTTTTGCTTTATAACATAATTCCATTTGTACCAAAGGATTACATAACAAGAAATAGGATATATTAAATATATCATAATATGGTTAAACCATAACAGAAATGGTTTCATGACCATAATTAATGATAATAATAGAAATTGATAAACTGTTGTCCTTGAATGTGCTAAATTAGCACATCTCAAATGATGATTTCATTTCATTAAAACAAAAGTGTGGGAAAAGGGGAGAAGATAATGAAATATAACACTAGCATGAAGACATTACAGTACATGTATGATACTAGATTTATCATACTATTATGGTGATAGGAGGTGAGGAAATAAATAAAAAAGAAAATAACTTAAAAGAAAAGAAGAAATTGGGAAGAGGAATTTACCTCTTGAGACTTCCTCGTTTGAGAATCTCTTAAGGGGAGAGGTTTTTGGTATTTTGAGTTGTCTGAGAGATTTTGGACGTGGGGGAGGAACTTGGGGGAAAATTTGGGTAGAATAATGGCATGGAACAAGGCTTGATAGGAGTGGAGAGAAGAGGGAGTGAAGGGGGGGGGGGGGGGTTATAGTGGAGGAGAGGAGGGATTTCATAATATTATAATCATTAATTTATTATTTATTCCCAAGACAAGGAATAGTAAGTATTCGATGACCAAGAATAGTGATTATATCATGTGATCCTGAACCAAGTGGGCTTACATCATCATAACACCATTGATGACTCAATTAATCTGTTATTTAGCATTTATTGTGAATTATCAGATTCTACTATTCATAAAAAATTCACGTATTTCAGAAAAATCACAAAAATTTACCATAATGATTTTATGATGTTTAGAATCCAAAAATAAAGTCCATTTTTCATAAATAATTTTCAAAATATGATTATTATAATATTTCTTTAAAATAATAATTTATTATCAAAACCAGTTTTAAAACATTCATTAACTTATTCTAAAATATAGGTATATCGTACTTCCAACTTGAATATTTTTTTTATAACACCATAGTTTATGTTACTATTCATTAGGGTATATCACTATTCATAAGGGTATGTTAAAATTCAATAGGGTAGGTTACTATTCCCCAAAAATTAAGTTTTCTTTCTCGGTCTCTAAATAACATAATAATTACAACCGTGTTTGCCGGATTTTTGAAATTCCAAACACAGAAGTGACAAACTTATGTTTAAAGGTCACTTATCACTTAGAAGTTCATTATGTCGTGTTGTAATGTGATCTTATGACATACTTATGAGAAGTTAATTTCCATTTAAAAACATTGGGTCACTACAGTATATGTCTAAATCATGAAGAGAATTATTTTCTCTTCACTTCCATTAATCTCATACTTTCCATGAATCATGGAGTGTTGATGGAACATGGGGAATCGATGGAACACGAAACATCGATGTAGCATAGAGCGTCAATGTTACGCAGATCTTAGATGGTGCATAGAGAATTGATGGCTCATTGAGAGTCGATGGCACTTAGAGCGTTGATGGTGCCTGTGGAATCAATGGCGCATAGAGAATCGATAGTGCACAAAGTATTAATGGTGAATGGAGTATTGATGGTGCACTATGCATCGATGGAGCACAGAGTGTCAATGGTGCATAAATCATCGATGGAACATAGGGTGTCAATGGCGTACATATCATATATTGCTTATGTAGCCCGCAAGTCATGTAGTCACTAAGTCACAGCTAGAGGAAGGACTCCACTCGTAGCATGATTTTTTTAGAGAACCTTATCCTCAATCCATTAGAATGCATGAAAACTTCTATAAAAACTCACTTAGTGTATCTCAAAAGGACTGCCTCATCGTAAGGGTCCCAATGACTTAAACATATCATCAAACAGACACAATGTTTGAATGTTATGGTTTTTTATGAGGTCTAACCTGCGTACAGTCGGTGGCTAATCCATCCCATTGAACTCAAACTTAACTGTCGGCTGACCCAGCCTCATTCACCCTGGTACATCCTGACCCATACTAGCTCAGATCACTGGTTTGGATGGACCCAACCCACCAGGTCCATCCGACTGGGCCGCTGAAGCTCCCCAGTTTATAGGATCTGGCAGCTACTGCAGGCCAACATGTGTTCTCGATGTAACCACCCCCTTCCACAACCCTTATAAGTCCATATGGTCCACCCTGACCTCATGGACTCTACGTACATTCCATTTTCTCTATGGTATTCCTCTACCATGGGATAACTCCACCGTGGGCTCCCTGGTCATTGGATGCGGCCCTAGCCGTCACGATCTCACTCCACCACAGTCCCACCTGGACCACATCTTGATTCTGCCACCGTCTTCCCTACTAGCGGACAATAATACTATGCTCTGCCTAGCCTATACCCTTCTAGGCCACTTCATCCTCCTCCCCCGGTTTCCCTGCCAGTGATCTGTCACCACATCTCACTCCCCCTGGACTAGCCCCACTGGCTGCCTCTTGCCCTCACCATCGCCCACCCCACTGGTGGTCTACCTTGCAACTTCATAAGCCTATGCATCTCCCAATCTATAACATGATCCTATCAGATTTTTTTATTCCATTTCAGGTTCAAACACTTGTTCTCAGACTATTTCACCTTGGATCAGGGGTGCAACAGTTAACCATTTGCATAGAAGTGTCAATAGTGAAGAATGTACAAAGAACACAATAAATTGGGTGGCGAGAGATAAAACACATGTATTCCCAATAAAAAAAATCATGTCCTTGTTTGGGACAATAATTAACCATTCATGTTATAAGGTTTAATGAAGAACAAATCAACACTCAGATCTAAATCCCCATTCAAAATCCCGCATGTAGTTATCCATCCCATAAGAATAGATAAACTGTGGATCAACCTGTTTGTGGGTTGGTCCATATTATTCATTTAAAGAAATAAGGGAAAGGAAATCACAAAGGGATAAACATCCTAAATTGAGTTTGGATCTATTGTTGACAACGAATGGAGGCATGTTTCAACTTCATTCCTCGATCCGTAGGCATTCATCATCGTTTTTTAGAGGGGTTTTCATCTCCTTTCCCCAAAGTAATTTATACGGTTATGGAGATAACCATGAATTTAGAAAAATATGCCTTAATTAATATAAAACAACATAGAGTCAAATAAAAGGTGTTCATTAAAATATTTTAATGATAGTTTCTTCCAATTTTAAACTTTCATAGTCAACAGGTGTTAGTCGATGTTATGCCCCTCCTAAGGTAAATTCACTCCTGTAAACGTAACAGTGCCCCAAAATTTCGGATATGAGCACCAATTTATATTTTATTACCATACTAAGGAAAAACCTCCCATGCGATTTAATAAAAAATAACATTTCTCATCATATCATTTTTAGAAAAATAGGCATCAAAATCTCATAAATCCTCAGTGCCTAGTCTCAGAATTTTCCTAATTATTTTATAAAAATAAAATCAGAGAAAATCTAGGTCATTACATTATCCGCACCTTGGATATTTACATCCCTAAATTAAAAAAATGGGATACTCAACAAAAATATGAGGGTACTAAGCATGAATCTGAGCCTCCCACTCCCATGTTCTCTTCTAGAGATTCCTATTATACTACCAAACATGAACTAGTGGAATCAACTATCCACGAAGGATCTACTATTTTCGATCCTCTACCTCCACCATGTACTCCCAAAAGTCTCCCCATCATCAATATACAACTTTCCCTAGTCGATGATGTGTGATGGATTATGAAAAAACCTCCTCAGACAAGACACTTTGAAGACACCATGAATAGGGTGAAATTGCGGGGGTAGAGTTATGTGGTAAAACAACCTCACCAACTATACTCAGAATATGAAAAGGGATGATTTACCTCATAGATAACTTCTCACCCCAACCAAATCCTTATAATACACATTGAGGTGATACCTTAAAGAACACATGGTCTCCCTCCTCTATCTCTAGAGGCCTCCAACTCCTGTCAGTATATGACTTCTACTGAATTTATGTAGTTTTTATCCAATCCTGGAAGATCTAAATCTTCTAAGTGGTATCCTGCACAAACTATAGACCCATGAGTGCTGACTCTCCAAGGTAATCCTTTCAAAATGTTGACATTCATGGTCTCCCATACAAGGCTTCAAATGGTGCCATACTAATGGCAGAGTGATAGCTATTTTTGTACGCAAGCTCCACCAGTGGTGTGTGATCCTCCAAATTGTAGAAAAATTATAGGATTCAATCATGTAACATATCCTCAAGAACATGGATGGTACTCTCCATCTGGCTATCTGTCTGGGGATGAAACACCATTCTCAATCACAACTGAGTCCCAAAAGACTCTTATAATACCTTCCACAACCAGGTTGTAAAACAAGAATCACAGTATAAAAAAATCACCGATGGAACTACATGAAGCCAAACTATCTCTTACACGTAGAGGCTTCCCATGAACTGTATTGAAATCTTCTCACGGATTAGTAGGAAGCGTGTTGACATTGAGAGTCAGGTATCAAACACCTAGATGGTATCATTTCCCCTTGATGTGTGTGGTAAAACCGTCATGAAGTCCATCAATATCCCATCCTAGTTCTACTCTGGCACATCAAGTGGTTGGGTCAATCCCACTGTTACCTAGTTCTCAGACATCTCTTGCAGACAATTAAGGCATCGAGAAACAAACTCTGTCACCACCTTCATCATCCCCATCCACCATAACTGACTTCAGAGTTCCTGGTACATCCTTGACACACCTAGTTGTACCACCAATGGGTATGTGTGGAACTCCCATAATACATCCTCCAAAAACATCACGGGTACAATTTTATGTCTTATAATGGGAAATGCATGCTCCACACCTTTCTAATTTTCATCAGGGGCATGCCTTGTAGAAATATAAGAATGTAGGTATCATAGTCAGTGTCTCTGAGTTATGGCTCATGGAATGAATGTAAGAGTGGAGGGGTGACAACCATCGACTGGAGGAAAGCAGATCCATCTCTATCCACAAATTATATCTGCAATGCGGCCAACTGCTCTGATCCATCACTCAGAAACTACAAGCTGGATCTCTTACTGAGAGTGTCTACCACTATGTTTCCCTTCCTAAGAGTATAGAAAATATCAAATTCATAGTCCTTATGGAACTATATCCATCATATCTATATCATGTTAAGATATTTATAAGAGAAGATACACTTGAGCCTCTTGGATACAGAGTAGATGGTAAACCACTCGCTCATCAGGTTTCATCACTACACTTTCAATGAAAAGACTACCACTGAATACTCAAGATCATGGGTCCTATAGTTTTAATCATGATTCTTTAACAAGAACAAAACATAGTAAATCACCTCTTTCCACTATATCAGGACACAAACCAGCCCAGTCCCTAATGTATCACAGAACACCACATACTCAACACCCTACTCCGGTAATCTCAAGATTGGAGTGCTCATCAACCTCTACCTCATCTTTTAAATGCACTTTTGGATCTTCACTATCCACACGAAAGGCTACCAATTATCTTTCAAGGTCATCAAGGGTGATTATACTCTAGAAATGTTAGGTACAAATCACCAATAGAACCGAGCAAAACCTAGGAAACACCTCACCTTAGAAACACTCTTGGTTGGATATCAAGTAAAGAATGCTTTAATCAAAATCAGATCCAATAGAAATCCAATATCTGAAATGACATGTCCCAGAAAGTGGAACTACCGAATCAAGACCTGAAACTTAGAGATCTTCCAATATAGATGGTTCTCTTTGATGGTGTCTAGGACCATCCTCAAGTGTATCACATTCTCCTCCTCAGACACAGAGTACACTGGGATGTAATCAATGTAGACCATGATGAACCGGTCTATGTATGGGTAGAATATTCTATTCATGAGTCTCGTGAACACTCTAATGGTGTTCGTCATGGAAAATGACATCACTAAGTACTTGTAGTGGTTGTATTGACATATGAAGGTTGTCTTCAGTACACCCTCATCCTGAACATGAAGCTTTTGATAGGTAGATCTGATGTCTAGGTTTGATAAAAAACTTGGTCCCTTTAGCTAATCGAAGAGTTCTTCAATCCATGGTAGTTGATAGTTATTATTAAAATTTACATGGTTTGGTTTTTGGAGGTACACACATTATCTCAAGATCCTATATAGCTTCATGGAAAACAAAACTGAGGGTGCTAAAGGTGAAACACTTTGTCTCACGAATCCATTTTTCTGCAAGTCCTCCAGTTGTATCCTCAACTCACGAAGCTCCGTGGGAGCCATCCAATATGTAGGTATATATATCGATATCGTCCTAGGGTACATGTTACTATATAAGTATACCTCTTTGTGGGGAGGTAAACTAGGGACATCCTTAGGAAGTATGTCCTCATACTTCACCACTACTATAAGAAAATATGTAATCCTATCATCTATCGTACTGAGGTTGAGGCCAGACATCTAGTGGATAATCAACTACACCCTTCTATGTGTAAGTCGATCATGCACTGCATGTGTTTCCTTTTCACCAGAAAAGGAAAATGTCATCTCATATCCATGGACACACTCGACTCTATTCCAAAAATTGTCAATTTGGGCATTAATGACAGATAACCAGTCCATTCCAATAATTTTCTTGTAGGGACTCAATGTGGTCACCAAGAGATCCCAACTGAAACTATCACACCTAGAGTAATCACAGATAGTCTAAACCTGTGTGTGCTATTTGAATCTATCCCCGTAGAAGTATCTAGGTATAAGGATCGAGTCAAAATTTCCATTGGAATCTCTGAGTCTCAAATAAGGGTCGTGGATAGAATAGAGTGACGGAAACCTATGTCTATGAAAACTATAGATAGTTTTAAAAGACACAAATCATACCTATAATCATCTATGGATCACTAGGGTCGTAATCCTCCATCAACTGATGCTGGCCTCATCCCTGTCCACCTACTCCCTCAGCTCGTAGTGGACCACCTAGTGGTGGTGGTAGTACGTCGAACCTCCACCCACCGCCTACATATCTACTTTCTCCTCTTCCATTTTCATCACCCAACATACCACCTAGATCTTTCATCACCCTCTAGCTTAGCGGTCCCTCGATAATTTGTTGATTGTCCTCTCATCGAGTAGGGAAATCTTAAGCCAGATGTCCCAGACCACCACACGTGTAAGAAAACATAATCTTCAACTAATCCACTGTCCCTTGGAATCCTCACAGCACTGATCCCATATCTTGGGGTCATCCCATGAATTTCTTTACCCACTTTCATCCCTTCATCTAATATTATCTTCCTACAACTGAAGACAAATTCAACCTGGTACGTACTGGTAGCTCTCACTATTGGTGTGTGATCTTTCGGAATGATCTCCACTAGCAGGGCTATCTAGTGTACCACAACATATATAGGGATTCTAACGGATATCATGGAATCCCTAATATCCCAGAATCTCCCCTACTCAAAGGTCTATGATTTTAGTAACAGTTCATGCACCATATCTATGGAGTAGTGAGAAAGATCTATAAATATCATTGAGTACTTTTCTATTTTTTGACTTCCCCATTGGAGATGTAGGAGATACTATATGCGCATTGTGCGTAACATTTCAAAGAAGAACTCTACACTGAATATAGGATCAAAGTCTTCCCAAAAGAGATTCATATCATCATGCAACCAGATCACTAAGCTCCACCATCGTCCACATTGATCCATGAAGAAGGATCACATCTACAACTAACATTTGGTTGGAAGGTGTCCTCACAAGGAGAAAGACACATGTAACTACCTCTATCTAATTCTCAGCTACCTGGGGGTCTATCTCACCCCTAATCCTGGAAGTTTTCTGCCATTGGATCTCATGTAATGCACTAAGCCTTCATGCATCCTCTATCAGAAGTATTGGTAGTAATGTCTTCCCTCCGGGTGGTAGAATCACTTGTTCACAACCCGTGGGTGCTATCTATGACATTTTCCCTATATCTACCCCTCATTATTAGGAGCATCAACCCCATGATCACACTTCGGAATCTTGGCCAGTTGTCTGTGTGGAGGCTTCCTGAAATAGATCTAGATGTACCATAGTCAATAGAGTATACCTGGTGAACTGACTTAAGAAGGACATGAGAATACACTCAATATCCTATATGATGCATTTACCATTTATTTTACCTCCAACTAGTTTTTTCATGTACCAAGTCGAAAATAAGAATTAAGATTTCTGGTTTATGGATACGTCATTTGTCGCACCAACACTATCATCATAAGTCTGAAATCTAAACTCAATACTATTAATATTGTTCCCCCAAAACAATCTCACAGTATCTTGGTTATTTAGTTAGAACTAATCAGCCTCTATTGCCACTCTTTTAGGACCCATCCCAGAGGGTCCCATTCCATGACTACCCCATTTCCACCTCCGATAGTCCAGGGGATAGTAACTTGCTCTGAGTAGGCATATCCCATAAATGAGAGGCATTTTCCTAAGTACTTGTACACACACACATATCTCCAAGACCAAAATTATGAAAAAGTAAAAACGCTAAGTAAAAAATGAATGCATAAACTAAGATTCCAACCAAATAGTATGATAGTATGAAAACAATTTAGTAAATAGGATCATAATACAAGACCACCAAAATAAAGAGTCTTTCAAGTAAATGCATGAGTTTCAGAAACTCATTCACCGAAAACCCTATAGTAGACTTCCAATATTATTATTACCCAATTAATCACTTATATAAATAGGGGATCAAACTTTTTATAATAACTATTGGACTCACCCATTTTCTTTAATCTATAATGGGGGTCAACCCTTCGTATAAGCAATATTGGGCTCACTATTGAGCTATAATAGGGATCAACCCTTCATATAAGTTTTATCAGGATCACCTATTTTGTATGATACTAATTTATGTCATCATTCATAAAATAATTTCATCAGAAAACTCATAGAAATAATCATTTTTTATTTATAATCAAATAATTCCTTGTAAATTAAATTTTTTTAATGTGAATACTTTTTGAAACATTATTAACCCATATAAAATAAATGTATTCCATAAAAATTTCATTGAAAAAATATTGAACCATTGAAAATAAATGGTTTCAATAAAAAAATATTTTAGAAACTTGATTAACCCATGGAAATAAATTGGGTTCCATATAAATCCATTTTAAAAAATATTAACCCATCCATATAAATCTCTTTAGAACATTATTAATACATTAAAAAGAAACAAGGTCCAAAAAATTCTTAATCAATCAGGGGTATCCCATGAAAATATAATGGGTTACATAAAAATATCATTGAAACATGATTAAACTATCGAAAACAAATTGGTTCCACAATAATCTATTTGAATCATGATTAACCCTTGGAAAAGGTCTCCTTAAAAATATCATTGAAATAATCATAATACATTCAAAGAATGAATGTATATGGTATATAATAAAAATATACCTAGTAAAGTATAAGTAAAAACATGTTTGGTTGAAATTTATGAATATAAATACCATTAAAAAATCATTAAATACATTTGTGATAAAAAAATTTAAACTTTACAATATCTCCCATACCGCATTGAAACATTTGAATGAAAAACCTCATTAATGGAATTAATTTAGATGACACATAGAATATAATTATAATAAGTTGATTAAGTATATAAAATGTAAAATGAGAAGTTTAAACACCTCATAAATGATGTTAGGTGTATAATATAACAAATGTCTCAATTAAGGAAAAGTGTGACAGAATTCCATTTCCACATTGGTATTTTAAATCAATAAACCCTAGGAAAGAGAGATCACCAAAAGGATGTGAAAACCCCAATAAATTTAAGGATAGAAATTAAAACAAGTCATTCATGGGCAGTATATACACATAAACAAGTGGTAAATATGGATTATATCTCAAAAAATAAAAGTGAGATAAGAAAACCCCTTACAAAGATCACACCTTTTGATTGAGAATAAATAAATGAAATAGCTATGTGGAAAATTTTTAAATAAACATAATAAAATTGGAAAAACAAAATAATACAAGAATGGGTAATTACAAACACATTATTAGAATAAAATAACCAATGATATATAATTTTAACCCAATGAATGGAAATTGAGTTAAGAAATCCCTTACAATGATCATGTTATTAGAGTGAGAATAAATCAATAAAAACAATCATTTTAGAAAATTGTAAATAAACACAATGAAAGTTGAAGTAAATATTAATACAATAATAGGTAATCTATCTCATATTCTTGGCATAAAATATCTAATGATATAGATTTTTAATAAAATGAATAGAAATTGAGTTAAAAAATACCTTACAAAGATCATATTATTGGTGTGAGAATAAGTCAATGAAATTGTTATATGTGAAAATTTTATATCCAAAAAATAATAGTGCACGTATATTATATTAAAATTAGTGTACATTTCATGAAAAATTATTATCATAACATAACTAGTGGAATAGAAGTTAAACCCAATGAATGGAAATTGAATTAAGAATTCCCTTAAAAATATCATATCTTTAGAGAGAGAGAATATATTAATAAAATAATTTTATGTGAAAAATATAAATAAAAAAGTGTAAATATAGAATAATGAAATAAGAGTTTATTTAAAAAAAATACAGGAATAACATAACCAATTACATTTAAGTTTAACCCAATAAATGTGAGTTGTGTTAAGAATTCCCTTATATAGGGTCAGATTTTTCTTACATATCCTATATCACCCAGAGTAATAAAATTAGTTAATTATTTTTTTATTAATAAAATTATCTAAGTTTATTATTATAATTATCCCACTTATAATAAATTTATATAAAATTACTTAATCAATAATTTTTAATTTGGTTGTTTTGACCATATTCGTCTTACGTGGAAAAACAAACTTTGATAGGTCAACTATGGTCACTAAGTTATTTATTTAAATATCTCAAGTTAAATAAAAATTACATATTTATAAATTTCTTACATAAATTATACTTTTAAAATTATATAATAAATATGGTTATAGAAAATGAACCTATTTTATGATCATGGATACTATAGGCTATATGTACGCATGAGTAACATTGTCATTTTTTAATGATCATTATAGAAATAAGGTAAGTAACATTAATATTTAAAAAATTAAAATTATATCATAAATACCATATTATTTAACAAAATATACAGATATATATCATTGTTTTTATGTGGTTATGAAAAAATAAGAATCACATCTCTTTGAAGAGGTGGAAGTCTATAATTCCACGAATGACATTATCACTTTTCTAGTGTGTGAAATGGAAAGAACAAAATGATAAGTTATATGTATAGGTAGATATTTTAGTCATGAATATAATAAATTTTTCATTTATTTCATATATATTTGTTAAAACCATACTTAATGT
Organism: Viscum album; assembly: GCA_963277665.1. Classification (NCBI taxonomy): domain Eukaryota; kingdom Viridiplantae; phylum Streptophyta; class Magnoliopsida; order Santalales; family Viscaceae; genus Viscum; species Viscum album. The sequence continues at coordinate 548,589,119 of OY728163.1, forward strand.
AGTCTATGTAAAAGAATAAATGTATCAAATCACTTTTAGGAGGCAGTAGTCCACACGTCCACAAACGATGTTATCATATTACCCAAAAATGTAAAGCAAGAAGGTTTGTTTTATATATAAATTAAATATTTATGAATAAATTATAGATATCATATATATATATAATATGAAAACATTGTTTCCATCATAATTACCAACCGTAAGAGCTGGTAAAATAAAAATGAACAACATCGTTCTGCGAGGCAGTACTTCATGGCACACACGAATAGTTACTTCATTACCCATTTGATTGAGGTCTGTGTAGGTGTATGTTGAATTATTAACATAAAAACATATTAGAATATTTAATATAATAAGGTAATTATATAATAATATAATAAGGATAATTTAAGTTATGGGGAAAGAAACATTCTAAAAGTGCTCCTTCAATAATGTTTCCTCTTCTTCAAGTAACTCCTTTTGGTTTGCAGCAATGGATTTCAATGGTTTTGTTTCTATAACAAATGAGGCTTATAGGGTGATATGATATATTTTTTATCATATATGGGTATTATTTTTATGATATAAATTTATTGAGAGGTTTGAAGAAGTGGGGAGGGTGAGTTCCCTTTTATAGTGGAGTGGGTGTGACATTCTTGTAAATATAATAACATAAACATTATTGGGAGGCATCACTTACACGATATATTACCAATAATCATAGTATTTCTATAAAATATGTAATATAGTCTAATGATGATAATATAATGGGTTTTAAAATTTTCATAGGTCATTTTCCCCTTTCGGATTAAAGTCTAACCACTGAGTAAACACATTTTACATTAATCACTTTAATTAGTTTTTTTTATTATTTTCACTAATATTTTTGAGAAAAAACCAAGTTGACCATAAATTTTTTTTTAATTATGATGAATCAAAATAAAAAACACATTTTTTCTAATACCAATCACATCATTGGAAAAAATTAATTTAAAATTAATCCCAAATATGATACGACAAAACGATGTTTTAAAGTAACTATGTTCAAACTTTTGTTATGTTTTTTTGTCTAGAGTGACTGGTAAATATATTCAAGTGAAATAAATTATTTTTAAATATAAAAAAGTATATAATTATACATTAAAACCAATCAAAAATATAATTTAACTAAATAATTTATTTTGATGAAAATGTAGTTTTCAATTAAAATTCGGCGTCATTCACTATTCATCAAAATATGAAAGTTCTCAGAAAAATATCAAAAGTTCACAAAAATTATATATTGATATTACTATTTTAAAAATTATGTATATTTTTTGAAATAATTATTATTAAAATTTGAACAAAATATATTTAAAATAGAAGTTTTTATAAAAGGTGGTAAAACTACCTTTTAAAAATATACAACAATTTATGCATAATTTTTTTATATTTTTATCATAATCCTATAAAAATTATTTGATTATTTTTATAAAAATAAAATTAATATATAAAATATAAAGTTAATTAATATATATCACTAATATTTATTATTTTAATTTATTAAAATTAAACACCATTTTTTTAATAAAAGTACTTTTCATAAAACACAACAATTATATTCATTTTTTTCATTTCAAATTAATTAGTCTCAGATGGATTCATTATACAAAAATATGTAAAAAAATATGTTCATAATATTGTTAATCATATTATTTCTCTCCCTTCCAATGGATAACTGGTAACTATCACATTAAATATTAATATTATATAATTATTCAATAAAACTCTGTTATGCAGGTAACAATAGTTTTCAATGAGAATTTATATTGTGTTCACCACTAAATAATCTTTTTTTCACATATATCATTATATAAACAATTAATTTCATATAAAAAATCTATGAAATAATTTAAATTAAATTGTATTAAAATATTTCTTAAATTATAGGGTTGTTATATCCTCCCCCCCATAAAATCAATGTTTTCCTCTAAATTCGTCTTGGCTATCAATGAATAAAATTTTTATAATTCCTTTTTTAAACCCACATTGTACAAAGGAATAATACAACATCCTATTTAGAAGGTAAAGTGAGAAACATAAATGTCACTACAAGATGTGCATAACTAGGATTCTATAGAGACTGAACATCTATAGGGAAATAATGGAGTAATTTGGTTGGAAAAACTATTTAACATTGACTAATAGAGATTGATCAGGAAGATGACCAAGAGGAAGTAAGATAGAAAATAACCACAAACAAAATAGGTGTGGAAAATTTCATTGATATCACTAGAAAATATGGAAGTATGATAATATTTTATTTAAATAAGATTTTCCTAATGATAAAGGTTTTTTATGATCGTATAAAATAAAAATATAATGCAATATACTTTCACAACATGTTTATTTTATCCGTTATCCAATTTCCACCAAAATATAATATTTTTCTCTAGATGATGAGTATTCCTGATGAATTTTTAATTCATGGAACACTAAAATCAAGCATTACTGACCACATAACCATAAAATTTGTATTCAATATATTCCACATGTCTTTAGACATCGACCAGAACAAAAATTGTAAGATATTTACTACAATGGGTGAAGAATCATTTGATACATTAATCACCAAATTTAATTCCCAAATTTCAAACGAAACTATCCCATAAACAATTATCTATCAAAATCTTCAATAATTTCCTAACCATGTTTTAAACACAATTATTAAAATGATTTGATCATATATTTTTCTAATACTAATCAACCATTAATCCTAAAATAAAATACAATATGTTTCTAAAATAAACATAATCTTAACCTGTAAATTTGTTCATACTCACCAAGACATCATGTAGGCCAGTGGTATGCACTACACCCTTGTCTCTCATTAGTTGTGGGTTCAATCCCCACAACCTATATCGATGTAATAGTTTTTCACATAACCTTTTGGTATTACATTATTTATTTAGTCCTAAAAACTAAATCCTTCAAAAAATTACTTCATGATGATATTAGGGGCTATAAATAACTCAAAAAAATTTATCTAAAACTTTCATTGATAACCTAAAAAAAATTAATACATAAAAACATCAATTTAGTGTCTTTGTATTTTGACCATATGATTAACCATTACAATATATTTATATAATGGTATCCAAATCCATTAAAATAAATTCATATAAAAAATCATAATCACCAAAGTTATCTAAAATTACCTTTTATACCAACTATAATATCCCAAAATCTGTACTCCTCTATCTTGTGATAAAATGCATAACATTGCATTTTTGACATCGATTCTGATATTTATGATGCAAAATTTTCATATAATTATTAAAAAATCAAAATTAAAACATAGATGAATTATTTTTTTAGGATCTTTTACGTTTATAGTTTTATAAAATTTTGAAAAAATCCAATATAACAAATTAACATGACATTAAAGATCATTTTTCCTAATTAACCCAACTTTTCATTTCTATATTTTGATAGAATCATCATCCATATGAAATCCATTATAGGAATAATATGTTCAAAAGGATTCTTAAAAACATTGAGAAAAGGAAATATAAGAAGTGTGAGATCATATTCATAGTAAGGGTAAACAAAATCATTATCAATTGAATGAAATCATTGAGAATAAAAGTGCATAGGGGTATGATGACATAATCAAAGTGAATAAGTGAATCTTAAAAGACCTCATGCCCTTAAATACCTAGATAATGATTTATTAAAACATTTAAATGGAATTATTACTAAAAATTGATAACCATGACCAATGTGATATCAATATCAATCATTCAAAACATTTTAAACTCGTCACAATAAATCAATAATTTTTTAGTTACTAAGAGAATCACTATTTTAAAACCGTTTTAGAACCCTTTAAAAACCCATTAAATTTGAATAAAATATGATAGACTTACAAAATTATAATTCCCTAATGCATTAGATATCTAAAATGGGGAAAAAACTTTGTATAATCTATATCAGGCTAACCTATTCATTTGATCTATAATTGGGTGCACCCCTTTGTATAAGGTATACTGGTCCCCACCATAAACTATGATTGTGATGAACCCCTCATATAATCTATATCTAGATTACCTATTTAAAATTATTATCATGTATCTTATCATTAATAAAATTATTTCATCATAAAAAACAAAGAAACAGTTATTATTAATTTATAACATGATGAAACCATAGAAATGAAATGGGTTCAATTTGAATCCCTTTCGAAAAATAATTAACCCGTGGAAATGAAATGGGTTCCATGAAAATATAATTAAAGGATTATTAACCCATGTAAAATAAATGGTTTCCATAAAAAATATCTTTGAAACATGAGTAACCCATGGAAATGGAATTGATTCCCAAATAATCTCCTTGAATCAAGATTATCTCATGAAAAGAAAATGAGTTCCCTAAAAATACCATTCAAACATGATGAATCATTGAAGAATAAATTGGTTCCATAATAATATCATTGAAACATGGTTATCCCATGGAAAAAAGATAGGATAAAAAATAATATCATTGAAACATTATTAACCCATGGAAAAGAAATGGGTACCATAACAATCTCCTTGAAACATGATTAAGCCAAGGAAAATAAATAGTTTCCTTTACAGTAACTTTGAAACCGTCATAATCCATCAAAAGAAAGATTATGGATGGTATAAATAAAAAATATCCCAAATTAAATATAAGTAATGGTAAGTGTGATGATTTTGATGAATGAAAATACCACTAAAATGTTCATTAATAACATTATTGAGGAAAATATTCATTAAACATTTCAAATTGTTTTATACCACATTCAAATTTTTTAATCAAAAACCAAATTAATAGAATAATATTAAACAAGGCATATAATATATTGAGAATTAGGATATTCATGATATAAAATGGAAATTTGTGAGTTTATACACATCATAAAATAAGATAGGAGTATAATATAATTAACGTATCAATCAAGGTAAATTATGATAAAAATCCATTACATCCTTGCAAAAATTAAAACTATAAACACAATGAAAGTGAGATAAACAAAGGATATGTAAAACCCAAAAATTATATGTATAAGAATCCTAAAATTAATTCTTCTGCAGTATATACACCACAAAATTTAAATGAGTTTTAAATGTGTAATATATCTCATAGAAATAAATGTGATGTGAGAAAAATCATTACAAGGAAAATAGTAACACAATAAGAATAAATAAATGAAATAATTATGTCTTATAGTTTTAAATAAACAAAATAAATGTGAAAATTATTAATAATAATAATATCATAGTTCATTTTAGAAATATTCTTGGCATAACTTAACCAATGACATATAAGTTTAACCCAATGGATAAAAATTGAGTTGCGAAATATGTTGAAAAGATTATGCCTTTCGAGTGATAATAAATTAATCAACAATTATGTGTTATAATTTTAAATATAAAAAATAAAAGGGTAAATTTATAATAATATAATCAGATTCAATTCACACATATTCCTATTAGAACATAACTAATGAAACATATATTTAACCCAAGTAATAGAAAATGAGTTATCAAATATCTTACAATGATGGTATCATTGGAGTGAAATAAGCTAAAGAAATAATTTTGTGTTGAAAATATAAATTTAGACAACAAGTGTGATCATAAATAATAATACAATAATAGTTAATTTTAAAAAAAATCTAAGCATAACATAGACAATGTCATATATGTTTTACCCAATGGTTGAAAATTGAGTTAAGAATTCCCTTATAAATATTTTTTAATTGTTTTGAGAATAAGTTAATGAGATAAATATGTGTAAAAAATGTAAATCCTAAAAATAAAAGTCTAAAAAACTAATAATACAATTATAGGTCATTTAAAAATATTTCTTGGGTTAACATAACCAATCACATTAAATATGACCCCAATTAATTTAAATTAAGTTATAAAATACTGTACCTTGAGTTTGTTTTTTCACACATTCCATATATATTATTGAATAATAAACTTATTTAAATTATTTAATTCTTTAATAACCTTTTTAATTATTATTATGGCATTTATATAACTTATAATCAATGTTATATAAAATTATGTAATTAATAATGTTTAAGTGAGATATTTTGATCGTATTGGTCTTATGTGTCAAAACTAACATTGATTGGTCAGATATGGTTAATAAGGTAATTATTTAAATATATTATTAAAAATAAGAATTACTTCAATATAAAACTTTTACATAAATTTAAAATTTAAAATAATATAAGATATATGGTTCTGAAATATAAACAACGTTAATATCATGGACACCATAGGTCCTACGTATGCATGATTAAAATTATCATATTTAAATGATCATTATGCACAGAAGGTAAGTATTCTTTATCTTTTTAAAAATAAAATTATATAATAAATATAGTTTTATATAGTTATATTATATATGTATATATAATTGTTGTTATGTTGTAATAGAAAGGACAAATCATATCACATTAAGGCCGTGGTAGTTGACATGTCCGTGAATGACACTACCACTTTTTCAACGTGTGAAATCGAATGAAGATAAAGAATTGTTATAATTAAAGATATATAATTATTTTATAAATATAATAAATATTTAATTTATATAATATATTTTTATTAAACCCATCTTTAATACAATACTTGAAAAAGGGTGAATGTATCACATCACTTTGAGGAGGCAGTAGTCTAGATGCCCACATAGGATGTTATCTTATTTCCTCAAAAAGGAAAGCATGCTGGTATTTTATATATAATAATTATAGAAGTAAAAATTCATTATAAATTTAATATATATCATATAAAAACAATATTTTTATCATTATTAACATCAATAATAGGTGATGAAGTAAAAATAAACTACATCATTTCGTGAGGAGGTAGTTCTCGGTTCATAGGAATGGTTATTTAAATACACATTTGATGGAAGTATGTGTAAGTGCATAATGAAACATTAACATATCAGTATTTTAATATATTTTTTATACTAATTTTATCATATATTTATCAAATAATAATAATATAAGGGGTTGAGAATGAAAAAAATCACTCGTTTTATAATGTAACTTATTCTTCAGCTAAGTCCTTTTGGTTTGCACCGAAGGACTCCCTTGGCCTTTTTTCTGCACAATGACACACTGATAGGATGAGAGGAGAGAGTTATGAAGATTATTTGGGTAGGTTTTATATGAGACAAAGGTCTTGATAGGTGTAGAGATGTGGGGAGGGTGATAACCCTTTTATAGTGGGTGGGGAGTGGTAATCAATAAATATAAAAAGTTAACAACTATTCAGAGGTACCCCTTACATAAATTGCCACTAATAATGATAAAAATTAATGAAATTAGGGTATATGGTATAATAAGTGCCCGATAATCTGTTTTAGACATGTTTCAAAGCCATTTCCCCTTATTATTAAAGTTTAACCAATATGTAAATTCATTTTTACCTTATTCCCTCTAACTAATTTTAATTACATCCACTAATATTTTTTGTAAAAAAATAATTTGATATTATTATACAAGATAAATTATTTTTATTAAAAAAATGGAATCCATTTTTATAAATTAATATCACAGAAATGGTAAAATTTAATTTAAAATAAATCATACAAACATGATGACAAATCATGTTTTTAAAGTCAATATTATCCAAATATTTTAATGTTTTTTAATATAAATACAATGTGAAATTTGTTAAAATGACATAAATTGTTTTAAATGATATAAATGGATCTAGTTATACTTTTAAACAATTTATATATATAATTTAATGCAATAAATTATTTATTATAAAAAACAGTTTTCAATTAAAATTCGGTGTCATCAATATTGGTAAAAATATGCAAGTATTAAGAAAAATACCAATAATTAAACAAATGTAAAATATGATATTATTATTTCTAAAATAAAGATTATTTTTTAAAATATAAATTATAAAATGTTCAAAAATAATATTTAAAATATTTTTTTTATTAAAAGTTAAAAAACATACTTTAAAAAATAAACAATGTTTTATGCTTCAAATTTTATTTATTATTATCTTAAGAATAAAAGATTTTTAGATGAATTTCATAAAAACAAATTAAATATATAACATATAAATTTCATTAATATATTTCCCTAATAATGATTAAATTAATTTTTTAATATAGAATTATATTCTAGTAATAAATATATTTTTTTCCTAAAACACATCTATTTTATTAATTTTTTTTATTTTCATTTATCATTGATTTTTCCCAAAAGAATAAATATATAATCATTAATAATACATATATTAATAATATATTTAATAATATTCATTCCCACCATTCCAATGGCTATGTGATAACTATAATGTTAAATATTAATATTATATGGTTGTGTCGTAAAACCCGATCTGGGGTGTAAGACATGTTATCAAAGAGACTATTTGTTCATTTTAATGATAGATAAACATGGTGTTATGTATAATTCAAGATAAATTGTTCATAATGAGAAAAACGAGCTATCATAGAATTTATATTAATTCAAAAGATGACCTATCTTAAAAATTAGGATGTTACACTACATCTAGAAAAATGTCTCATTCCATTAATTTCCAACAAACCTTGTGCACACTATCAAAACTCATCAATAATATATTTATCCATTCATCATTATATTTCATATAGTCAATGACCCTTTATCAAAAAATTCACTATAATAGTACATTGTCAGTGTCATAAACAAAAAATAGTGATTCTCCTATCATATTTCATTGTAAAATCATAGAACCATGATGAAACTCATATTGGATAATATATATAAAATATTTTATGATAGGTTGTTGGTGGGTTTCTTTATCACCTGGAAACATGATTTCATTAGTGTTCAATAAAAAATGGTTTTAGGGAATCGATAAGTGATTATAGATAAGGTAAAACTTCTCTATGGCATTTTTCTATAATGGAGAATCATATGAATTTATAAGATTAAAAATAAAAATTAAACAACTATAAGATAAAATATTTCATTCAAATTAATAAACCCACTAAAAATTAATATTCCTTTTTTATCGGTGAAAACATTCATTGTTATATTCTATGTTAATTCAATAAAATTAATAATTAATTTCTTAATATATTTTTTATCCAATGAATAAATGATAATCCTTGAGAATAAGATTATGATCACCTGAAAAAAATGGAAAATATAATAATTATAAAATTATTAACTTGCTATAGAATAAATTTTTTATTAACAATTAACCCTCGACATAAATTATTTATTGATGGAACATCATAGAACTGAAAAGAATCAATGATTACCTCTCTAGTTCCTCCTCCAATATTAGTAACCAGATAAAAATAATAATTTTATAATTTAATGTTTAAAAATAAAATTTATAATGGGTGTAAATAAATTGGAATTTTATTTAATCACACAAAAATAGTTTTCTTCATCCAAAAATCCTAAAAAGCAATTTTTATAGATCCATAAAGTATACACTTTCAAGGAATAATCAACTATTCTATAAATATTTTTATTTGATTCCCTATTTTGGGAATTCTATATGTTTTCAAAAAAAATATGAAAATAATATTAGAAATATATCATATGATTTTTTGATTCCCCAGTGAAAATAAAAAAACAATTTAAGCATGATATTTTAAATAATTTAAAAAAATTAAATGAATTATTTAAAAAATATAGATATCTAATTGGATAATATCTAAAGGTTACCTATAAGGACATTAAATTTCTCAATATCCCCTATGGTGACACAAGATAATTAGTTCCCGCCCATAAGAAATCCAAACCAGTTATAGAACATGGTATCATTTTGATATCCACCTCCTCCCAAATGAAAAATTGTCTCTATTCACCAAATTATAAAATTTAAGAAAAATAGAAAATAGATGATAAAACTAGTAGGTATTTTTTAGAAACTATAACCTTGGACTTTTATACGTCCCTAGAATTATACTTTTCATTCCGAAAATGTTACATCTAAATTCATAATAAATTTGATCATCAATTTAGATTAATTATACAATTTATCATTTAATTACTTTATATGATTAAATTATATAAAATTTAAATGAATCATCCTTATTCATTTTATATTATTTATTTTATCAATGAAGTAAATTGGTCTCTTCTCTATGAAATCATCCACTTTCGCTCCATATTTCTAATATTAAAAACATTTGTAGGGTTGTTGACAGACTAAAATTTCTAGGATATATGGGAAAAAATTTCTTCTCACCTATTTATAAAGTTAAGGAGAACCATTATGTCATCTACCTAATACAGTCTGTGATCTTAATGTAATCTATAAAAATGAGACCACTTCCCTTTAGTTTAGATTTATTAATGAAATAATCAAGGGTAGTCTTATAAAGATAAATGATCACCAACAAAATATTAAATGGGTATAACCTTGAGAAAAATATAAAACTTTTGAAGACATTAAATTTTCCTTGGAATAATTTATATAATTTCAACCTTCTTAGACGTCTCATAAAAAAATCTAGGAAAATCCTAAGATAATTCACTAATCATTATCTACCTTAATGTTTAATGATATGATCTTCCACAGAGTTCCATAAATAGAGACATCTATGATTGTTTTTGATTTTTTTTCATTTGAAGACAATATATGATGTAAATTAACCAATAAATATCAACCAAAATACAACTTATAGACATATATAATTTTATCTCAAAATAGAATGGTTCTTTCAAAATGATAAACTATATATGTATTACAATATGTATTTAGTTTTATATATTCCTCAATAGAAATTATAGACCATAAAAAATACATGAATCTCAAGTAATAATTGGGAATAAATATTGAATAGGATTAATAGACATTCACAGTATCATTATCATAATTGATATATAATTAATAAGTAGAATTATTCCAATGATTAGAATGAAAATGTATGTTGTCTGTTAGGTGGTCTATAAATACCATTTTCAGATATATTTATATCAATGAGTGATGTATCCTCATTACATAACTTATGACCACATAATCCCATTTCTAAATTGGTTTATAAAGTTTCCATAAATCAATGTTGCATTTATAATTATTTTAATTTCCCTATTATTTGGCATGGAGTTAATAAATGGTTACAATTTTCTCAAATCACATTCAAGGTCACATTACTTTCAAACTTTTATTACAATAAATTATAGAAAATTATTAGTGGATAACCTAATGATAGGGGAGATACACCTATGCAATTGATTACTAAATTCTAATATGAAACAAATATATTCCACTGATATAGGAGAATGTTTTAGAATCATGTGAGAAAAACTCATGGACCTCCACATGATATAGCCTCTCTCATGTAATTAATTAATCTTATTTAATGATAGCTTAAACCTTCAACCAACCCATAATTTATGATCAATGATCAATATCATATAAATATATCTTAGCTATATCATTATAAAAACCCATAGAGAGGTCATCAATCAGTATCTTGATGAACCATATATCATTAGAATACCCTTTCATTGTAAATTGAGACCTCTCATATAGTGAATTGGCAACAAAATTATTGTTTACTAGAGAATAGAGAATAAAAAACAATAAATATTTTACAAAAAACAACAAGTGGATGGATCCTAAAATTCAAATATCTTAATGATGAAATACAAAATAGGTTCTTATTGTAAGTATATACTATATACTACACCGAGAATGTTTTTTTCTCAGATAGTGTTAGAGCATTATTGTAAACTACTATAACAAAACAAAGAAAAAGATATTTTCTCACAAATTGAAAAAATTTCACGAATTATAGGCCATCACATAGTAGTATTTTATCATTTCACTTATTGAACCAACTAAAAAGTAATAATAAATTACATTAAATCATTTTCTGAAATCATGATAAATTAATATATATGATGTTATAAGCCACTGACTCATATTTGGGAAATCCTTCTCACACTATTCTAAAATATAATGTTATCTGATTTATTTATTAAACATTATGCAAGGGAAAATATAAAAAATCCTAAATAAAGGGATTAAAATTTCTTATAATACCTAATATTCCTTATAATTTCAAACAATAATATGTATTTCCATGGACATTACATTATAGTCATCTTAAGGATCCATTCAGTTTCTGTCATCACAAACCACATACCCCTTGAATTTAGAATCCTGAATCTAGATGATCAATTAAATATATTTAAATAAACTAGAGTTTCTCGTTCTATTCATAAGAACATTTAATTATTCAATTAATATTAAGACCAATATCAAGAATATGTAATGATATCATATTTGAAAAATACGGTATTCCTGTTTATGAATAGGTGGATTTTTTTTACAGGCTCCTTGTATTGAATATGAATAATAGTGAATTAAAATAGTATAACCACATATTTTAACACCTTATATCTGCAATAAAATTACATCCTTAAAATATCATTTGTTCTAAGCTTCTTTGTAAGATTTTATAACCTTAAATAATTATTCAAAAACAATTTATCCAATTTTTATGCGTGTTATAAACCATTAATTTTAAGAACTATATATCAGTTCATGTTTGTTACATTGAATTAGATAATCAATAAATGACCCTAATCAGTAGTCACACATATTTATTATGAGTATTTGATCATCCAATTTTATAGTTAAATGTCAAACAAAAATATTATCCTCTAGCAATTCATGTAAAAATTTTTAATTCTCCAAACTCCACAAGTGTAATATGATATAGTAGTTTTGAATTTAAATCTTGTATTATTACCTCATATTTAATAATTTCATTTTTTGATTAGAATGGATCACATGAAAAATATCATGAAACACATAAATTATAATACATAACATATTTTATAATGATTTTGATCTTTTTTTTCGAAACAATGAATGTAATAAAATGAACATTTTATATGTTAGTCGGTCCAACAAATTTTCCCCATGGAACTATACCTATATTATATTATGATTAATGTATATGAGTTTTATGAATTCCCATATGAAAGGATATGAAACAGGAATGTTATATAAATAAATAATAAATTTAATTTATATCATACAGCCCATAACTAATATAATATCATTGATTTACATGTCTTGGTAGATAAGTACTTGAGATGTATAATTGACCAAACCATAGTTTTATAGGAAATAAACATATTAATCAACTCTATCTATTTACCTAATGAAGTTTCCGTTAATTTGAGTTCCTAAGGTATCTCCACCTCTTATCCCATATGATAAAAATAATTCTAAAATATAAATGAATTTGAAAACCCAGCTTCATAAAAACAAATATTGCGGGTACAATATAATATAACAGTTCCAGAATTCATAAAATTTAATTAACTAATGTGAGTTTTCATCTTCATGGTTGTAAATACTATTTCTAACCCATCACTGTTACCAATTTTCTATGATCTCTACTTAAAAATTGGAACCCTTCATAATATACATATGACCAATTTCTTATTTATTAATTAATGAAGTTTTGATGGTTTCTTATATTAAGAACTAGATAATAGTATATTATATACAACTAAGGTTTGACTGTACTGTGGTTTTTGGACAACACTCTCAAAATATTTTTACATTGAAAACCAATTTTTATGTACTTACCTACAAGAATTATGGAATTTCACCAGATTTTATAGATATATACATTATTTTTTCTTTGATAACCACAATAGAAAAAATCAAATAAAATATCATTCGAAACTAAGTGAGAGACATCAGTTTCCTAAACTACAATTCCATGATCCACCCAAACATGATACTTTTTATTTCATATTATGTATTCCTAATGAACAAGCCTCTACAATAAACCCCTAATAAAAATTTATCAAATAACGCATACTTCTTGAATACCATTAAGAATTTTTATTGCACCAACAACACAAAATTCATCTCTAATGGTTCCCATAATCCTATAAGTATCCATATGCATTTCGATACATCATACCTTCATCTATATAGAGAAAAGAAAAGTATGTTATAAAATATAGTTTCATATTCCATTATAGAAATCATTACTTATTTCATCTCAATAAATAGTAGATATATCCCCTAGAGACGGTTTCTAAGAATAATTTCTTTAGAAAACTTCTTCATTACCCTTCTTATTATGTCTAAGATATTTTATTTCCAATTCCATTACATCACCCATTGATGAACATATCTTTACAATATAAATGTTTCCAATAAAAACATATACAAAAATTTATATTTTTAACTCTAAAATATGTTATATATATTACCAACCCACTTCTATTTATGTAAAGAGATTATTCTACCCTAGATATTGGTGTTATATAGAATGAAAATACTCATATAATGATCATAGTAAAATATTTTCATCATAGTTATTCACATACACTTATAGAATAATATATAAAATAACCATATGAACATGATAATTGATGGGAATCTAAAATCAAAGATCATTTTATTTAGCTCCATCATGAAAATAAAAAAACAGGTCATCATAAATACATTAGAAACATTAACAGATAGATTCACCACATATTTACTTCATTGGAATGTGGAAGTCACTATTCTACTCTACATAGTATTAGATTTTTTATAAAATTATTTTATCTCAGTATAACCATTCATTAATCTTTATTTTATTCAATAACTAAATCATATAAAATTAAAATTAATGTACATACATCAGATATAAACATGTCATTTGTTGTAAAAGTTATTTTTTAGTTTAATTTAATTTATTACTTGAATATACTAATTTTTTCATTAATAAATAATAATTGAATTGCTATATTTTTTTGTTTTTTATGTTTATGTGAACATTACTATTTAATTGAATCAAATAATTATGTAAAATACATATAATGAAGATGATATTCTAACACATCATAACAATGATTACAAAGAAATATCTACTCATGATATATTATACTATTATAATTTTATTGATACAAGGATAAAATCAAAATAAAAACTAGAATACAACTAAAATATCATACCTCTAAAATATGTATTATTTCTATCTATATTTATTTGTTACTTTAGGGGTCATGAATATTCTATATCTTGAAAACCATCAATACCATATAAACTAGATTTTTATGTACTCAATAATGATTCATTAATATCCTGACCTAAATAAAAAATAATAAACTCGATCATGTTCTCCATAATATGATAGTAAAATCACCCAATCTCTATAGGCCATAGTGAAAATTAATACGTAAGTATAGAAATGGAGGTATATGATTTATTCTCTTAAGATTATTATCATATTTCCCAAAAAAACATAAAAATAGTTATATCACAATTCATTATGTAAAACAAATGAATATCAATTTTTAATATTTACTAGGGTATTCATCCAATTAGTGTACCTAAATAGTATAAATGAAGAATCTATATGATACATGTAACCATGAAAAGGATTCCAAAAACATCCATACATTCCATAAAATAGTTGACTAGGGAAAACACATATATACCTAATGTTTGTTATCTAAAAATTCCTAATGAAGACAAAATGTAATTACCATGTGTAGAACTTTCTAAAGGAGTAGTGTATAGAATATTTTATTTCATTTACATGGCTATACAGCAAGAACTCATAAATTATCCATGGGGTCTCTATACACAAAGTGTAATGACCAACTGTTATCTATTACCCACTTCCCTCATCTGTAGGATCATGTCATTTAACATGGTCATTTAAAGAAGAGTCTTTTCATAATTTAATGGATCGCCATTTTGGTTTGTGTTTATTGTTCCACAAGAATTCCCCACCCATCCCAAGTCAGTTTTTCATGAATCCATACTTACAATACATATTTACAAGGACTAAAAAAGGGAAATTAATAAAAGGGATTTATTTATTAATTAAAATATAATAAATCTATACCATCATCACTAATGTGATCATAAAATATATAATGGAAATAGTAAAACCAACATTTATCACGGATTAAAATCAATGCAATTTCCCAAGTCTTCTAGAAGAAACCATTTGGTTGAGGATGTCTATTAAATCCATCATCTATCATGAAAATATGTACAAATATATACATTATTAGATTCATCTAACTATAGGGGAGAAACCCTAGTTGGTAAGTGTAACACTATATGCATAACCATTTTCATATTCCACTGTAAGGCCACTTATCATCCACTAAAATGATCCATATACGTATATTAATATATAAAAAATACATATATGTATATTTTACTTATATGATCCCTATATACTCATATGTTGAATCATATCAAATATAATCATATATAAACACACTGCTCATGATGGATTGTATAATAAAATACAAAGAGTTTTATCTGAAATAAGTATAACAATGAAGGTGATATGATGGAATCATACAAAAGTAACATCTTTCTTTAATAATATCTCAAATTTCATAATAAGAAAACATAAGAATTTCGTTTCCAAAGTATACATATATAAAATATGTATCATGAAACATGATCATCTCTTTAACATACTAACTATCATGTATATAATTATAAAAAAAACACATTAAAATCACATTACACTAGTTGTTCCAGAATATGTAAAAACAAAATTTTCACTTGTATTCATTGTTAAGAATGGTATATGAGAACATTCCATAATTAGAAACCCATAAAAAATATAAAATGATTTATAGAAGATTTATGATAGAATATATCTTAATATTCACATCACTTATAAGCATGGATGCATTTAATGAAGCATTTATGTGGAATAAAACATCATAAATAAAATAGAATACGAAATTAGTGTATTGTAGCTTATGAAAAACCATATTATTTTCTTTTTTTATAAGGAATGATTTTTGTAGTCCTCTCACAACATACTATAGGACACTAAAGTAACAATACTATCTTAGTGTGAGAAAGAATTACTTCTCCCACATAAAAATTATATAAGAATAATAACTTATTTTTGGTAGTGATGTATATTCCACCACTATCAATTTTTATAATAATATTCTTAAAGTCAGTGTTACTTAAACAACTACTTCTATTTTGGAATTATTACAAAATGGATAAACCAAAGAAATAACCTATATTTAAATAATAATGAATCCAAACTAGGTGCGTTAAGAAATAACAAAAGTATTTATTGTCATTAAAAAGACATAGAAATATAAGAAAATGTTTTGTTGACTAATTTCATTACAGAATACGATAAAGTGGAAGATAAAATTTTTTTATCCATACATTTCTTATACTATGATTCCATGAGAAATTACTAGGATCTTAGACCAAAAATGATAGTGAGGTCATTTGACAAGACTATGGGATGAGTGGATACACTAAAGAGGATCTATATACCTAAATTGGGAGAAAACCAGTTAGATATGGAATTTTAAATATATGGTCAAATAATGAAACCATACACACATTAAAACCTACTTTATTTCATATCAGGTACTGATTGGGTTTCCATTGAGCACCTACTAGGAATAAAAGTGGGTATATAACCATTAATGTCCAACTGTGTACTAGGTTCCAATGAACCACATACCTTATATTATACCAACACACTAGTCTATTCTCTTATCTTCTTATCCTCTTCGAAAAACTAATCCAATTCCACCAAAATTAAGAAAATTATTAAAAAGTATCGTTGTTAATATAATTAGTATTGAATTCTATCCCAACAAAATGACCATTTAAAGATTCTAAAATAACTCTATGATCATGGTTTGATTGAAATCTAGTTTATGATTATGGATGTCATTATTGGAAGAAAAAATATGAGTCTCTGAATGATTGAAAACATATCATCATGTCACGACCCATCCCAAATGGGTTAGTGTCATGACTCTCTGAGACCACCTCCAATAGGCCAGAGGCTGGTGACTAGCACTGAATATATATATCACTCACATGGGAGGCATTTCTTATGTACCTTTACACATGCACACATCCCCCAGCCCAAAAATTCTAAAATGTAATAAACCAAATAAACCATGCATGAGAACAACTATGGATAACACAACTAGAGTGAAAACGAAAAGTAAATTACAAGAGGGTGACCCGGGCTAGAATACAAGCCCACCAAAAATAAAGAGTCTGTAACAAAATTACTAAAGCTCAACCAAAGAAAAGCCTACCATAAGGGTAAGTTAAGGGAACATTAATAAAGCCTTAGGAGTACACCTCATCTTTATGATCTCACTAGACACAACCTGGTCCTTGGATACCTAGGTCTCCATCAAAAATGTCTGTCGTCTGCACAAGATATTACATGTGCAGGAAAATCCATTAAATTGGTGAAAAAACAGTACTCAGTAGGACACCCCAAAAATAGAAAGGGAGTACCACAAAGGAAAGTACACATGCATTATTGTTAGTTAACATGGGTATAATTATATGAAACTAAAATAAATATTATCATACACAGTATACAAAACTCCCAGTATCAATAAGACACTTATTCCTAATTAGACACTCAATACCGATGAGACACTTTGTCTGGGTGAGACACTTAGTCTTGGTGAGACACTTATTCTTGATGAGACACTTAGTCCTAGTGAGAAACCCAATCCCAAATAGTCATGTAGCGTCAATGTCACATAGTCTTAAAGTCTCATATTCTCCACGCCACAACTAGACATATGATTCCTCTATTAGAATTCTTGATATGGTAGAACCTAATCCTCATTCCAACTATCATAAGACAATATACACAAAAAACCACTTAGAATATCTCAAAAGTACTACCTTGTCATGAGGGTCCCAATACCAAAAACTATTTGTCAAATAGAAATATGGTTTGGAAGTTATGGATATTTTAGTAAAAAGTGCCATGTTGGGTTTGAGTCATGTCCGACCAAACCCAACCCCACTCAGGTTTCACAGACCCTAGATATAGGGCTTGACCTACCCCAGCTAGGCCCGAGGTATTCTATTGGCCCATCCCGCCAGCTAGAAGCCATCCCACCGGATGCGGGCCAGTTCGGTCCACCTAGACGCGGACAATGTGGTGTCTCACGTCACCAATGTAGTCATCCTATGAGTTGGATGCTCCTACCCCACAAGATATGTAGGACCACATACTATCCAAAAGATGTGGCAACCTCCTTCTTTTCCAGTCCACACCACTACGGCCCACCATAGCCACATATCCTATCTCCTCCCATAGCCATGATGTCGTGAGATCCTGTCACCAACAGCCTTTCAGCCATCATCCTCCTTTGCCGCAACCCATATCCCCTTCCACAGGTTATCCCACTGACGCAGTCTCGTTCGATCGCGGGTCGTCACTGCCACTGGCTTGCATGTCGTCATCCGTCCGCCTAACCTGGATGCACTGCTAGTCCGGTGCTGCTTCCACCGATGGTAGCCTCATCTCACAGCATACCTACTATCGCACATCTATGAAATTTTTTGGACATTGGATTTATGGTTTTGGGTTGTTATTCCTCGAATCAAAGCTGCAAAAACCGCTTGATCTCAATATCAAAAAGAACATGAATAATGTGGGAAAACTGAGAATCATAAGAACACATAAGGAACAATTCAACAGTTTGTTCATGTCAGCCATAGTTATTTTTTGTTAACAGAATAGTGAAAAATGAAAATAATAATCACAAATATCTAATTCCCCTTTAATCCTCACAATATATCTGTCATCTTGCATTAATGATCGACCCAGTGATCAAACTATTAGTGGGTTGATCCATGTTCTTCATTTAGAAAGAAATAATGGGGAATTAGAAATCAGATAGAAATAAATCCCCTACCTCAAGTATTGGATTGATCGCTGATGAAGAGCAATAAATGCATTCATCGTTCTTCAATTTACCAGTGCCTTCTCTGAATCTGATCGTCGATGTGTCAGCGTTCCTCATTGCAAGCTAATGAGGGGTTTCACCAATGACTTCCCTCTTCTAATTCTTCTATTTAATTTTATCTCGGGTTATGAATGTTACCTCATATCCACGATAATCCATTAAATGGAGATTTTTTTTAAGAATTTTAGCTTCTCCATGCTCTTTTCTTTATGAAATAAAATAGGCCGACTCGTCATTGAATCTCAATGACGCACTGCGACTGTGATATGTTCAAAATGAAATAAAATAAACTTATTTAAGGTTATTTTATTTTTCTTTAAAATGCCAAAAATTAAATTTTACCCCCAAACTGTGCCGGTTGAGATTAGGCCCCACCTATGGTAAATTAATTTTTTTGAATGCAATGGTTCCCTCAGATTGTTGATATGGGCACCTGTTTAAAAGTCATTAAATTTCAAAGTTATCCACCCAAGTGTTTTTAATTAACTGTTTAACAATATTAAATGATTTATTCGAGGAACACTAGGCCTCAAAATCTCATTTTTCCTCATTGCCTGGTCTCGTAAGTTTCACAATTAATTTATAAAAATAATTTGGAGAAAAATACAAGTCATTAAATTCTCCCCACCCTAGTTATTTACATCCCCAAAATCCAAAACATGTTCTAGTCAACAAAAAGGTTAGAGTACTAGGAACAAATCCAAACCTCATGTTCCTATGTTCTCTCCTAGAGATTATCATAATGCCATCTAATTTGTATCAATGGAATCAACCACCAATGAAGTATCCACTCCTATTTATCCTCTATCTCTATTGGGAACTCTGCAAACGTTTCCCCATCATCAATTTCCAGCTCGCCCATGTCGATGACATGTGATGGATCATGCACGTACCACTTTAGTTGTGACATGTGAAAGACATCATGAACATAATGAATTTGTGGGGGTAGATCTAGGTGGTGAACCACCTCACCCACTCTGCTCAGAATCTGAAAAAGGATGATTAATCTCTAAGATAGCTTGCCTCCCAAGCCAAATCATTGTAATCCCCATCGAAGTGAGACCCGAAGGAACACATGGTATCCATTCTTAAACTCTAAGGGACACATTATCATATAAAAATTTTATTTATGACTATTATATGAAGTCCTCATCCACTCCTGGATGATCTTCACCTTCTCGATGGTAGCTCGTACCAACTCAGAACCCATTAGTGCTAATTTCCCTAGGTCTCTCTAGAATAGTGGTAACATGTATGGTTTCCCATTCAAGGCCTCAAAAGGTTACATACCAATGGTGGAGTGTTATATTTTTTGTACAAAATCTCCACAAGAGGTATGAGATCCTACCAACTGCAACCAAAGTCAAGGATTAAAGCATGTATCATCTCCTTTTGAACTTTTTATAGTCCCCCCATTCTGGACATCCGTTTGGGGATTAAATGTCATGCACAAGCACAATTTAGTCTCAAACACCTCCTCCAATCCCCGAAACAATCGGGATGTGAATCGATCATCATGGTCTAAAATGATTGTCAAAGGAACCCTGTGAAGAAAAACTATCTCCTAACAATAGAAGCGTCCCAAGGCCTCTACTGGACCCTGCTCCTAGATGGGTATGATGTGGGACAACATGGTGAGTTTTTCAATGATCACCCAGATGGTATAATGTATCCTAGATTTATATGGTAACCCCATCACGAAGTCCATATATTTTCCATCACACTTCCTCTATGGTGCCTCTTGTTAATGAGCCATGTCTGCTGGAACCTGATGCTCTGTCTTCACTTTTTCACAAGTGAAGAATTGAGAAAAGAACTATGCCCCTGTTGGAGTTGGTGGTCTATAACCAACTACTTTTTACATTATTCATTAAATAAAAGCCTTATCACATCTTGATTATTCTTCTGTGTGACATGTCATGTGATAATGTCCTAAGGACAGCTGTTGCATTAATGGGTCGTAGCAGATCCCTACTATGATGAGAACCTGGAAGTGCCATAACACTGTTCTTGAATGTATGTTCTATGGCCAGATGATATTATTTGAGGGACACAAATAATACAGGTCATTAGGGTTGAGGACTCATAAAACATTGAGGAACCTTCTCATGGTGTGCTCCCTTGGTAATATCCAGGAGGATATTATGAGAACATGACCCGCCAGTAGGAAATCCACATTTCATAGTGTCATTGGATGTTCCTATCTGCGGACGTATGTATTGGTCCTTAGGCTTTAAGATTATTATTAATGGGTATTACAACTCGTGCACTTAAATGTATTGACGGAAACTGTGATGAAACACTATTCACAGCGAGGTAGGATACGTTGGGTGCGTCATGAGTAATACCGCATTAATAGATAATACGAAAAGGATTTGTCCCTTCTGTTCTATAACGGAAAAGATATCTCAGGCCCTTGCATGGAATTGATATAGCCTAAATAAATTCATGTCCATGGTAAGGTATGGGCATGTTCAATTCCGGGAATTCAAAGAAAGAATAATCAAGCACATGGGTTGATTGCACTAGCATGCAACCCGCTTGATTGGAGATATCGAGACAAAGGTATTATATTACACGGTAAGCGTTTGTAGGAGGTAACACATCATTGCGGCGTTAACTTCTTTATCTATGGGTGCCTTGGCATGTTTCTAGATGCTAGCCTTGGACTTTAAGAAGGCTTAGCCTAATGCCACTGAGAAATAGGCCAAGAGGGTCACACACTAAGTGTGTCCATGTATCTCAGTTAAATATTAATTTAACAAGTTAAATAAATAATATTCCCGACTGTGGTTTAATAATTATTTAAGGATGTCTGATCGCATTTATTTTGACACTAGTTATTCGAGAGAATATATTGTGGACGAAATAATATATTTATTAGTGAGTAATACAATTACATTTATTTAAGAAATAAATAGTCATTACTCAAGGTCTAATAAATGTGGTGGAGAAAAATGGAAAATAAAATTACATGCCATGTATATAAAATATACACGCCGTGTAGTTTTATGGAAAACAAGTACACACCGTGTATTAATTATTAAATTCAGTGTATTTTTTCCAGTTGGGATTTTGAGGATTTAATATTGTTTTATTAAATGATATTTATTATAATCAGCATGGGAGCATGTCAAGGAATTAATAATTCGACATGGGGGTTTTCAACAAGAGTTAATGAAATAAATAAAAGGCATAACACGTTTATTTATTATCATAACTCTATTAACCTCAAACCTGATTATAAATATTCTCGCAACCCCAACATTTTGAAGAGCCATTTTTGTGCAAAACGGATTTGGAAATACTCTCAAGCCAAGAGAGAATTCCCTTTCCACCAAGAACGCCCTCAAGTTACGAGAGCAAGATCCTCCACTGGATCAAGGCGGTCGAAGGCAGACATCGCAAGCAAAGGTTCTTCCGCGCTAGCACCCGGAGATCCCTTCGGCGACATCCGGAGATACGTGACACACGTGTGGATCACCG
The DNA here is from genome assembly GCA_963277665.1 of Viscum album. Classification (NCBI taxonomy): domain Eukaryota; kingdom Viridiplantae; phylum Streptophyta; class Magnoliopsida; order Santalales; family Viscaceae; genus Viscum; species Viscum album. Next base: position 548,612,346 of record OY728163.1, read on the forward strand.
CTAGAGGAATCCTACACATGGATTCTATGGCGCAACGAAGGATCGCCGAATCGTGACCGTACACATCAACGAAGAAATAATTCCAATGAGGTAATTCTTATGCATTAATTCAATTAATTATAATCAACATATGATGATCCTCTTAAAGGGTTCTGAGACTCTTCTTTTCTTTTCGTTCTTCGTTCTATTCCAATGATTCAGCGTTTTATATCATAACGGATCTCGGATTGAACGTTGTTTAACGTTAAAATTAAAGTTAGGAAAACCACCAATGCGCTTTCGCTGCACCCGGAACCTAAAAGTGGTATCAGAGCGGGTCATATCGTTGATTATAATTATTTAGTTTTCTATCGGTAATTTACGCATTTAATAATTTAGTTATTTCAATTCAAGTTTAATCATTCTGGAAATATGAATATCGAGATCTATTCCTCCTCCCTCCTTTCTCGTTCACCTCACATAAACGAATTTTTCTTTTAATTTTGATTAAAATAAAATAGAGGAACTCATCCGGAGGAGCCAAATGTTTCTAGCCGTATAAAACCAGAATACACGACGTGTATTCGAAAGTACACATCATGTATTCTAGGTTCAATGCATTGACTGATCCGCCAAATCCGGCCGTGTATTGGATTCTTTCTATGAATTTAAGACACTGTGTGTTGACCAGAAACAGGTGGCACACGGGTTCCGGAATACACGCATTGTGGTCCAATGAACACGACGTGTAGTCCCTTTGGGTTAGGGTTGGGTAGTGTACTCCATACACGGCCTGCCTGACTAGAAACTGTGTAACGCGGAAACTACACGGCATGTGTCCCACTGTACACGCCGTGTACTCCGAAAATTTCTGAAGTACATTAACATGCCCTGTCCCCAGGCCTATACTTCGGATGGACGGTGAAGAGAAGTACACGCCGTGTAGTCGGAACTACACACCGTGTACTCACCCAAATTACACAGATTTACTAAAAATTATTAATATATTATACAAACCCTTGAGACGTGTACCATGGTATAGGCGTAAAGCTGAGGCACAACACATGATAGGTGTTATATAAATATATATGTTTAATTTAACATTTGCGTAATAAATGGGAATTCACCGGGTTGCCTCCAAGGTACAAGTTACGTACAAGGATAATTTTAAATGAATTTATTAGTTTAAAATTATGATGGATGAGAATCTCAAGGAAATTCAGAAACGAGATTTAAGATAAAAGGATTGATTAATTAAAGATGATTAATTAATTTGAGCGCGATTTATCTTAAACAAGAACGAATAAATAATTGAATTCTAATTTTATTTATGCGCAAATATCGTTGCATGTATGGATGATCATGAGCTAGACCGAGACCATTGTATGTGAATGGTTTTTTTTAATTTATTTATTCAAATTAAATTTGTTGTCCTGCGAGCCATCTCCTCATTAATATATAGGGCCTGCGTGCCCAAGGATTATTTTATGTAAAAACCCCTTTTACCCCTCACCTGCATGTGAGATAAATGCATATGTAATAAATAGAGCTCCCAAACTAGTGGAGGCAGCTCAAGTCAGAAGCCAAGGTGAAACCAATCCCAGAAGATACAGAGGTGGACAGGTGGAAAGCTGTAAACACGAACACGAAAGGTTCAAGGTGCTTCTCCCCTAGGTCTTGGGTTATTTTATCAACCTCTAGATAAACTAACCAATATAAAGGCTCATTATCATACAATTTATTTTATTTCTGTCAGTTACATGGTTTATTTATTATGGGTGTGTTGTCACGATCACACAATTAATGAATTAAACGAGCATGCAAGATGGAACTAAAATATAACCGGCTTATACGTAAATATTATGTTAGACATGGTTAATCACTTAAGTATATCCCACTTAATATTAACAAGTATGTAATAAAAGATAATAAAATGGAAATTAATGTATAAGGATAAAATCCCTAAAAATAAATATTAAGTCGGCATAGCCTTCCATAATCTTGGTTAGAATTGAACCATAGTTCAAAGTTCATGACAAACCCTAGTTGGGGTGCTTTCAATTATCGGGGAATTCTAATCCAAGATTTTGGGTTGACTTGACTTGGTTCGCATCAAGGGTTGACTGCCACAACAGGACTTGGTGTGACCAAGAGGAAAAGGTTGAGGAAATCCAAAAAGTATTTCAGGATTGTGGAGTCCACTCAGCGGATCAAGGAGCTGCAAGTTAATGCAGTTGGCATTTGGAATGCCTACCTAAAACCCTTCAAGTTTCTTGACCAACACTAGTTGGGGTAATGTGAAGGGAAATATGGATCCTTGCCACTAGAATATTCACAAAACAGAATATTCCGAAGTCAATGGGGAGGGCTATTGGATTTCGATAAAATAGTGGGAGACTAATAATTATTAATTTATTTATTTGTCTTAATTTTTGTAATAAAGTACTAAACCTTTTCTCATCTTAATTTGTAGAAACGGCAAGAAAATGACTTCAAGAATATCATTACGCACCATACTCAAAAAATAAAACCTTCTCACCGGCACCAATTTCCAAGAGTGGCAGAGGCGTTTACACATCGTCCTTCACCACGAAAGGAAATTATATGTGCTGGAAGATCCTATTCGAGTTTCCCCTAGGAAAGAGGCTTGTGATGGGGAATTATCTCTCTACATTGAAACACATGGATGATGCCACAAATCTCCAGTGTTTCATGCTATCGACTATATCTAATGAGCTCTTGAAGCAACAGGAAAACATGGACGCGTATAGCATGATGTCTCACCTTAAAGATATATACCAAGAGAAGGCGAGACAGGAGAGGTATGAGATCTCCAATGCTTTGTTTACCACGATGCTTGGAGAGTCTGCGCCAGCTGGGCCTCATGTAGTCAATCTTATTGGATACATTGAACGCCTGGACATCTTAGGGATTAAATTACCGAATGAGTTGCGTATAGATCTCATCCTATCATCACTTCCCAAAACCTTCTCTAGCTTCATTGTCAAATATAACATGAGCGGCAATGAGAAGAGTCTATCAGAGCTTCTGATCTTGATTTTCTAGGTAGATAAGGATAGAGGGCGTGACAAACTCGCGGTCCTTATGGTGAACAAGAAAAGGAAGGACAACGAAAAGGGGCCAAATACTTATAAATGGTCTGAAGCCCCTGAGCACCGTCCCTCCAAGAAGGGGAAGATCCAGAGGTAGGGCAAGGAATGTGAGGCAGTGTGTTTTGCATGTGGTAAGCAGGGCCACTGGAAGAGGAACTAAACCCAGAAGCATGGGGATGCTAGAGGTGTGTTTGTTATCGAGTGCAATATTTCTATTTCTACACATTGGGTATTAGATACAGCTTTTGGGGCTCACATCTTTATTCAAATACAGGAACCAAGTATATTTATAAAGATCACCAGAGGAGAGGTGGATCTTGGAGCTTCCAGTGGCGCAGGGCTGGCTGCGTTGGCTATTGGAGACTACCACCTCTCATTGCCGACTGGGATGATTTTGGTTTTACATAACTTTTATTATGTTCCTAGTGTTACCAAGAACATAATTTTTGTATATTGTTTTGATATGGATGGATTTGTTTTCAAATTTTTAAATAAGGGTTGTATTTTTTATAAGAACAACGTATGTTATGGTATGACACATTTACATAATGGTTTGATTGTATTGAATTATTAAAACCAAGTGTTGACAATCGATAACGAAACAAACTCACATGACTCATACATCACCCAATTATGGCATCACCGCCTTGGTCTTGTGAACGAGAGGTGTTTGACAAATCTCTGCAAAGATGGCTATTTAGACTCTAATGAGCTAAAACCACTTGATTGATGTCACACTTGTTTACAAGGAAAAATGTCCAAACCGCCTTTTGGTGGATAAGGTGAAAGGGCCATAGAGCGTCTAGGATTGGTACACATAGATGTGTGTGGACCATTTCCAATAAAATCTAGAGGTGGATATTCTTACTTAATTAATTTTACTGATGATTTGTGTAGATATGGCTATGTCTAGTTAATGAGGTATAAGTTAGAGTCCTTAGAGAAATTTAAGGAATTCAAGAATGAAATAGAGAATCAGCTTGGTAAGAAGATAAAGAAGCTTCGATCGGATCGAGGTGGAGAATATCTGAACCAAGAGTTCATCGATCTTCTACAGGAGTCTGGGATTATATCTCAGCTCACTCCTCCTTATACACCACAATGGAATGGTGTTATCGAAAGGAGGAACCGCACCTTGTTGGACATGGTGAGGTCGATGATGAGTCATGTGGATCTTCCATTATCCTTTTAGGGATATGTATTACAAACTACAACAAACACATTAAACCGAGTACCAACTAAGGCGACAAGTGTAATTCCATCCGAGTTATGGAATGGAAGGAAACCCACTTTGTCGCACACACGTGTATGGGGATGCGAGGCATTTTTAAGGCCTTCTCAGGAAACAAACTAGCACCTCGAGGAATGAAGTGTATCTTTATAGGATATCCCAAGGAAACGAAAGAATATTACCTATATAACCCTCAAGATAAGAAAGTGATTGTCGCCAGACAAGCCATCTTTCTTGAGAGGGAGAACATCCTCAAGAAGGATAGTGGGAGAAAGATTGACTTCGATGAAGATGATGCTCAAGATACACGGGAGTTGGTACAGGAACAAGTTCCACAGGTCCCCGTGGAAGAGGTCCCAGAAACACAAGTACTGCGTAGGACCTCAAGAGAGGTAAGGGAACTAGAGAGATTTGGTTTCCTAGTCACCGAGGATGGTGAATCATTATTGTTAGACAATGATGAACCTCTCTCCTATAAAGAAGCAGTAGAAATCTCAGAAGTTGCAAGATGGCTAGAAGCTATGAATTCTGAGATGGATTCCATGTATTAGAACCAAGTTTGGGTTCTGGTCGATGAGCCTGTTGATTTAAAGCCTGTTAGATGCAAATGGGTATTCAAAAGAAAGCTGGACATGGATGGTCAAGTTAGAACCTATAAAGCAAGGCTAGTGGCTAAAAGATTCAGGCAACGTCAAGGAATTGATTATGATGAACCCTTCTTGCCAGTTTCCATGTTTAAATCCATAAGAATCATACTTTCCATAGTAGCTTACCATGACTACGAGATTTGGCAGATGGATGTCAAAACAGCATTCCTTAACGGGAACCTTCACAATGATGTCTATATGACACAACCAGAAGGGTTTGTGACACCAGGTGAAGCCAAACGGGTTTTCAAGTTGCAGAAATCGATTTATGGATTGAAGCAAGAATCCAGGTCATGGAACATTCGATTTGATGAAGCCATAAAGGAATTTGGTTTCATTAAGAATTAATGTGAGCCATGTGTTTATATGCGGTTTAATGGGAATGCGGTCGTCATCCTAGTGGGATATGTTGATGACATATTGCTTATTGGAAATGACGTACCAACCTTACAGTCAGTTAAGGACTGGTTGAACAAGTGTTTCTCCATGAAGGACCTAGGAGAAACAGCCTACATTCTAGGGATCAAGATCATTTGTGATAGATCCAAGATGCTACTTGGACTATGTCAGGGTATATACATTGACCAAATACTAAAGAGATTTAATATGAAAAAATACAAGAGGGGATTGATTCCAGTGTCACATGGCATACATCTTTCTAAGAAAATGTGTCCCCAGACACAACCGGAGAATGATAGGATGAGCAATATACCATATGCTTCGTCTATAGGATCCATCATGTATGCCATGTTATATACCAGGCTTGATGTTGCCTATGCACCGTGCATGGTAGGCAGATATCAAGCAGATCCAGGAGAACAACATTGGACTGCTGTTAAGACTATCCTTAAGTATCTGAGAAGAACTAAGGATATGTTCCTGGTGTATGGAGGAGACGAGGAGCTTGTCATTAGAGTGTATGATGATGATGGTTTTCAAACAGATCAGAATGATATGAAGTCGCAATCTGGATATGTTTTATATCTCGATGGAGGATCAGTGAGCTGGAAGAGTTCAAAGCAGCCAATTGTCACCGATTCTACAGCGGAGTCCGAGTATATAGCGGCTTCTGATGCAGCCAAGGAATCCATCTGGATTTGGAATTTTTTCCAGGAGCTTTATGTGGTGCCTAGAAGTAAAGATCCCATTACATTGTATAGTGATAATACTGTAGCGGTGGCTCTTGAAAAAGAACAAAGGTCACATCAACGGACAGAGCACATACTCCGGAAGTATCACCTCTTGAGGGATTTCTATGAAAGGGGTGAAGTTGCAGTGAGAAGAGTGTCCACGAAAGAGAATGTGGAAGACCCCATGAATAAAGGCCTATCTCCACAGAAGCATGAATATCATGTGAGAGCTAGCGGGTTAAAGGTTGTTAGGAGTTGGGTCTAGTCCAAGTGGGAGTCTATTGGAGTTGGTGGTCTAGAACCAACTTCTTTGTACTCTATTCGTTAAATAAAATCCTTATCACATCTAGATTGTTCTTCTGCGTGACATTTCATGTGATAATGTCCTAAGGACAGCTGTTGCATTAAAGGGTCGTAGAAGATCCCTGCTATGATGAGAACCCGGAAGTGCCATAACACTATTCTTGAATGTATGTTCTATGGACGGACGATATTATTTGAGGGACACAAATAATAAAGGTCATTAGGGTTGAGGACTCACAATACCTTGAGGCACCTTCTCATGGTGTGTGCCCTTGGTAATATCCAGGAGGATATTGTGAGAACGAGACCCGCCAGTAGGAAATCCACATTTCATAGTGTCAGTGGATGTTTCTATCTGCGGACGTGTGTATTGGTCCTTATACTTTAAGATTATTATTAATGGGTATTAAAACTCGTGCACTTAGATGTATTGATGAAAACTGTGACGACACACTGTTCGCAGCGAGGTAGGATACGTTGGGTGCGTCATGTGTAATACCGCATTAATAGATAATGCGAGAAAGGATTTGTCCCTTCCGTTCCATAACGGAAGTAGATATCTCAGGCCCTTGGATGGAATTGATATAGCCTAAATAAATCCATGGCCATGGTAAGGTATGTGCAAGTTCAATTCTGGGAATTCAAATAAAGAATAATCAATCACATGGGTTGATGGCACTAGCATGAAACCCACTTGATTGGAGACATCGAGACAAATGGATTATATTACACAGTAAGCGTTCGTAGGAGGTGACACGTCATTGCGGCATTAACTTCTTTCTCTATGGGTGCCTTGGTGTGTTTCTAGATGCTAAACTTGGACTTTAGGCAGGCTCAGCCTAATGCCACTGAGAAAGAGGGCTAGAGGGTCACACACTAAGTGTGTCCATGTATCTCAGTTAAATATTAATTTAACAAGTTAAATAAATATTATTCCTGACTGTGGTTTAATAATTATTTAAGGATGTCTGATCGCATTTATTTTGACACTAGTTATTCGAGAGAATATATTGTGGACGAAATAATATATTTATTAGCGAGTAATGTAGTTAAATTTATTTAAGAAATAAATAGTCATTACTCAAGGTCTAATAAATGTGGTGGAGAAAAATGGAAAATAAAAGTACACGCCTTGTATATTAAATATACATGCCGTGTAGTTTTATGGAAAACAATTACACACCATGTATTAATTATTACACGCCGTGTAGTTTTTCGAGTTGGGATTTTGAGGATTTAATATTGTTTTATTAAATGATATTTATTATAATCAGCATGGGTGCATGTCAAGGAATTAATAATTCGACTAACGCGTTTATTTATTGTCATAACTCTATTAACCTCAAACCCGATTATAAATATCCTCGCAACCCCAACATTTTGAAGAGCCATTGTTGTGCACAATGGATTTTGAAATACTGTCAAGCCCAGAGAGAATTCCCTTTTCACCAAGAACGCCCTCAAGTTACGAGAGCAAGATCCTCCACCGGATCAAGGCGGTCGAAGGCGGACATCACAAGCGAAGGTTCTTCCGCGCTAGCACCCGGAGATCCCTTCGGTGACGTCCAGAGATACGTGGCACACATGTGGATCACTGCTAGAGGAATTATACACTTGGATTCTATGACACAATGATGGATCACCGAATCGTGACTGGACACATCAACGAAAAAAGACTTCCAACGAGGTAATTATTATGCATTAATTAAATTAATTATAATCAACATATGATGATCCTCCTCAAGGGTTCCGAGATTCTTCTTTTATTTTCGTTCTTCGTTCTCTTCCAAAGATTCAGTGTTTTATATCGTGACGGATCTCGGATTGAACGTTGTTTAACGTTAAAATTAAAGTTTTGAAAACCCACCAATGCGCTTCCACTACGCCCGGAACCTACAACACCTACCTTCTTCATCCCTGGAAACCAGAAATGGTGTCAGAGGTCCTAGTACATCTTTTCCCCACCCACATGTACCACCAAAGGGGATGTGTGAAACCCCTTTAGAACATCCTCTCACAATAACGCAAGTACAATAGTTTTCCCTATGAAAAAAATTTTCTCCCCACCTATCATCTATTCATCAGGGGCTTTCCCCATGGATAACTTAGCACATCAAGTATCATAGTCGACATCCACAAATTAAGTGTCCCTAAATATTTTTAAGAGTGGAGGAGTGAAAACCATATAATGGATGTAAGCTAGTCCATCACCATACATGAATGATATCTACATCATGGCTATCTTCTCTGGAACCTCACTCAGAAACTACAAGCAAGATCTCATATTGAGGATGTCTGTCACCACGTTCCCCTTCCCAAGAGTAAAGACAATCTCGAATTCAAAATTCTGGAGGAACACAAGCCACCATCTTTTCTCAATTTTAGGGCCTTCTAGGAGAAGATATTTTTGATAATTTTATGGTGGGAGTAGATGGTAAACCCCTCACCCATCATGTAGTGAATACACATTTTCAATGTGAAGACCACTAATTCAAGATCTAGATCATGAGTCATGAAGTAATGTCATTATTCCTCAAATTTCAGGAACTATAGGCAATCATTGTTTAACCATGCATCATGACACAACCCAGTTCCATTCCTGATGCGTCGCATATCACTATATACCCAACACCCCCATCTTTTTGTCTCAAGATGGGGAACTCTTCAACCTCTACCTCATATCCTTGAAAATATTCTAGAACTTCTATGCCCACATGAAGGGTTGTACCTTTTTCATCAAAGCTGATAAGGGTGATGCTTACTTGGAAAATTTGGGAATGAACATCCCACATTATCTAGCGAAACTGTAGAAACTCCACACCTCAGTCATGATCTTAGGTGGCTCCCAAACAAGCACCACCTCTATCTTCACAAGATCCACCAAAACTCTAGCCTCCAAAATGACATGTACTAGAAAGTGGACCTCCCGATTCCCGAACTAAAACATCAAGAGAATCCCATAAAATGGTGTTCCTAGGGTGTAGTCAGGATCATTTTCAGGTGTTTCGCATGCCCCCCCTTAGACACTGAGTACACCAGGATGTCATCAATGATAACCAAAACGAACTGGTCATGGTAAGGCTAAAAGATCCTATTAATGAGTCCTACAAATACTATTGGGGAATTGGTCATGACAAATGACATCACCAAGTAATTATAGTGTACATACCGACATCTGAAGTCTATCTTCAGTACATCCTCATCATGTACATGAAGTATATGATAACCAGACCTATAGTCTATCTTCAAGAACCACCTTGATCCCTTCAGCTGATTGAAGATTCCTTCAATTCCCAGAAGTGGATATTTTTCTTCATAGTCACCAGATTCAGGCACCAGTAGTCAATGCACTACCTCATGCTCCGATATTCATTCTTGGCATACAATACAAGGGCAACCCTGGGTGAAACACTAGGCCCCACAAATACCTACCTCTATAGGTCCTCTAGTTATACCATAAACTCAAAAATATCCATGGGAGCCATGGAATATTCTTGTGTGGATCATAGCTAGGTAGAACTCCTCTTAGAAGATTCACTTTATGTCTGCCCAAGAGAGGGTCGTCTTGTCAGATGTCTGGATCACCAAGCACCACTGTCATCGTGCTGATCCCTAAACAAGGATCTCAGCATGGAATTCAATACGGTCGGATGGTGTCCTCATATTGGAGAAGATGTGTGTGAGCTAATCTGACCAATACTTAGGTACCAGGGGGTCTGTCTCACCCCTGAACTTGGGAGGTCTGTGCTTCTAGAACACATGTATTGCACCACGCCTGCATGCATCCTCTATCGGTAGTGCTAGTAGCAACTTCTGATCGATGGGTGGTGGTATCATTAGTACACCAACTAGTGGGGATATCTCTAATATGGGTACCTATATTGACACCACATATCTAGGTGTATCGTCCTCGTGGTCACGCAAAAAAATCCTGGTAGGCTGTCTGTGAGGAGCACACTAAAATAGATCAAGATGAACCATAGTCAATAGAACATACCTGGAGAGATGACTCAAGAAGGACATGAACACACACTAAATAATCATATATGATGCATTTACCATACACTTCACTGAAACCAGTGTTTTTATTTACTGATTTGGAAAGCATGTGTCTGGAGTCCTTGTGTATGGATATGTCATCGGATGCAACAACACTGGAATCCCTGGCCTAAATGTACAAGTCGATACACTTAAAACGGTTACCCCAAACCCATCTCATAGACTCCCAGTCCTAATTTGGAACTTAATCTCCCAATAATACCCGTCAGTCCTGATGAGACACTTAGTCTTGGAGAGACACTTAGTCTTAGTGAGACACTTAGTCCTGGTGAGGCACCCAGTCCCAAATAGTCATATATCCTCAAGGTCGCGTAGTCTTCAAGTTGCATGGTCTATATATCACATCCATCCATAAGATTCCTCTCTTAGATCAACTGATCTGGGAGAAACTACTCCTTAAGCTAATGGTCATAAACCAATTTCAACAAAAATCTATTTAGAGTGTCTCAAAAGGTCTTTCTCATTACAATGCTCCCAACGCTATAAGAAAAACATTAAATGGACATATCATTTGGATGTTTCGAGATTTTTATTAAAAAGGGGATGGATAGGTCTCAGTCCAATCCGACCCAGGTGGACCGACCTGACCTAACCTGGGCTAGGGTCTGCCAACCCACCCGCCAGAGTAAACCCATCATGTCGGTAGGACCCGACCCACCAGGTCAAAAACGAAACATCGGGTCTGACCTGACCCGCAAGGCCAAGCCCGACTCACCTAATGCAGGCCGATTTGGTCTACCCAGATTGTGTCGATTCCATGCCATGCCTCAACAATGCGGTCTGCCAATGAGACGACCTCTCCTCGTACACACAATCCACAGGACCACTTTCCAGCTAGATGATGAGGTTCCCCACCGCATCGCTGGTCCACACCTCTACGGCTGACCCTAGTTGCGGCTCTTGCCACATCCCCTTGTGGCCCCCTACCACCGCCATACATCTCCATAGTCTCATTGGACCATGGTTCTCTACCGTAGTCCCATTGGACCACAATTCATCGCTGTCACCAGCTATCATGTCGAAAACCATCTTGTTGTCCCATCCGTCCCACTGGGCCGGTGCTACTTCTGCCGCCAGTCGCTCTGCCGGTGGCCTTGTCTCACGCCGCACCTATTGTATCACCCCCATGACATCGTTTAGGCGTTAGATTCTCAGTTATTGTGTTATTGTACAATGAATCAAATGTGAAAACCCACTTTCTATTAAGATCATGATGAACACGACAAAATGAAGAAATGGAGAAGCACAAGAACATCTAGAGAATGATCGGAACATTTTTTCATGTCGGCCTTAGTTTGTTCTTGTTAGCATGATCATCTAAAAAAATAATCACAAAGATCTAATTCCCATTTAATCTGTTCAAGATAACTCCCATCCAGCATGGATGATCGGCCTGTGGATTCACCTGTTAGTGGGTTGATCTACGTTCATCATTTAGAAAGAAATAATAGGAAAATAGAATCAAATATAAATAAAACCCCTACCTCGAGGATTGGATCGATCACTGAAAATGTGTGAGTCATGTGTTCATTATTTATCAATCTGTTGATTCCTTCTCCGAATCTGATCATCGATCCACTGACATTCATCTTTTCTCACCAATGATGGGTTTCGTCAATAACTTTCCTCTTTTGAGTCTTCTAGGGAATTTTTTCTAGGGTTATGAATCAAACCCCACATCCATGTTAATTTATTAAATAGAGAAAAACATGTTTCATCATTTCGTCACTCTTTCATTTGTGAAATTAAAGGTGCTGACTCATTGGTGAGTTATAGCGTAGCTAAGTCACTATGAGATGTTCAAAGAGAAATAAAATAAATTTCTTTAAGTATATTTTATTTTTCTCTAAGACGTCCCAAAATTTACTTTTACCCGACCCACAATAGTCAAGGTTAGGCCCTGCCTGAGGTAAAGTCACTATTCTGAATGCAATGATGCCCACATATTTTCGATCTAGACCCATCTTTATATGTTAATAAATTTCAAAGTTACCCTATTGATAAATTTTTTTACCAATTGAACATTATTAAATGATTTATTTCGGGCACACAGAGACTCAGAATCTCGGGTCATCTCATTTCATGGTCTCGAAATTTACACTGTTAATTTATAAAAATTATTTAGAGAAAAATTTGTTTCATTATACATGGTATAACATAACTTGAATCTTTTGTTTTTACTATTAACACTATGTGAACTATTAACTAGAATAACCAACATATAATAACTTTGGAGAAAAGAAATTCACTTAAACCATCAATCACACTTATAGAGTATGAAATATAGATTCATTTCTATGATTGGTACACTATTAAATTTAAATGACTATCATAAACTACAAGATAGAAGAAGGCCCATAATTTTTTAGATATCATTGAAAATATGATATTCAATACATATACTATTTATCATATACTATAACAATGAAAAAATTACATATATTATAAATTTTTAATGTCGTCATATAGTTATCAAAGAAATCCCTGAGTAATATATAAAGGAATTAATTCCACGAAATAATGATATATATTTTATTATTCAATAACAGATATAGTTTTAGTATATTCAAGATGTCAATGGAATTAAACTTATGCAATTTCTTTTGAGGGTATAAATTAGTAATCATGCTAGAATTGGAAATATAAACCTATCAAAAATAAATAATTTTAGAAAAAATACCATCATATAATATATTCAACTACAAGATATAATTTTAATTCTTATATAATAGTTCTAAATAATGGTCATAAAATCAAAATAGTCTCCCAAAATTAGCTTCAATTCATTATATTCCTCAATTTTCCTTATATTGAATTCTAGTTCATCCATTATTAAATAAACTATCTACATAGGAATCCTAAATTTCTTCCTTTATAAACAATATATAGACATGAAAAAAGATGATGGAACCTCATCCTCCTTTTATATATATGATGTAAAATCAGCAGTTTAAGGAACTACGATGGAATTTAATTGTTCAAATGTATTTTACTATATAGATAAATATTCTCCATCCATTTTAACAGATGAAAAAATTAACACATTTTTGTGGTTTTGGAATCAAAATGAGGGAATTTCCATATATTTTGAATGATATAATTCTATAACAAAATACATTGAAGAGTTATATGTAGGGGAATATAAACTAAATACTCTCTTAAAATCCTTATAATTTACTCAGGTCGTCACATCACGTGAGTAATCATCACTGAAAATAAACTAATATTAAATATCTCACTATTTCTCTCTATATACATTCTAAAAACTGTTCTTAAGTATAAATGATTCCTCTATTAATGTAATGAACCACCTCTAGATTTATAATCCCCTTCATATTCTAGATGTCATCATATTTGGATATAATATTTAGTGATTTTCATGAACGTTATTTTTCCCCAACCTCAAATTAAAGAACCTATACTTATAACCATATATACCTAGTACACATAATAGCTTACCATAGAATAATAAATTAATAATTAATAATCAATATATTAATTTAAAAAAATATTATGTTTTTGTTGTAAAAGCTATTTATTTACATATATTTCAATTAAAATCCATAGACATCAAGTAAATGTCACACAATTAGTCCATTGATTCACCTATATGTGTCTTCCAATTAATTAATTATAACCATGTATATCATAAAATTCATATTATATTGGGACAATTTCATATCAAAATGCATATTATATTGGGACAGTTTCATATCAAAATTTGATATATAGGATAGAAGAATATATAGTCTTCAATGATCTAGAAGTCCATTAATGTGTTAAATATCAGTCCACCAAATAGAACATAAATATATTTTCAAACTTTTTATAGTGGAAACTCTGATCAAATCTTACGAAAAAACATTAAAACATGAAAACCCATCACAATATAGACATTTAAGGACGATAAACTGATTTAAATCGAATTCATGTTGGATTAATAGTTATTCTATGTTTTTAAAATGGAAATTGTGTATGTTATATCTATTGTTTGAATATAATAAGGAGAGATAAAATGTTAATGAACTTTATTGTACAAAAGTTTTTTAAGATGAGAGTGGTTCAATATAGACTTGTTTAGAAGTCTCCTAACCATTAAGTCAGTATAATTTACTGAAAACTGTAAATACAAATGGATTGAAATTTTAATATTCCACTCCATTTGAAAATAATTTTTACCCCCTTGGATATAGTTTTGATAAGATATATAATTGGCACATGGAAAATAAATTCTCAAAAGGATGTGATTCAAAATCTGGTTCAATATTCACCAATATGAGTTAATTATTTTAGGTTGTCTGTTTAGTCATAAAAAATATAGGTTTAAGGATGAAGGAAGTTTAAAAAGTATATTTTAAATATTCTATATATTTTATATTATATATTAGGCAAGACAATGAAGAGAAAATGAGGTAAAATAGAAATAATTTTTCGAATAAGGTAACCAACTACACTGAAGATGTTTTGATATAATTGTGGTTTAATGTGGATAGAATCATAGTATATGGAATGAAATTTATTATGGTAAGGAAAAAAATTATGGATTGACTAATGATTTTTTATCCTAATTTAATTGAAAATATTATAAATATAAGATTCAATTGAGAAATATATGGAGATAGAAGAAACATTATATGAGAGTAGTGGAATATGTACTTATTTTAATTATTATGAACTGAAAAAAATTATTAAAATGGATGTTATAAACATATAAATTGAACTGAAAATATTAAATAAATATATTATTAACATTTGTAGAGGACTCGGGGAAATTGAATAGAGATGAATCATTGAGACTGTCACAATACAATAGAAATTGTAATTTTTTTGTATCCTGGTAAAATATCAATAATTAAACACCTAGATCAATGTAAATATATTCGAGAAATAAATTTTAAATATTTTTTTATAACAATTCAAGGGAATTTGGTAACCGAAAAAAACCTTAAATGATTTTATATCTTCACAGAGACTATCCTCAGTAAAAATTTGTCAAATATTTAGGTCTCTCTTTTGGGATAATGAAACCAAACATGAATTTAAATGAGGAAAAATCCAAGGTAAAATTTTAAATTTTCCAATTTTTTTTATGAAATTAAGTAAAATTTTAAATGTCTTACTAAGTAAAATTATAAAAATAAATTTATGCATTTTAATACCACAATAGAATCAGAAAATAATGAAAATATGAGATTATAATTGACGGGTGATATGCCATTAAATTTAATGTTATGTGATGTACATCATCCAATGGGTTTTTTATTGTAGGATGTAATATATGGAATGTGGTTAATTTTTATGTAAAACATTTATATAGATGAAAACTTTCGTGATGTTGTTAATATAAATTAAATAATGACACATTAGTAGGAGATGAAATAGACATTACTACTATGGATATCGTATAATAAACTCTATTATAGTGAACCTAATTAATAATGTATGGTCCCATAAATATTGGTTTACAATTTAAAAAAAATTATTGTATGGTGTGTATTGTCTTAATAATTAAAAAACTTCCTTTTGATAAAAGAGTAGTGTTATATAATATATATAAATGATCAATTGATATGATCTTTCAGGAACTTATATGTTTTTTAGTACTAAAAAATATATTTATTTATTTTTAAAAATGGTTTTGTGATAATTTAATCATGATAAACTTTCCTTAACTAATTTTTTGAAGAATTTGTTCCTTAAAAACTAAAGTAAATACTACATTTCTGCATTTTTGTAATTAATAAGAAGTCCCCTTAAAAATTATTCATACTAGTATGATGACACCTATATATTTTATGATATTATCAAGGAAATATATTTTATCCTAACACATATTCCATTTTTTATAAATTTAACAAGGTTATCTTAAAAGCCTATATCATCCCATTTTTAGTTATATTATTGTGAAAATAGTGTTTATAGTGAATGTATGGTTTAAAATATTTTTTTATCTTATTTCATATGTTTATATTTTTTTTCCAATGATAATAAAGATAGTATAAGGATCCCTAAATCATTATATTTTCATATATTTCATGAATATAGAAAAAAACTCATTATTATCTCCATTAAATCCTATAATTAATCCTATATTGATAAAATTTAAATATAAGTTAACAAAAAAATGACTTATCACATTATAATCAGATTATTTGGCCATATAACATCCATTACCAAAGGGTAACATTTCTATGGGGACATCATAATATACACTAATATTCGAGGGAGTTGAGTATAACCAATTTCAACAAATAACTCAGTATATTTCTCTCTTATATCATTATAATATTGGATTACATATATTCAAAATCATCCTGTAATATTGATATAACAAATGGTCATGGTTTCTTATTGATGTTCACTGTGTGAGATGATATGAATTTCATAAATATTTGTTATGGTCCAGTCTAATTTGATAAAACCAAAATGTTTCAAATTAATTACACACTTATTAAGGGTATTCATAGATTTCATGTCATATTAGAGGAAATTTTTCCCCATTGGTATATTTTTACTATTAGAGTCATTCCATGGTAAAACGTATTTCTATTGGTATAAGTTTGGAGATATCAAGTAGATTTTTTAGATGACATGTTTGTAAGTGATTTAAAATAATGGTTAATTAATGCCAATTTTATCCGCCTCACCTAACATAACATTAATAAATGTAATTTTACCTCTTAATTTTATAAATAGGATGATAAATTCATCATAACCAATATAATATAGTTTAGTGTCTAGGTTGTCCAAAAAATTCACCTGTGTGTTTTCTACTAATTGGAATGATGATATAATTAACATAATCATAAATTAAATGAATAATTATTATATATATCATGAATTGAGATGTGCATAATTTTTTAACTATTATGAATTTATTGATTTTTTTTTTCAATTAGAAACAAGTTATGAAAGTATTGTAAAAAATAATAATCTATAATGAATTTTTTTGAACAATACTGATTTTTTTTAATTTATTCTCATTATTTATACCCCATTTTGAGAGGTTTCAATATTATGTTAATGGTAGAGTAATCCAAGAGATGAAAATGAATCCATGTTTAACCATTTTTAATTAATATTTATCCATACTCATTCAAGTTGAGCATTATATTTCAAAATCGAATAACATGTCTAAAATTTTATAGGCCTAAATAATGTAAAACATATCATCGCTGAGTAGCTCAATATCAAGCTGTAATTAAATTAAATTCATCTATATATTTAAAATGTATATAAATTTAATTAATTTAGTAGACTTTTAATAGATGAAAAATAAATCAACAATTGGGGGAATGAATACCCATCTCATCAATTTCCCAATAAAAATGAAATTATTTATCATAAACATCAATGGATTATAATGAGGATATAGATACACCATAACATAGTAGTGATTATAATATAAAATTTTCACTAGAAAATATAGGACATGTTGTTATTCAGTATTAGATTCTAAAATCTCTCACCCTCTAATAATTTGTTATAGTAATAATAAAGATAATTATTAATATCATCATCATTGTAAATGGGATGTAATTCTTGGAGAGATGGTTGTTATGATTCCATATATAATTTTAATGGTTTATATTACATAATGGACGTCCTAAATAACCTATTTTAAAGTTATATCTTGAGTCATTAAAATGTAAATTAATAGTATTTTTCTCATCTGTTGGTCTCAACATTTAATATTTTCTTTTTTAATGGAAAATATTTTCTTCTAGAGTTTTCAATGATGTTGGAGAAAAAATTGATTTATTTAATTATTCTATAAAGTTATATATATTTCTTAGAATTTAATTCCTAAATAAATACCTTATATTAAATATAACTACACAAAAATTGAATTTGATCATTGAAATTTTCTCAAAGTCACCTAAAATTCAGTCATTAATTATTTCATCAATAGATTGTGTGACCAAAGAGAGGGTAAAAACACCCCAAGCATAGAATATGTGTTTCAGAGGATGGATGAAAAGAAAAATATTTCAACCATGTATCACAAAGTATTTATAACACCCTAATATTTTATATTTATTTCCCATGAAATAATACATTAAGTATTCAATAGATTTCATAATATATGACCCTGAGTATATATGAACCATGATATATTTAACCGTTATAACCAAAATAGTAAAATAAATGATATTAATAATAATAACCAATTAATGAAATGTATATATATTTGTATCAATAAAAATATTTTTGATATATGTAAAAATAATAATTACATAATTTTGTGTATATATGTTGTACGCTTAAACAGATGTTTTCTTAAAAAAGGGTTTTATCACATTTTTGCACATTAACACTATAAATAATTTATACAGTTTTCAGTGAAATAAAATTTTAAATGAATATATTTATTTAAATAATAATAAAAATATTATCATAGGGGGGTGTTTTAGAATTTTTGAAAAATATTTACTTTTCAGTGAATTATAAAAAAATAAAAAAAGTTTTTAAGATATATCATTTATTTTCAGGTAAAATCACTATTATATTATTAATTTTATGTTATTTTGACGTAAGTATCATTTATTTATGATTATTAAAATTAAATAAAAAATAATCATTAGTATACATAATTTGGAAATGATTTTATTATTAAGCAATGAACACATTTGGCTAAAACCTTTTTTATGCACACATTGCCATCGTATATTAATTGATTATATAAATACCTATTGATTAATTACTTTTATAAAATTTTCACATTATTTATTTAATAATATATAGTAAAAATAATTTTATGGTTTTTACATGGATATTAATTTAGGTAAAATATCATTTATTCTAAATGATAAGTTCTTCTAAAATAAGTTTTCATTACAAGTTCTTTGTTAATTTAAAATTAAATTATATCAAATAAAAAAATTTTATTTGTTAAAATGGATTACAAATTTTAAATCATAATAAATAATATAATTTAATATCATAAAATTACTTTATTCACAGTGAAGAGTACAAAATGTTAATGTTTGTTACCATGGTTAATGTTGAAATGTGCTTACCGAGGTGTTAAACAAAGTGATAATAGATATATTATCATAAAAACTTATTAAATTATTATTTTTGAAAGATATTTCATGAATAAAATATTTTTTCTCAGAATTAATTTCCATTTTGTGACAATTTTCTAGGATAATGACATTATATAATTGATTTCTTTTATAAAATTCTATGTTTTTCTAGCATATCGATTATAAAAGGGAACCTATTATCCACATTTTTTCACACCATTTAATCCTTTATTAATATACTATAATTCCTTGAAAACCATAAAATATTACTTATCCCGATACATTAATTTAAATTATTCTTATAAGGATAATCCTTCAAGTATGATGTTTATGCCTAAAGAGGTCACTCAATGAAGAGGTGAAAAACTGTATCAAGCTCTTTATATTTTTAATAATCATTATACATAATATAATAATTTTGAATCCTTAATAACATGATTAATAAAGTATTAAATATGTAATTTTACATTATTATGAATACGGGACACCCATTTACCACTTATTATCCAATAAATTAGATATGAATGTGCCTCCCCTACAAACAAGTGGACTACGTCCTCAATGTAGCAATATTATTTATTTTCCGCCGAATATTCATGGCTGGTTATAATATTTTATTTAATATATATTTAAAATATTTATGATATAATAATTGTTCTAAAATGGTTAATTATTAATTACATTTTTTTTCATTTCATCCATCAAAAAACGGGAAATATCAGTCATGTATACATATAGACTACCATCTCCACTTTCTGATGCTATTCATTTTTATTCATCTAATTGTTCGAATTGACAGAAATGTATATATGATGAATATATATGGTATTAATATAATTATTTTCATTTTTTATATAATTAAATCTTGACATAAGTTCACAAAAGATAATTTAAAAACCAAAAAATTAATGAAAAATGAATAAGTTAACACCAAGAATGATGATAGAAAAGAATGATTATTATTGAAAAGGTGATAAGACATTATAATAATACAATTTATTTTATAATATGTATAAATATGGCTCTTGAATAAAATTATATTAATTTTATGTTTTTTATATAGGCATTTAGATCACGTATGAAGCAATGCTGACATCAGGTGATGGTTTTTAATCTCAATCACATTTTTACTAGGATTATTTGTTAAAAGATTTTAATTTGATAAAATTATAAGACATATATCTCCCAAATATTATTTATTTAATTCTCCTAAATATTTTTTTATATAAAATCATTTCATTTAATTTTAATAACTTAATGTAAAAATGAGTCCCGATGAATATTTACAAAGAAAATCATATTTAATTTATCTTTTGGACGAGATATATTTTCATAAATGTCCATATTTTCATTATAATATTTTTCAAAATGTTTTCATTATTAACCAAATATCTATTATTAGAGTTTTTACCAATAAATTATTTTATATAAAAATGATTTAAATGAATCCTCCTACCATTTTACAACCATATTTTATAATTTTTTACAAAAAATGTTAGTGGAATTCTATTTTAATGTACATTATTTTAACAGTTTACCTCACAAATATGAATAAAAATTTCATTTATGATACAATTATATATATTATTTTTTTCAATAAAATATTTTTCCTAATTATATTGAAAAAATTTATATATTTATAAGTATTTTTAAAAGAAAATTGAATTTTATTTAATATTTGGTATAATGATATTTTAAAATAATTTTTTCTATTTCACCATCCATTAATGTTTCCAATGATTTTGCAGGATTATGATCTAATAAAAAGTGATATATTCTTGCTCTAGATGGTTTATGATTAGGATTATGAAATATTTATCCAACCCATATCCATTATAAATGTTATGATATGATTATTAGATGAGTGTTTTGTTATCATGTGGGAAATATTTGTTTGATTTTAATTAATTGATGGATAGGATAATAATTATATATAAATATAATTTATTTGGTAAAACATAAAATATCATATAATAATAATGACTGAAATGTGGTGCCAACCTAGTTTAGTAATGTACTTTTTCTAATAATATAGTCTTTGAAGTGAACCATGACTGTGGAAATAATGGAATGGGAAATGAACCCAATCCACAATGATTGTCTTCACAGTGAACCTTTAATAATGAAAATATTTTTTTATTATGTGTATTATCTAAATTTATTTCGTCTCCTTATATTTTGATCTAATGTGGCATAATTTATAAATGATGATTCCAAACTTTTTGGGTATATTTCATTATTTGGATAAAACATTATTCTATGATTCATGATTATTGATTTTTGATGGATTGGGTATAATTTTTATATTCTGTGAGAATGTTCACATGAAATTATTATAATCATATTTAAAATTGATATAATTTATTGTAATATCTTATATTTACTCTCAATTGGCATATGATCTAAAAAATTCTATGTTTCCCTTCCCTCGGATATGAGGAATGGTTTCAAGTATGATATGTGTGAGAAGGGTTCCAGTTGTGAAGAACATTATGGGAATTAATGTGGATATTTTATGTACCATTGTCATATATATACATGTTTCTAAAGACATTAAACCTATATTATCCATAGTAATATATTTCTTTGTAATTAATTTAATATTAATCTAAAATAATTTTATTCTTTTGTATAAATTAAATGGGATGTTGTAGTTATTGTTAAAGAAATGTTTTGGATACCTTTGTAAACTGGTATAAGATAATATTCATTAGAACCATTTAGTTATGCCTATTTATATATAAAATTACTATGTAATATAGAATAAATGAGTTTCTTTCATATTAAAATGAATCCCTATCGAGACACTAGAAGTGGAAATTGTTTTGGAATAAATGCATTTAGGGGTTAACACCCCCAAAAAGATATGGTTGACTATATTACATTAATATTTATTTTAAGAATTATGTCTTATATTATTGAATATCTCTTTTGACAATCATTAATGATATTCTTATATTATTTCATATTCACATTAAGATACATTATAAAGGATTTGAATTTATTATGACCCTATATAAACTACATTAAACCAATGGTTCCATTGATTGAAATCAAATTGTATTGATTTATATGTACTATTAATTTTATTCATGATTATATGATATCAAACTATGAATATTTATTCTCATTATATGTTTTATAGTTTTAATTATGGTTGGGACTTAAAGGAAAATATTTAATTCTGAATGTGATTTATAATGAAATGATTATCCCGTGGAGAAATTGAATTCTATTGATGGTGGAATGAATAATTGTTTTTTTATTATTATAAAAAATTATCATTCCATTATTCATACATAGATTATATATAATAAAATTATTTAACATCATACTAGTAAATCCTTCTTGGAGTAGCATCCTCCTACAATTATTGGGTATTCTAATGCACTAATTACTGGGATATGGTTCTTTACCCCTAAAAAGTTATTTTTTTTGTTATCTAGTGATGAAATTATTTATTGGTTATCATATATATTTATCATTTTGATGTAATTGTTTAACAATACTGTTATATTATCATGAATACAAGGAAATAAAATGAAATTGACTACATGGAGTATGATGAGTTTTTGAGCTTATTTTAAAATAATCACTATCCCTGTATTTATTGATTGATGATGTAAAATTAATTACTTGAGCTTTAGAAGAAGTAAGTTTAATACGTTGCTTCCTATGAGGAAACTTCTATTACACTTTTATGTATAAATATTGTATTATTATTGAAAATTAAAGAAATATTGATTCATTGTCCAGTTACTTAAAACCATGTAACTAAAGGGAATTATACATAATAGATTCCAATAGCTATGATGAAATAATTTAATATGATATCATTGTGAAAATGGGGATTATATTCATTCATTGAAATAAAATTTTTGAAATGAAGATAATACTAATATTCATAAAAAATTATAATAACCAAAAACACAAAGGGAAGAAAATGGGTTTTCCTTTTTCCTTTTTCAATGAAAGTTTGATATAAGCAGGGATGAAATTTTAATAAGGGTAATAGAAATTGATTTATGTGTGGAATAGAAGTCCATAGGGTAATTAAATATTTAATCAATGGGATCTAGTTTGATACTAATAAAAATGTAGATAAATTTTAAAATAATTCACCACCCACACACAAAAGATATAATAGAAATGAATATAAAAATTATTCTAACAGGTGATTGAAACTAATGGTTTATGATGATGATAAATTTAAATAACCACTTTTAAACCTATATATATTTAAATTCACACACTCAGAATTTTTAATGTGTTCTGTGATAAAAAATTGTCGAAAGATATGCTTACCATCCACTCTATATTGATAATGTCTTTTTCGATTTTGGTTCTACCAACTAATATATATATATATATATAAAATTCATATTTGTATCACCTTAAAAACTTTTTTATTAAATAATAAAATATCAGTAAAACTTTAAATGGTAGGATGATCCCATATCATGTCTATGAATGTTCTCCAATTGATGTTTTCTAGTATGTGTCTCCTATAAATATTTTTATTCTTCCTATAGTTTTTTATTTTTGGAAATGATTTTATATTATTAGATAAATCCCATATAAATTGTCATGGAAGATAAGTAACATTTTATATTACATAATTATTAATGATTTTCTGTTAGTGAAATGATAAATAATATATTATAATGGAAATCACTTCATAAACATTATCTTTGATTCATTTTCAATGGGGGGATTAATCTCACATGAATAGGAAAAAAATAAACATAAATGATATTCCTATTCTATTGGAGTTTTTTAAGTCTTTTTAGAATTATTAAATTATATCCCCATAAATAAAGATGTCATGTTTCTAAAATAAATTTCACCCAATGCTAAAACTACATCAAAGAATCCATATAAAATATCGCTAATTAAGTTGTATGAATTAAATAAAAGGCTTTAAAAATCATTTTAATTGATTTATTTAACCATGTTCATAAACATGGGATGAATCTATTAATTGTTCCCCAAGTAATAACGGTTTAATGAAAATATGAATTTATTATTTAAAACAAAATAATTTCAGGATCAAGATTAGATATCTTTTTCCCCATATTGAATATTTTTTTTCAATCAATTATGAAGACGTAATTTTTTTTTCTTCATATATTGATATTTTATTTGGATACTATGAATTGAGGGCTACAAGTTAAAAATTATCCAAGAGATCCTTCCAATCAATACATAGAGACTATGAATATGATGTTATACCATTACATCTTACTAATCCCCCACTATCATCATATATTTAAGGAGTATAGACTTTAGAGATTACATTGATTATTAGTTGAAATTTATTTTTAATGATCTTATTATATATTATAAGAGAAATATAGATCATGAATATCACTTGAGTGTTTTAATAAATACTTTAAGTAAGGATAATATATAATAAAAATTTATGAAGTGTACATTTTGGAAATAGAATGATTCAATTATAATTTATATAATCTAATGTGACTTAATATCTGTGGATCCATCAATGTCATAAGTGGTAAATCATTATCCCTAACCATAAAAACTGACAATAATCCATAGTTTTCATGGATTATGTGGATGTATTCAATTATTTTTGATGAATTCATCATACCTATCACATCCAATCGCCATGATTACAAATAATATAGTCATGTTCATTAAATAGAAGAATGTGGTGAAACTAAAATTATTTGAGGAGAAGGTTGGTTAGTGAACCCGTGATCACACTATAATATATAAATGATGGAATTTTGATTTACAATGATATCGAATAATGGGATTCAGTATGTTCTTATGAATAATTATAAATAAATATATTAGGTATAACTCAAATTAATGTTATTTCAGTAAAACTAGGTAACTCATTATTTGGAGTTAGCTAGGTTAATCTAAAGGTTACATGTAAAATAGAAGTGCCCATTGATGGTATTGAAAAGTTGAATTTTAGTCTATATATAGTCATTACTGAACATGATCAAAAAATAATGTTCAATGAAAACCATTGGTTACCCACCCATATTAAAACGCCAAAACTAGAGGAGGAGGATCACCAAATATAATATATAATTTATTTATATGTTAATATAAGATTACCTGAACATGTAATAAATATTTAATTGAGGTTAGAATTACCTATATATAATTATATCAACATTTTTATATAGGTTCCAAGTGTAAAATCGCTCTAGAGGAGATCCACACCAAAATGAATATCTTGGAACTACACTATAGAATCGTTGAGTGATAGTAAGGATGATCTTTATTATTTTCATTCTCATGGTTGATAGCTATAGTATTCATCTGGAAATAGATGTAACTATTTATTTTCTATTGAAATAATGGAAGAGGAGGATGAGATATTTTACTCTACGCATTGAGAAAGTCTCTCTCCTATCCATTATTCCCACAAAAATTACATTATGGGATGTGATATAATTAAATATTTATTTTTTATGGTATAGGGTATGAAATCCCAAACAATCTCTTAACCCTCTTTAATTATAATAATTGATCGTATGTCTATTAATAATATTATTTTTTATTAATTAAATGTAATTTAAAATAAATTAATAATATTATTAAATATCATTTACACTATTTTTAATCATATAATTAATCACTACCCTCTTTTCCTCATCGTGATTTATTAATCCTTAAATAATAAAAATTTATTAAATAACTATCACATCATTATTAAATTAAAAATATAATAAATGTTATATTTTCTGAATTTGAATTTGAATATTTATTATTTTTTTGAAACTCACTTATTCATTCAAATAACAAATAAGAATGTTTTGGTTATCAACATGTTACACATAGTTGTTTTTATGAAATATTTTATTTGTATAATTTTTATTATTCAGTAGATTACATTGCACACAATCGTGAGTTTAAACGAACCAAAATATTTCATTAGTTTTAAATTACTATTATATCCTAGCTGTTAGGTTAGATGGAATATGTATAACTAACTTATTAAAATTCATTATGGATTCATTGGCTATAAATTATTTATGAAACATTTATATTAGTTATTTGAATTTTGAGTGAATTACCATTGGTAATAAAATTAATGAGATATTTATATTATATAATAATTTTTTGATATTCATCCAATGGATATGTTAATCATAGGGTGTGAATAAACCCTATTTGTTGTATAAAAAATTATATTTTTTTAAAAGGGGAATTTTATGCTTAGAATGGAAAAACCTTTTTTAATTTTGTTTTTTAAAAATTAATAATTTTTATATGAAAACATAAACATGTTACTATAAAAATAGATATAAAAATTTATTTTTATGAATTTATAATATTGTCAGATAAATTTAATGTTTTGATGAATAGTAAAAAACACATGATTTTAAGTGATTTGTTTTCATCGAAATAATTTATATGGTTCAATTATGACATAGAATGTTTTTAAAGTATAAATAGAATATTAATTTATCATTAAATATTATTTATATCAGTAGAATAAATTTTACATTGAATTAAAATGTATAAACATTTCAGTCTTTTGCAATGTTTTAACTTTGAAAAACATGTTCTGTTATTTCGACAATGGGGTTGATTTTAAATTAATTACTCTAACTTCTATGTTTTTAATTTTTAAAAATGAGATATATATTTTTAATTAGTATTTCTATGTTATATTAATAGTTTACTTTTATTTTTTTTGGATATTATGAATATCAACTTTTGTAATTTTATATTACCACATTTAAGGGTAAATCATGTAATTAAATGTAAAAATAATATTATAAAATTACTTTAACACCTGTCCAAATCCCATTGGATAAATAAATTCTACCCTTATCGTATATTTTTCTTAATGGAATAACTTAATGGGTCCTTTTCCATGAATATGACATGAATATAATAAAAATTAATGAATGTGACAAAATGTCACAATATCATTTTATATAAGAATATTAATTTTAATATATGGATCAATAGGGGAAAATATCAACTATAGATAGTCTATAAAAATTTAAAATAATTACCTAAATCATAGAAATTTATTTATATTTTCTATAAATTATACAATTACTATTAAGGATGACCCAATAGTGACAAATAAATTATCTTATTGATAGAAATATCAAATAAATGATTTTAAAATTATTAAAAGAAATATAATTTGAATTAATTATGGTTCTCCAAGAATTTTATAGTTTATTATGATATACTGGGAGAGTATTAATTTATTTTTATCTAAGTTATCTTCTATTTGGATTTTATTTAAAATCATATAAATGAAAACTTTCAAAATTTACACTATTGATATTTTATAAAAATAAAATTTTATTAAATTATTTAAAAATAAAAAGAAATATTTAAAAATTAAAAAGCGATAATTATAATGTCTAAAATTTTAAAAAATTTCCATTTATGGTAAATTTAAATCATATAAGAAAATATTTATAACCATTAACTGTTTAGAATGTTATTTCCACAATTAAAATTAAATATATTAAATGAGGATAAATCAAAATTATATGGTTTAAAATAAAATAAAAACATATATAAAGTTTTTTAGTTGAGAGGATTTAAACCAATAATCATCTTATCTTGGAAATTATCCACTTTTGACCCATTTTAGTTTAAATTTAAATTTATATAATTTTAGTAGTTTTTGTTTTTCCAAAGGTACCCCTCCCCTCTGTTATAAAAGGGAACCTCTCATTCACTCTTAATCATAACTCTAAAGCTCTTTTTATGGGCCAAATATAGACCAATTACTCTCCCAACATCCCAAAATTCATCCTAGATGCCCCATTTTGGGCAGAAATCCATCCTACAGAGGCCTTTTGTGTAAATCAAAAGAAGATACTAGAGGTAATTGTTTTATCACCTCTTCCAAAATTCATTTCTTCTTCTACTTATTCATCTTATATTTTTTCTATAATAATATAATAAATATAGTATCTCATACATTCTGATATGTAATTATAATTATGGGATAACCTTATACCTCCTTTTATCCATCTTATGAATAACAATATCACCATGTGTATGTACGAACGACTTACCATCTCCATGTCGTGGTGTAATTGTTTATTAAAGAATACATTATTTGGAAGGGTATAATGTTGAGTATAATGTATTTAAATAATTAATATAACATGATAATTATTCTTTATAATTAATATACCACCCAATCCTATACCATTTAACCATTATGTGAATAATATCATTGCTCTTGCATATGTACGACCTACCATATCCACAATGTCATGCGATTCATTCTACATGATCTTCATTAAACCATGATTATTTACATGTTTAGATTGAGTAAATATGATATATATTATAAAAATATCATACTATAAATTATATAACTATAACCTAAGTAGTGGAACATGAACTTATCCAACAAAAATTTCATAAGAACATAAAGAAGTTAATATCCAAATAAAGAGTGATAGTAAAATGTTACTAACAAACAAGTGATAATAAAATCATATATGATATCCTAAAAATGATTATTATTCTGGAAAAAGTAAATAAATTTATTTTGATCATTATACTAGAGGTTATGATACATAAGAAGGATATCCAACCTAAGGTAATGGATAATTTCTAAATCTCATTATTATTTGAGACTGTTTATATGAATGTATTTACTGAGGTATATTTATCATCCACATATATGTTTCCTAAATATGTAATATTATTTTTATTCTTATACAAATTTTTATAGTCAATTTTAACCATTGGTAAATTTTTATTAAATGGTATGAGAGGAATCTTTTGGCGTTTTTCGATATAAGGTGCTTTTTTACTTTTCTGGAAAAAGTACAAGGAGATTTTTTTACATATACAACATGAATGGATTTTTACATCTTCATTAAAAAAATATTTTCATGAATATTCATGTATACTATTTCATTTTTTTTTCTACTAAATTCTTTTCTATATAAATTTCTTTGAATTTTTGAGAAAAGAAATTTTTTTAATGAAGAAATGATATTTTTCTCAAGAATAATATTCAAGTGTTTTATAAAAATTATTTTCCATTTAGGATACTGCTATATAAATAGGATTATGTATCTATACCCATTATTACTATGATTTGAATTTCTTAATGATGGAATTATATTTAATATGGATTATGTTATAACAGAATGATGTTAAAGAAACCCATTTTATTTCTTGGGTTATGCTATGAAAAATGATTTGTGTTTTTGTGGAACATGTAAGAATGGTTTGAATATGAGATCAGTGAGACATGTATCTACCTCTAATGTAGTGGGTAAAGATTTATATATCATGAGATATACATGATTAGAACATCATGTAAATATGGTTCACGAATGTAGGTCTAGAATGACATGTAAACCTGGTTCAATAATGGAATTTGTTTGGTATGATGGTCTTGGAAATTATCTGTGAATAATATGAAATGATTTTCTATGCTTATGTGTATTACACAAAACATCATCTCTTATGTTTTTTACTTTTGGGATAATTTCTATTAATTATTATAATCCTTTATCCCATGACATGATATTGTGATCTTTCATATGTAGGATAAGACTTCCAAATGTTATGTTTTTAGGTCTTATGGTTGTGATATGATTTATATTTTCCTTTTTTACCCTTACTGAGCATTTGAGCTCACCCTTTTATATGTTTCTTTTCCCCAAGTCATGAAGATGTGTATTATGTAAGATATTTCAAAAAAGAGAATAATTATGAAGAAATAAATAGAATACAATAGAGATGTTTTATGAATTGGTTGTTTATGTTTCCCATTTTCTAAATACACTATACCTATACGGTCCTTTCATGTCTTTATTATATTTTGTAATAAATATACTTCAATTATGAAGTAATATCAATGTATGAAAATTATCGGTAGTTATAATTTGTATCAGAATAAACGAATAGTTAACCTTTGGAAACTTTGATGAGAAAGACTTAATAAGAACCCTAAGGATATGTCTAAGTATAGGATACAATCCTAGTGTTTTAGAAATGACTATGAATAACAAAGGATAAAACATAAAGTGGTCTAAATTGAAATTTTATTCTTGATTTATATTGTTTTCCCTTTATTATTGGTGTTTCTAACACTATGATTCTTGGTTTAAGTTAATGGATAGAACCAGAAGGAACCACTATAATGCTGAATGTGATGAACAATGAAATGATTACCCCCCTAAGAAACCACATGTTATGTGTTCTAGAAAGAAAAATCATGTATTTATGCTCACAATTATTTCTCGAACTATGAATCATATATGACTTCCAAATGAGTAAAGAAGGGTGCAACATTCTATTAAATCCTTCATGAAGTAGAATCCACCTTCATTCAATGGGTCTTCTGATCTATTAGTAGCTGAACAATGGAGAAGTACCACTAAAAATATATTTTCAATTCTACAATGTTCTAAACACGATAAAGTAGTCTTAGTAGTCTATCATTTGGAATATGATGCTAACCAGTGGTAGAATATTATCAATAATATGAGGCAAAGAGATGAAATTGAGTCCATAGAATGGGTCAAGTTCAATAATATACTTTTTAATAAGTACATTCCTCATATTCATCGAGAAAATATTGAGAACAAGTTCCTTGAACTTAAGAAAAAGGATGAATAATTAGTTGGTACCCATGAAGCAAATTTTACAAGACTTGCACTATATGCTTCAGGAATTTTTATCCAACCTGGGAGTAAAATTTATTGATTAATTAGTGGCTTAAAACCATGTCTCCAAAGGGAATTAGCCATAAGGGGCTTTAATAGTTATAAGGAAATCATTCAATGTGCTCTCAAGGTTGAGAGAGCAATTGGATTAACCCATCAATTATATGGGTTTGATAAGAATAGAAAAATTGAATTCAAAATAAAATCTAAAACCACACTAGAAAGAAGATGAGTTTTCTCTTATGCTCATAGTGTGGAAAGAAACATGGAGAATATTGACTTAAAGAGACTAGTAAATGTTTTATTTGTGGAAAAGAATGTCATCAAGGAGTTGAATGCCAATGTAATGGGAAGTAGATGTCTAATGCTACGAATAAAGAAAAGGATACACATAATGCACCTCCTACACTTCAATGCTACAATTTCAAGGAAATTGTTCATTATTCCAATCAAGGCCCTAGTTTAACGGTTATTAATGATGATCAACATCAGAAAAATTTTAAGGACAAAGTTAATGGAAAGTCACATGCAATCACTCTCTACGATGTGGAGTATGATAATGTAGTGGTGAAAGTTACACTTACCATCCACTCTAAAGTAGAATTTTTTTATTTGATTATGTATCCACCCACACATTAATTTCTGAATAATTTTATAAGGTTATTACCGTATTACCTCAATAATTAGATAGTGAGTTATTTGTGATGAATTTTAATGGCACAACAGTCGCAAAAAAAATTTATAATTCTTCTCCCATAAATGTTTGTGGGAATTTGTTTACTATAAATCTTTTGATCCTTTATATATTGTAATTTTATGTGATTAATGGCATAGATTTGCTTATTCTATATGGATCTCATATCATTTTCCATGTAACGGAATTCATATCTCATATTCTAGATCAATCTATGATCATCTATTGATGAAAGGATGAATATAACCTTTTAGTAGAAATTTCATTCATATTATGGGTCTTTATTCCTATAAATGAAGGTTATTTATCTCAAATGGTAGGGTAGGAACTCAATATTAATAATTCTCCCATTGTATGGGAGTTTTATGATATCATTCTAGACAAATTTCTAGGTCTTCCACCAAAATCATGAAGTTTATTTTTTAATAGAACTCATACCCAGTGATATGCCTATTTCAAAGACACCTTATAGATGACCTCAATTAAGATGAAAAAATTAGATAAGGAACTCCAAGAGAATCTTGATAAGGGATTCATATTCCCTAGTATGTCACCTTTTAGAGAACCTATTCAATTTTTTAAGAAGAAATATGGATCAATGAGACTCTACATTTATTATCATGAACTTAACCAGATTTCTATCAAGAACAAGTATCCTCTTCCCCACATTGATTCCTTATTCGAACAACTACTCAGATCTCTATACTTTTCCAAAATTGATCCTCGTTCATGATATCATCAATTAATGCTCAAAAGGAGGATATACCAAAGACAACATTCTGTACAGGGTATAGAAACTATTAATTTATAATGATGGACTTTGGTCATACTAATTCACCCGCTATCTTCATAGATATAATGAATAGAGTTTTTAGAGACTATCTTTATCAGTTTTTGGTAGTCTTCATAGATGATATTGTTGTCTATTTGAAGAGAGATGAAGAATATGAAGGCCACCAGAGAATCAAACTTAAGACACTGAGATAAGATAATATGTATGAAAAATATAACAAGTGTGAATCATGGATTCCTAGAGTTTAATTCAGGGGTCACATAATCTCAAGACAAGGGATATATATAGATCTATAAAAAAAGAATTTGTTGAATGTTGACCAAGACCAAAAATGGTAACTGAGATCCAATTTCATCTTGGTTTAGCTAGATATTATCTATGTTTTGTGAAATATGATTCATGATTATCTAATCAAATCACCAAGTTCACTCAAAAAGGGCTTATGTTTGTATGGATGGAAGAACGCAAAGAGAATTTCAAAGAGCTAACATAAAGGTTAGCTAGTACACTTGTGCTCACACTTTCTTGTAGTGGAGAAAGTTTTGTGGTCAACGGTGATGGATCTAAGAAGGGGATTGGATGTTTTCTCATGTAAAATAATATGGTGATAGCTTATGCCTCTAGGAAGTTGAAAATCCATGAGAAAAATTTCCAAACTCATGATTTTGAGTTAGCTATGGTAATATTTGCATTAAAGACATGGATGAATTATATTTATGGTGAAAGGTGTGATAATTATACTGATTATAAATGTTTAATGTATACTTTCACAAAAATGTAGATGAATATGTGCCAAAGAATATGGTTTTATTTGATTAATTATTATGAATTCTCAACACATAGCCGCCCTAGGAAAGCAAATAAGGTGGTATATGCTTTGTGTTGGTAGGACCATGGTAGCCTATTCGTGATGAGGATTAAAAAAGATCCAATATTTAAATATTTTCAAAGGATGGATCTTTAAATTTTAAAGGAAGGAGAGATATTTCATCTTTATCAAATAAATAATAAACCATATATACAAGTGAAGATTAATGAGGTGTAAAATAAATATGTAGAGATAGAAAAGAAGGTGAGAAATTCTCTTGAATTAAACCTTGATAGTGATGAAATAATAAGGTTCATGAATTGGGATTGTATTCACTCCATACCAGAATTAAAGAAGGATCAATTGGATGAGGCAAACAGTTCTTCATTCTCAATTAACCCTTAAAGTAAAAAGATGTATAGGGACGAGGAAGAGTATTTATAGTGGGATGGAATGAAAAGAGATATCACTGAATATGTTTTTCGTTGCTTGGTTTGTCATTATGTTAAGGGTGATATACCGAAGTAAAAGGTGATGTTAAAAGAATTACCTATATTATAATGGATATTGGAATACATCACTATGGAATTTGTAGTCAGACTTCCCAAAACATCCTATTATAATAATTCTATCTGGGTTATAGTTGATCACCTTACAGAGAAGAAACACTTTATTGTTATTAGAGAGGATTTCTATCTGGGTCATATTTCCTGGATATATGTAAAGTAAGTGGTAATATTTGATTGATTAAAACTTTATATTATATATAATTGGTCTTCAAGGTTAACCTCGACATTGTGGAGAAGTCTTCAGCATGCTCTAGATACAAATTTAAGTTTCACCACTGCTTATAGTCCTCATACAAATAGTCAGTGTGAGTGGAAAATTGAAACACTGAAAGATATGTTGAGAGCCTAATAAATGTATTTAAAAGGTGGTTGGGATCAAAAACTACCATTTGTGGAATTTTCATACAACAACAGCTTTTACTACAGTATTAAGATGGTTCTTTATGAATCCCTATATGGAAAGAAGTGCAGAACTCCAACTTACTGATATGAATTTGGGGAAAGAAAACTATTAGGACCTGATCTTGTTGATGAAATGGAAGAAACAGTCAGATATATTAAACAACACATAAGAGGAGCTCAGATTCCAAACAAATGTTAGGATTAAAACCAAAAAAAATTCATATTGTTTGATGTGGGTGAAAAGGTGTTTCTAAGAATATATCCTTAGAAGAGAGTAATGATATTTGGAAAGAAGATCAAGGTGAGATCTAGGAATATCAGTCCTTTTAATATATTGGATCGTGTTGGGAGGGTTTCTTACCGATTGGTCCTTCTACTGAATCTCTCTCAATTTCATGATTTGTTCCATTTATTTCTCTTGAAAAAGTACTTAACTGATCCTTTACATGTACTAAATTCAGAAGTCATATCGTCGAAACATGATCGTTCTTTTGAAGAACAATCGATATAGATTTTGGATCGTAACGAAAAAGTTCAACAAATAAAGACCAATCACTTGGTTAAAGTTTTATAGTGGAACCACTAATTTGAATAATCTGTATGGGAACTTGAGGATATGAAGAGGGAGAGACATTCACATCTACTTATATCCATGTGAACATTTTGAGGGAAAAATTCAGTTTAAGGGGGTAGAATGTAACACCTTGATGTTTTTCAAAAATATTTTCATTAAATAATATTTATTCTTAAGTATATTTCATTGAATGAAATAATGAGTTTAATAGAACTTCAATATTCCCTTTGTATAAAATTACCATTATATCATAGTCATTAGGTTTTCGGGAATATGTATAACTAACTAATGAAAAATTAATTTTGAATTCATTGGCGTTAAATTATATATAAAAAATATAAATTAGATATTGGTATTTTTCAGTGAATTACTATTATTATTAAAATTAATGAGATATATATATTATATAAAATATTTTTGATATTCATCTAATAGATATTTTAATCATATGGTGTGAATAAACCCTATTTGTTGTATAAAAACCGATATATTTTTAAAGGAGTAATGTTAAACCTTTGATTGGAGTAACCCTTTTAAATTAATATTTTGACACATTAATAGTTTTATATGACAACATAAACATGTTATTTAATGTTGGATATAAAAATTTACTTTGGATAAATTTATGTTATTTTTCTGATAACTTTCATGTTTTGATTAACAGTAAAAATACATTAAATTTTAAGTGAAAATAACTTTTTTCATCCAAATAATTTATATGGGTAAACCATAATTTTGAATTGTTCTAAAGTATAAGTAGAATATATTTTAGTCATTCAATATAATTTATGTCATTATCATTAATTTTAAATGTATTTCATATGTAAAAAAATTTCAATATTTTTAAATGTTCAAACTTTTAAAAACCCATTCTTTCATTCTAAAAGTGGGATTGATATTAAATTAATTACTAAATCTTTTTTGTTTTGAAATTTTAAAAACTTAATTCATATTTTGAATTAGTAGGTCCAAGCTATATTAATATGTAACTTTTTTTGACCTTATGAATAGTAACCTTAGTAATTTTTTATTATCGCGGTTAAGGGTACATCAGGTAATTAAAGGTATAAATAATAATATAAAATTAATTTAACACCTATAAATGAATTATCTACATCATATAAATTTATATCTAATTTTTAGAAATTAAATATTTACCATTAAGGATGAAACAATAATGACATATAAATTATTTTATTAATAGAAATATAAAAAAATGATTAAAAAATAGTAAAATAAAAATAATTTGAATTAATTAAGGTTATCCATTACTTTTATAGGTTATTATGACATTTTTCGAGTATATTCAGTTATTTTTTTCGAAGTTATCTTCTATGTGGAGTTTATTTAAAATCAATGAAATGAATAATGTCAAAATTGAAACTATTGATATTTTTCAAAAATAATGTTTTATTGAATTATTTAAACATCTTAAAAATATTTAAAAATTTCAAAGTGATGATTATATGGTCTAAAATATTAAAACAAATTCCATTTATGGTCAATTGACATCATATATGTAAATATTTAGAACCATTAAATATTTAGAATGTTATCAACACAATTAAAATTAATTAGATTTAATAAGGATAAATCAAAATTATAAGCTTTAAAATAAAATCAAAACATGTATAAATCTTATTGGATGAAATTATTTTGAACAATACTCATCTTACCTAGGAAATAATCCACTTTGGAGTCATTTTAATTTAAAAATTCATTTATATTAATTTAATTGTTTTGGTTTTTCCAAAGGTGCCCCTCCGCTCTTTTTAAAAAGGGAACCTCTCCTTATATTTTAACCACACCACTAATTCCCATTTTCACAACCAAAATATTCCCATTTACACTACCATATTCCCCCACTTCAACTTAGAGTTCACACATTGGGCAGAAATCCATCATATAGAGGCCTTTGGTGGAAATCCAAAGAAGATACTTGAAAAAGAGGTGATTGTTTTATCACCTCTTTCAAAATTATTTTCTTCTTATAATTTATCTTCTTATTTTGTGTCCATAATAATGTAACATTTCCAATATATTATATATGTATAGATTTTATTATAATTATTGGAAAACCTTATACCTCCTTTTAACCATCATATGAATAACAATATCATCATGCGTGCGTACGTACGGCTTACCGTCTCCACACCGTGGTGTAATTTGTTATTAAAAAATAATTTATTTTTATGGGTATAATGATGATTATAATGTAGGTAAATAATGAATATAATATGATAATTATTCTATATAACTAATATACCATCCAATTATATACCATTTAATCATTAAGTGAATGATATGGTCGCTCGTGCGTACGTACGACCTACCATCTCCATGATGTGATGTGGTTCATTCTACATGATCTCCATTAAACCAAAATTATATAAATGAATGGAATGAATAAATATTATATATGTTATAATAGTATTATTTTTTGAATTTTATAACTATAACCTAATAAGTGGAACATGAACTTATCAAAAAAACATTCATAAGAACATAAAATAGTTAATATCTGAATAATGAGTGACAATGAAATGTTACTACCAAACAGATGATGGTATAATCATATATGATTAAAATGATTAAAATTATATAATAAGTAAATAATATTTTTTAAATATTTATATAGGAGTTTCTGATACAAACTATGGATATCAAACCTAAGGTAAGGGATAATTTCACAAAGTTCATAATTATTTGAGATTGTTTATACATAAGTATTTACTGCGGTATATTTATCATCCACATCAATTTTTCCTAAATATGTGATATTATTTATATTCTTAAACAATTTTTTAAAGTAAATTTTACCCATTATTAAATTTTTAATAAATATTATGAATGAAATCTTTTGGTATTTTTCAATACAAGGTGTTTTTTAAATCTTCCCACAAATGTATGAGGAGAATGAGTTTTTATCATATAAGTCATGAACATATTTTTATATCTTCATAACACCTCATTTCCATGATGATTTTATACAAGATTTCTATTTTATTTTAAAATAAAATCTTTTTTTTAAAATTGCACAACATTTTGAGAAAAGAAAACATTTTTGAAGAAGAAAGTATATTTTCCTCAAGAATTAACTACAAGTGTTTTTTTAAAAATTATTTCCCATCTAAGATGATGCTCTTTAAATATTATTTTTTCTCTATACCTAATATTAATAGTATTTTATTTCTTTAATGATGTAATGATATTTTATACAGATTATTTTATTATGTAATAATGTTTAGTAAACTCAGTTTATTTCTTGGGTAATGCTATGATGAATTATTTATGTTTTCATGGAAAAGTTAGATTGATTTCATTATGAGATGGGTGGGACCAATATCTCCATCCAATAAAATGAGTAATGATTTATATCTCATGATATAAACATGACTGGAACAATATGTAAATCCGGTCTAGTAATATATGGATGGAATGAAAACTAAACCCGATTCAGTAATAGAATTTGTCTGCTATGATGGCCTTGGAAATAATCCATTACTAATATGAAATTATTTTCTATGATTATGTGTATTCCAAAAAGATTCATGTATTATACTTTTACTTTTGTGATTATATCTATTAATTCTTATGAACTTTTATCCCATGACATGATATCATGATATTTCATATGCAGGATAAGACTTCCAAATGTTATATTCATATGTATTATGACTGTGAAATGATTGATAATTACCTTGTTTACCCTTAATAAGAATTTGAGATCACCCATTCATATGTTTCTTTTCCCCATGTCTTGAGTAAGGGTATAAAGTAATATATTTCAACAAGGAGTTTAGTTATGAAGAAATAAGTGGAAGACCATGTATATTTTTTATGAACCTGTTGTTTATTTTCTCATATTTTCTATATACACTATACTTATACAGTCCTGTCTTGGATTTATTATTTTTTTGTAATGAATATATGTCAATTTTGAATTAATATCAATGTGTTTAAATTATGGGTAATTATACAACCAACCTAAATAAGTCTCATTTTTTCTAAAATCATAAATTCATCTCATGAATTTTGTATAGATTATGAATACACTTTATGTGGGACCCTCTACAATTTATTCTCAATGTAATTAAGCATAGCTATATGACTGGATGAATATAAGGCCTTCATTTTTTATTATTTATGATAACCCCCCTTTCAAGGGGTGAGGTGGAACCCTTACAAGGCCCGAAGTCTAAGAGACAATTACATGACCCATAGGTCCTATAGAAAATCACCCAGACAAGACTACTTGGAATTAAGAATATTTATCTAAAGTTAGAGGATTACATCTAACAACACTACAAGTAACCCATAGATAAATAAGTTAATGTTGCAATCATATACAACCCGCTATGAAAGAAAAGTTTGTACAATAATATATTTATTGTGATATCTCTAATCAATCTGATTGTATATCAGTTCTCTAAATGTATATGCTCGATGTATCTTTCATTGATATTATGTAAATGAACTCTCCCACTAAACACCAGTATAATGGATTTACATAGGAAATTCCATTCCCATCAATGATACTTCACTATCAAATCCCATCATGGGACAACAAGGATAAATCCTTTCTCAGGTTATCTATAAATGAAATATCAATCACGATGTACCCAATATATCCTATCTCTCCATAGAGAAATTTTCTCATAGTTTTCATCAATAAGTCATTGGACGCGAGTCATTACATTCATTAATGATAATAATAAATTACATGGACTAACAAAATATTCCATATATAGGTATATCCAATGAAAAGGGAAATTTTATTTCCTATTGATGGTTTTATTCTCACAACTTCTTATCTTATATATTATTATGGATGAACACTAAGGGGATGTGAATCGTTGCCTCATGTGATTTTACCCATGATATCCTGTATCATTAATATGTCTTGATGAAATATCATCCGACCATAGAACAATTTTCTATAAATATATCCTAGTACCCTTATGTTATTATCTTAGTTTGAATCTAAAATAACCTTTTTAGTATAATATATATTACTAGTAAATCATCACTAAAAAATGATATATAGTAGAAAAAAATAACATGATAAAAAAACTTCATTAGTACTAAAATCATCAATTAATGACAAAATAATTCGATTATAGGTAACCAACTAAAATGGACTCCCACTTTCACTATAGCCAAATGACAATAACATTAACTATGGATAATTTTCACGCCATAACATCAACTCATTAAGAAAATTGCCTCAGAACATGAAGCACTAAAAGTATGTGATTTTCCCTTAGGTGAGACCTTAACACCATAGAGAGATTCACTTTTACAGTGTTGTAAAAGTAAACATTCAAAGGTTCCTTTCATATAGTTAACATATAAATCTTTTGAAATTTGTTTGAATCCATATTTTTCTGTGGATGTATGGGAATATGTAGTATTATTGAACTCCACTATAGATTATATGACAACAGTCTTCTTTGTACTCTTCCGGATCAAAACTCGATTGATGAAAATTATATATCCACTGCATGACATCAAATAATTTTGATATTATTAAATGATAGAATCTATATAAACCCTAATTAATAGCTCTTCATATGCTTCATACACTAGAAAAATATCATGAGTTATCCTCAGATAATTATGGATAGCTTTGGTGGTAGTCCATATAATACATGATAGATCAATTCAGAAAATAATATGGGATCTTACTCATTATCTATCTTTCCTATTATTTCTACTGAACCATTTTCTTAGATTGATTTATAAAATGTGACACTAGAACCTATCCCATTTTGGATTGTTTCACACTAATTCTTTTCATAATATGGTCAATGTATGTACACTGACAATGTCCTAGAATCCTCTTCAATATATCTTGCAAGATCACAATCCATATAATGTCTGACACTTCAACAAATTCCATCATGTAGACAAATATAATCAAATATTTGATAACCACATTCAAGGAAAAATTGTCATTTCCTATTAGTAATATGTCATTAATAAATAATAATATGAAATGAAACATACTCCCATCGATCCATATCTAAACACATAACTCACATCCCTTCTTAATGAATCTGAATTCCTTTATAGCTTCATAAAATCAAATTTTCTCTGACCTATATACATTAATTAAACCATATATGGATCTTTGAGACTTTTAAAACTTTTTTAGGTTTTATAGATCCATAGTCCTTTTATGTTGTCACATATACATATATTTATAATAATTACCATTAAGTAAATAAGTTGTTACATCAATTTGAAAAATCAAATAGTCATGGTAATTTTTCATTGAAAACAAAATTTGGATGTATCTAAACTATAAAATTGGGTAAAAGTTATTATTTCAATCAACTACATATTTTTCTCTAAAACCTTTACACACGATTCATTTTATATATGTATTTACTTTACCTTCTATGAATATATATATCTCGAATACTGATTTTTACCCATCATGTTTCCCATCAAATGGAAGGTTTATCAAAATACATGATTTGTTTTTGTAAATGAATTGCAATTACAAATTCATGGATACTTTACATCAAGAAATATAAAAGATACCTACTACCTCTCAAATGAAGGGAGGGTAATTATTTTAAACCAACAATGTGTCACCATTATTATTGACTAGAAATCATTGTCTCTCTAGTTCCCCTTCCTTTATATAATTCATACGTAACACCTATGTTTCAGGATCAACATCTTCCATATGTACCTTTTAAACTAGTTCTTATACCAACTATTTTGTATTTGTACAATCAAAACCATAAAAGTAAATATGACTTCATTTATCCTTCTTGATGGTGTTCTTCCTCTCAAGAACAGTAGATCTTATTGCATCAAAATATTCATTTCTGGAGGGTATTATAGATGTTTCACCATTTCTTCCTTATAAAACACGATAATGATATACTTATTTCCTTAAATATGTAGTATTTTCTTGATATTTAATTATCAAAAACTTCCAAACCCATGCATAAACATGAGAGAAAATTGGTTTTTTCCATTACATTTACTGGATGGAATACTATTTTCTACTACAATTGATACATGGTTTAGTAAAAATGATTTTTTATCTAATGAATTTCCCTAAAATGATAATGAAAGTATTTCATGGCTCATTATCGACCATACCAGGTCTAAGAAGGAAGTATTCCTCCATTGACTAACACAATTCCACTAGGGTGTATTATATGTTGTGTGTTTATATATATTATAATACTCTCATAGAATTTTGATAATGTCTTTGAAAATATATTGAACACCATGTTCTGATCAAATATTTAATATCCTTTTACTTTCCTGATTCTCAAAAATAGTCTTGAACTCTATGAACTAAAAAAATAACTAGCACTTATAATCCATTATGTAGATATGGTTATATCTACTCAAGTCACCATTAATAATACTAAATTATGAGAATCCAATGATATCCTCAAATTTAAAGGGTCCTCAAACATTATTATCTACCAAACCTATATGCTCGATGTGACTTTAAACATGACCACTGAATGGTGGCTTGGTCATGTTACCTTGTAAAAGAGTATGATATATTTCAAGTGGCTTAAACAAAAAAGATTATAAGTAACCATCATGATAGAGATTTTACAAATTATTCTCATTTACATGATAATAAATATAAGGCCACATTTGGATGATATATTATTCATGTGTGTATGTTTCATTATTGATGTCTATAATTTGGTTAATAATTTTATGCATAATTACCATTATTCGATTATGACATAAAAATAGTTATTATATTTATAAATATATGAAATATTATTCCCACCACTAAAAATAAACTCATCCATATCTAAAAGAAATTAAAATAATATTCTTAGTAATTTTAGGTAAATAATCATAATTAATTAAAACCAAAATCAATATTTTGATTAATGTGAGATAGATGCTTCTAATTTCTAGAACAACCAACATCCAAAAATTGACATTAGGTAAATCCACCTAATCTTGTTTAATCATCTAAAATGTATGTGGACCACTTATTTGGATTTAAACATGAGCACTATATGTAGAATCTAATATTCAACTCATAGATACAGAATGATTACTATTAATAACTAACACACACAAATATTCCCCTTAATTCTTTGGATGGGTACACTTCATGTCCTAGTGTCCATGCATGCCACATGTAAAACAGACTGAATCTTATTACATTCCATTCCTATGGATATTTTACATAATAGAGGGATGGTTCGCTAGTGCTTTTGACATATAATAATCCTTCACCAACTATTCATTATTCCTCCACTTCTTATTAACCATAAGGATTGTTGTTTTTCACAGGTAATTATTTTATCTACATTGAAAATAATTATATCAATCTACAGAAGATTCTTCTCATTATTTCTCATATTTTGATTCATAATAAAACTATGTAAGGTTTACTTACTAAGGATATAATGATTTATTTTCACATAACATCACGATTCCTAAATATATAGTTGTCCATGTTCCACATGTATCAAAACATACTGACTACAAGTGCCCCATTTAGATCCAACTCTCTATAAATTCATGTGAATTATGCATTGGAGATTTCATAACTCTCTAATATCACCTTCTCTTGATATATATCTTAAATGTTATAAATTTTGTTATATGAAACCATATCCACATATTTATTTATATGCTCATTGGAAAAATAGGGTAACATAAAGCATTGGATATCCATATCATCATACATATGTTTTTAAAATAGATATACTTCTTCCTCACCACCAACATTGGAAACAAAATCAAGAAGTTTTGTTTACAATACATATGGTTTGCTATTATAAAATAAAAAATATTTAATGAAACTATATCATTAATAGAAATTCATGAAGGTGATAAGGTTATCAATCTTTTTAATGGATCATTGTGATATATTAAAACTCATCTGATTACCATTTTTCTATTTTTTTTAAAATATATAAATAATTTTTTTATTTCAAAAATTGATTGATAATTATATAATTTTATTACATTCAATTAATCTACATTTTTTTGAATCATATTTATAAGAGTAGAGGACCTGAACTCCCGGTTATGGTGCTGAAATCGATAAATTTATATTCCCTACAATGATGTTGATAACTGTGACCCACTTTTTTTCCATCAAAACCTTACAACATAAGAATA
The DNA here is from genome assembly GCA_963277665.1 of Viscum album. Classification (NCBI taxonomy): domain Eukaryota; kingdom Viridiplantae; phylum Streptophyta; class Magnoliopsida; order Santalales; family Viscaceae; genus Viscum; species Viscum album. Next base: position 548,656,472 of record OY728163.1, read on the forward strand.
AAAACATTGAACGATTATATTATTGATGACCTTGTTGGTTTATAGTTTTTTATAATTTGGAAAACTCTTATATTAACAATACCCAAGTCATAAAAAGAAAATTTCTCTCACTTGACCAAAATTTTCTTATTTCACATTAGGTCATCAACATGATACTTTTGTGATCCCTTATAGACATAAATAGTTAAAACTCAATCTTTATAACCAGGGGAAAATAAAAGATAGAAAGTCTTAGCTCAAATGCTCAGTAAAGTTAAAACTATGCCTTAATAATTGAATTGCATAATTGATCATAAAAGTTCATAAGGTTATGATAAAATAATAAATGGGCTAGAGCGAATTATAAAGGGATTCATACCCATAAAGGCATGGATCATTCCATATGAAATCCTGGAGAAGGAAAGTGTAATAAGAATCAATAATCATGATCTATGTTATATCAATATAGAAAATTATAATAATTATAAACCCATATAAATCATAAGGAAAAATATATTTAGTTTGAGAGATCATTTTTACATAACTCTTACAATCACTATTACTAATAAAATAACAATACTGTTGAATTCCATACCCAATTAAATTGATGGAAATCACAGACCCACTCATCCTTAGTTTATCAAAGAACCATCCATCGATGGTTTATTATGGAACCACCCATCAATATTTTATAATGCAACCACACGTCAAATTTCCAAGTATCATTACAAAATAAAAACACATAGAATATTTAATTTCATTATAAAATCATAGGAAAAAATACTCTACTATTTATAAAATTATCAAACCATATAAAAGAAACATTTTCAATACCATTCTCCATGAAACATGGTAAACCCATAGAAGAGAAATGATTTCCATAACAATCTGTTTTAAATAATCATAATTGATCTAAATAATGAATGAGCATTGTATTGTTATAATGTATTCCCACTTTATCAATACTAATGACAATTTTTGTTGACATTGATGAATAGAAATACCATTAAATGATCATTTAAAACACTTTGATTAATATATACGTTTCCTTTTTGAAAATAACGTTTTTTAAACATAAAACATTTTGAAAATGAATTCCAAGAAAATAAAAATGAAATATTATATTGGAAGCTTATAAAATTAATTTAAAACATTTATTGAGGAAAATATCCTTTCATCTTTGAAAAATACTATTAAAATTTTGTTTTTTGGAAGGATACTATTTTTCAACAAAAAAGATGATTTTTCATAAAAGAATTGTTTTGAAATATTGAGTACATAAAAAAAGGAAAATGAAAAGAAAAAATGTATTCTTTTGATATGAAAATAGGATATTAATTTTTCTATTAATTATTTATAGGTATATCACATGATATCAACTTTGGAGTCTTAATCACAATGAATCACGACAAACGATGATATTGTAACACAAAAACTCTTACCACATTGGTAACATTGATTTGTAAAACCCAAAAATAATTTCAAGGATATTTAAAATTTCATGATAATAAATAAATTCAGGATATTATATGTCAAATGGTATTTTTATACATATTATTAAATATGATAGGTTCATAACACAATGTAAGTCTAAAAAATGGCATATTGTGACAAAATTCCATTATTTCCATGGAATCATTAAAACACTAAACCCTATAATATAGAGATCCTAAAATGTATATTAATATAAAAAAATCAAATAAAAGAGACATACAATACATTCATGGTTAGTATATACACTAAACATAAAAAATAAGTGTTTAAAATGGTATGTATCTCAAAGAAATAAAATTGAGATGAGAAAAACCCATATTTGGGTCTGATTCTTCTTTATTATTATTTATCTTGAAAAATAATAAACATATGTTAATTATTTAAATTTTTTATAACCATTTATAAGTTAATAATTATTTTCATTTTAGTAATAAACATGTTTTATTTAATTTCATAATCATATAAGATTACATTAAATCATTTGACCATATATGGATTATGTGTCAAAACAACTATGATAAGTCATCCATGTTCAAAGGGGGTGTTGTTTAAATATTTCTAGAAAAATAATCATGAAATAATTATCATATTTATACTTCTAAAACCAAATATGAAATATAGTTCTGAAAAATTAACAAACATTACGATCATGGAGACGGTAGGTTGTACATATGAATGCATAACTTTTTGTTTTCTCCAGTGGTCTTTATGAAAATAATTTAAGTACAATGTATCTTTCCAAAGTGGTAATTATATAATAAATATAATAATATATAATAATATATACTAATAGATATCATTTATGAGATATAGTGATGAAAAAAAAGAATCACATCGCTTCGAGGAGGCAGCAGTCCACACTTCCATGAACGACATTATAGGATTTTTTGTGTGTGAAGATGTTTGAATATAATAATGCATATTATTTTCATTTATATATAATTATGTTATCAATATCATATATATATCACATATATCCCATTTTTTATTAAACTTGTAATGTCCAGACCCAACGTCCACATACCTGAGCCCTGTGCAAGTTGGTCGCATGTCCTCAAGTTCGCATCCCAATACGAACAGGGATGCAAACTAGATATGAGGGTCTAAGGTGTTATAGTTAGTAGAATCCACCCTCATATTATAGTGGCATATCATATAAAAACTAATAATACAATATCAGAAACATGATATAATAAACACTATAATGAATAGGCCAGTAACTCATCATGGTAGAAATATAAATAAATAGATAAAACAAAATAATAACTATGGAAGAGGAGATAACCAACAAATTTATTAAAAAAAATAAAATATGATGAATAATATAAATAATTCCATGGCATGATGATATATAAAAAATGAAAACATGGGACATCCATATACAAAAATATATACAAAAAAAAAGGAAAATGGCTTCTCCACTAGCATCATGAATTTATACTTAGTCCTCTACTCACAAAATCCCTGAAATAAGTAATTTTTATCAAATATATATTTTGTAGGGAAATTTTCATTATCCATACCTTCTTGAAATTAACATACTCGTGTACTAAAGGTAGACTAAGTAGGGTCTGAGATAAAATCATAATAGGCCACCACCAATGGTGTTTAGAAGTAATCCAAGAAGTGTTCATACAAAAATCATTGTGAAGGTAAATGTAATAATTTACAATTATAAATAAATAAATTCTAACCATCTCATGTTCCATCAGGATAGATGGATGCCTCTACTTGCTTCAGTATAGGCCGGTGAAAGAGTCTAATCAGAAACTATATATATATATATTAATAATATATAAAGAACAATTATTTATTGTATCCACCAATATGAAAAATGTACACGAGGATATAAGTAGCCATATACCTTGATACTAAGTGGTGGCTAGACCCAAGATGTAAAAAAATCATCCATAACATGTCTAATGAGATTGTAGGATCTAGAAGAGGGTATATCCATGAAGTCTCAGAGTAAATGTGATACATCATTGTCAATACTCAATATAGCTGGGGTGAGATGTAATAACCAACAACCTAAACATAATACCATGGAAAGTCATTCCCATATCCCAGATAAGAGTATCACAGTGACAGATTTCATGCTCAACACTTGATGTTAGGGAGAGTGAAACATCATTCTCAACAAGTCCCTTAACCATCATTCCACATCCAATGTCAATGAAATAATCATAATTATATTAATATCATGTTATATCACCATTTTATAATAATAAAAATAATTAGTGTATTAAAGGTTCCACGTTTCATATAATAAATATATTTAGACATGAATAAAAAGGTGTGGCATTTCCAACCACAAATACTCATTTCATTTAATCCATTGAAATAAATTTTTAAAATTAGACCATCTTGATATTAATACATTATATATAAACAATCCATTTCATTAACCGTGTAATCATAATTCCATTTCCTATAATCCAAGAACCTATAAGGAGAATTTTAATTCTAGACATATTTGTGGGAGTTGGAAAATCCATTTACAATTGAAGAAGATGACATAGAACGCTGTATGTTTGTTTAAACATTTATATTAACGATTAATGTTCATTTGAAACACCCAAGATGGTGGATATGGTTGAGGAGGACATTCTCTAAACACCCAAAAAATGATCAAAAAGGGTATAAAAACATTTCTATATCAATTTAGAACTAATGAAATTAATTTAACGAATTGAGTTTCAATGGTGGGCATGTATCACAACTGTGTGACTATGATAATATCATAAATTTTATAGAAAAAACTGTAACTCCTACTGTTTGGTCTTGGAAGACTCTTTGTCCAATGTTGGATTTAAATTCAAGGTAGATGAGAAAAAAACAATGAATGGTCTATCCCAAAGAGTATATATTTAATTATATCACACTAAAATACTTAAATTTACCATAATAGAAAAATATAACACAAGGATGTGGAATCAAGATATTATATCATTCAATAAAACTCTTCGAATGTAACATGATTTGGAGTTCGGAAAGAGGAGTAACGATGCTTACAAGATTAGATGGAGGGGGAGCTCATGGGAAGAAGAAGTGTCCTATTTCTATAGAAAATTATAGAGTAAGAGGTGTGACTTAGTTTCAAGATAATTATTGGAGAAATATTGAATCACCCAAATAGATAATGGAAAATGGTTGGCCAAATCTTGTTTCATTCATGCACCACTCCACTTACCAAGGGGGACCCCACAAGGGCTAGTCAAATTGTTTGGGTAACCACACAAAGATGATGGAAATTGCATCTAAAAGTTTTCTGATAAAAATCAGATGGCCACTCTCCTAGGACATCATGGTTTCACAAAACCATGAGGCCTTCAATATGAAACTACGAGCCCCATAGGGTTACCCCTCTAGTTAATACTAACCATGAGGTATCCATTCATCCTACCATGTTTTCCCAATTCTCACAGATCTATCCTCAAACAAGCCTAATAAATTCGTGAAACCTTCATTAGGCCGTAACACATATTTAAAAAGTTTAAAAAGAATAAATTAACCAAAAAAGTGTGTTATACCAATTAAAAAAATTTATGTCATTTGAACCTTCCCTCCTTAAAGAAACTCATCCCAAAGTTGGATTTATGAGGGTAAAAAGGCATCATATGAGAAAATATTTTTCCATTGAGCTCATTTGTCATACATCCACTCCAAATTCATTTCTTTTACTTATCTGATCTTACATAGTAGATGTACCAATGGTACTAACCTACCTCGGTTTGTCTCTACACTCCAATCCCCAATACACATTGGGTACTCCTTATAGGTAGAAACTATTTCTAACTCAATATCAATAGGATAGAATATGTGTGAAGTGTTTGGATAATATATGTGAAGATAAGGTACATGAAATAAATCATTCATAGACAGATATCATTAAGGAAGTTCTATCATGCATTTAACTAGTATGATTAATTTTAAATCCTAAAATGGTCCCAATAATCATGTAGAATGCTTATGTTGACTCTAAATATATCGATGGCCCAACCTATGAGAAACACAAAAGAAAACCCAATATCTAACATCAAACTCAAGAGGTCATTAGAGTCGATTGGAATATGACTATTGTGTATACTAAGCTATAAAACATGCAATTCTAGATGAACTAGACCAGGTCTTTAGTCTCCTGAACAAGACATGGTCTATGAAAATCTACCTCCCCTACATATATCCAACATAGAGGTGATAGAAAATTACTACCATATATGGATTCATAAGGATACAAATATATCGTATCATAAAATACGTTATTAAATTTGATCTCATCAAGGGATTTTGTTTCTCCCACAACCCCCCGAAGTTGAGGACATATGCATGGAGCATTTCCTCTATCACTTAAATTGTATGCTTTGTATGTTTGTCGGTCTGAGGGATATATGGAATGATTAGAGGCACCTGCCTACCGAATTAATTCTACAACCCCTACTATAATTTAGATATTAAGTGAGTGTCTCTGTCATAAATTATAAAAAAATTATCACCAGAGAGACTTATAACCTATATTGTGTACAAAATCCCTATCTTTTATACCAAAAAAGGTATTATATACTAGTATGAAGTGATTGACCTTCATCAAAAACTAAATAGAAACCCACATTATATAATTTCATGAGGTGGTCTGGGAAAAATAGTAACAAAATCCATAGAAAATAGCATCTCATTTCCAATTTAGAGTGGATAAAAGCTATAAAAGTCATGTCAGTCATTGAGGTTCTTCCATCACCTACTAATAGGTGAAAAAATGAGTGATATGGCCTAAATATCCAATTTTTACCAGGCCACCAATATAGCGATATAATTCTAGATATATCTTTGTGACAGAAAGATGCACTTCCCAAAATAAGGGATAAAATTACTATAGTAGCTTTACTCTAATATCTACTAGAACCCATACATGGACATAAAATCACGATGTATCATCCCAATCCATGATCCAAATAGAAGTAGAATGAAAATCTGAGATATCTCACTCAGTACAAATCTAGTGAGATCAAAAAGCTACCCCATTCTCACATGTTTTGTAAGGGTAGATGTCAATTCTGTGTCTGTGATGATATTCATCTCATGATCATCACATAACTCAACATGTATCTCTAAAAACATATCCATGAGTGACTATTCTCCACCAAACTCTGAAACCATCATTTTATGACTCTCCCATCTCAAGGCATTGTCTACAACATTTCTTTTTTCAGAAGTATAAGCAAGCTCCAAATCAATGGTTTTCAGGTAATCAACACATATATGATTATTGATATTCAGATCATGATATGAAAAGATGTACTTGAATATTTATTGGTCAATGAGAACCAAAAAACATTCTCTAATTAAATAGAGTCGCCAACAATGTTGAACATGACCTATAACAGCTAGTTTGACATCATGTGATGCATAATTACGCTCATGAGGCCTCAAATAAAAAGACTTGTATTCTAATACTTGTTCTCCATACATCAAAATAGATTCATGCCTGATATATGATGCCACACTATATACTATATGGGTCCTTCCTAGCTCCAGAAGAATCAGTATTGTCACTAAAGATAGTTTAACATTCCAAAACTGAAAGGATTCATCACAAGTCTCTAACCATATGAATTTCATACCCTTTTTTTGATCCTTGTAATAAGAACACCAAGGAATTATAAATCATTGATAAAGCATCTCTCATGTTGGGATTTCCCCAAAAATTCATAATTTCAATGACATTTACGGTCTAATCCTAGGAAACACCATCACTCACTTTATATCGGTCTACTAAAACTCCTGACCATGAGATGGTATAACCTACGATGTGATATTTTCTGATCCAAAGTGTCATTTAATAATCTTATACTAAATATCATGCTCTCTTGGTGTATTATGTATTATCTCAATATGGAATTAATGGTCCTTTCATAAATGATAATAAACAAATATACAATAAACAAAGAATACCACAAATAAATCCAGATATGATTAGAAAACCATATTAATCAGATACATGAAAACTAAAGGTGTTTCATGAGATCAAAATGCATTAAAATATACTCATATAGACTATAAATACTCTATATGTATTTGCATGGTATGTCTGATAACCGAACATGAACATGAAGATATCCCGAAACCAAGTCAATATTTGAAAACACACACTCTCTCTACAAAGATAATCAAATAGGGAATCTATTTGAGTTAGTGTATATAGATTCTATACCATAATCGTGTTTAATAAACATTAATATATGAAATCCCATAGGGAACCATTAGACTTCTTAGAAAAAGGGCTGGTGAAACCCCTGGATAAGTATAGGGGTGAATAGAGCCTTTAGCCTCCAAATCATCAAACCATTTTTTGATCTCCATAAGATCCATAGGTTTTATCATATATGGATAAATGGTCACTATTTCAACTCATTGGAAAATATCAATGGTAAATTCAAACTCTCTCACAAGATGTAGTCTAGAAATTTGATCCGAGAAGATGTCCCTAAAATAATCCCCTAAATGAAGGAAAATAGGGGGTCATAACCCCTAATCATCCATGAAAAAATTTGCAATTTGGGTAGTCACAATTACTAGCCCTATATTCTCTAGTACATATCATGTAGCTTGTATATCCCATTCTACCTTATTCATATGTCTACAGACCTCTGGTGAGATAAAATTTACCCTTCAATGATAGCAGTTAGTATAGGTTTGATAGTGAACTAACCAGTCTATCTTGATAATTACATCAAACGATATCATGATGAGGATGAAGAGATTATATATGAAGAGATATATTTATATCTCAAGAATACAATCCTTACAATGGAATATGGTGTTAGATCAGATACATAATGAGGTATTGAGAATCATCATACCAAAAAAGTGATCTATATTCCGGACCAAATTCTCCATAATAGTTTTAAGTTTAAAATAGTCATATGAGTAAATTTCAAATAAAGAATACATCGAAGGGAAGGCTACTAGATTCATAACTTGAATAGTATAATGTTTAGTTCTCTTCTCCTCTATCATAGGCCTCATGACATCTAATTGGTCTGTATCACAACATTGATTCATAGCCTAACTTCCTTGAGTATTCCTACTTTGTTGGAACTATGAATCATGAGACTGATTACCTCTTCCTTGACCACTACCTCTACACAAGTGTCCATGGGTATTCTTTTTTCCTTCCAGGATAGATTCTACTATCCCCACTCAAAAAACAAGGGGTTGGTGCATCTTCCCGCTCACTAGGCATTGATGGAAAAGTCATCGATGTTATGAACCATGTCGGTGTTCCATTCAAACCGACACCCTACCCAATCTATGGCATGACCCAATTGTTATTCCAGAACCCCAAGTGATGGTAAAAATTTCCTAGGTATCAACAACTCGTCAAGTGAAATATTTTAGAAATATTCACAATCATAAACAACCAAAAGGAAAAAAATAAGACATAACATTGTAACCATAAGAAAATGTGGCACAAAAATATTTATATTCAATGCATACAACTTTAAACAAAACACTAAAAGAACTATAATGGGAAGGGAACAATGAAAATATACCAAAAACCTCCATGATATAACAGGATCATCGTTCTTAATCAACCACCACCACCAACACCTCCATAAGAGACCTCTAGAAACCTTAACCACCATCACGATATATCTTCCCTTTACCTGAGTCAAATGTAACGATGTCTACATACTCCCAAAGGTGTCTTCAGGGTGTGAACGAAGTTCATATAGGATGCCCCTAAATAAAATATATTCCATGACAAAACATTATAATACAATACTACATAAATGATTTATAAAAATAAATTATAGATAATTTTTTTAGAAAACATTTTAAAATAAAACATGCACTGATTTTGAAATAAATAACCAATTTCATCGTATGTTGATGGTAAGTGAGATATCATAGAAGAGTACTAACTCACAATAAGTCCCTATAGACACTAGCTAAAATGAGACACTAGGTACATCTAATATCAATGAAATGTGGAATAGAAACAATTCAAATAATTTTCTATTTAACAAGATAGTATGGAGGAGCATCATCCAAAATTAATGTAGACTCTAATTGTCATCAGTATTTAGTTAGTGTTGTAATAGTCAATCCTACTATTTGAATCAAGGTGAAGCCACTTCCTTTTCAACTAGGATACTAGTCCTAACCCACCCACCTATTCACCTTGGATTCTATTTTTTCTCCATTTACATTCCAAATAAAACATATAACATCACTTACACACATAAATAGGCCAATCAATGTAACACTCATGATAACCAATCAATTTCACAACCCAAAAACCTCTTTTGAATCTAAACGCACACAAAATCCATTTCAAATCATGATTAGAATCCCTTGAATAGTTTATTGAATGACTTTCACAATTTATTAAACACCATTATGAATTAAAAACAAATTAATACACTTGAAATCAACCATTTTTCATTAGAAAATTAACTTTCAATATATACACATCTTAAAACCTTTCTAAAACACATTTCAAACTCCATACATAATTCATAAAATAGAAAAAAAAGATAAAAATATCCAAACAATGTTTAAGTATGGAACCACCAACCAAAGGTGTGGTAACATCCAGATATTAGGGTAAAACCCCAACTTTACCTCAAGAGAACAATATAAAGGAATGATCAAACTGTAAACGTCAAGATTTAACCCTAAAAAACAAGATCTATCCCTAAATAGGTGAAGATAATCTTATAAAGGAAACATCAAACCATAAAAATCAATATTGAACCCTAAATAATAATATCAAACCCTAAATATGTCACCCAACCCATTGGAGATATGAAACCACAATAAAGAGGAAGAGAAACCCTAGTAAAGAGGAAGAAATCAAGAAATGAGGTACTTACTTAGAATTTCATGAAGATTTACCAAAGAAATGCCTAAAAATGTAGTTCTAAGGAAGAAATAAGGAGGGTTAGATGTACCTGGGGCTAGATATCCTCTGTGGGGAAGAATATGGGTGATTTGGGGTTAAATCCCAAGAGGAAACAAATGTCATTTATCAATTTTTAATGACCTTGACATGATACAATGTTTCCCTGCATGTTTTTCAAATGACATGGAAATCATGTTCACCTTACTATATAAGAAGGAAATTCCTCATGGTTTTCCTACATGTTTTACAAACTATGTGCTAATTATGTGACTAGCCATTGTCTAAAATGTAACGCTGGCCATACAGTTTTATTTCCAAGGGAGCATAGTTTGACACACCATGTGCCAACCAAGATCCCCATGTTTCTAAACCCAAAATCTCAACTTTTCTTTGAAAATTAATGGAGAAACCCATGGATAATAATGAGAATGAAAATAATGAAAGTAATATCTCTAAATAAAAAAACATAAGTGACAATTCTTCCCACCATTAAAACCTTCAATCCCTAGAAAGTCAACCAGATGTTTTATTAGAAAAAAAGGTTACATTTTCTAATCCCGAGATTTATGTTCCCATGTTTCATGCACATAATTTCTAGGAAACCAAGGGTCCTAGACCAGCGGAATATACTTCCCACAAAGAACTTTCTCTTGAGAATCTATAATTCGCATTGGCTATTAAAAGACTGACAAATTTGTCTATAACTCCATCTCTTCCCAATTCAGCACATGAGACAGATCCTTATTGTACTTTTTCACCTGAGGGACATGGATCTTGTAAGGGATTAACATCAACAGAGAGGTAAAATATTACATTTATTGCAACCTAATGATATTCTTGGTAATTTTAAAAGGTATGACATACCACAACATGAGATTCCCTTATTTACCCAAACAATGATGACAAAACTGAGGTTCCTCCTTTAACAACACCCTATCACCCATAAAAAATTCTAACTATCGGTTCCTATAATCAGAAAAAGACATGGAGTGGCTCTGAGCTGCCAAAAATGTTTCTGGATCAATTTTATTTTATCATAAGTCTATTTCACATGACTTAGTGCCAACAATGATGTCTTAACCACCTCGGCCTAACACAAAGGCAACTGACATGGCTGACCATAAAGTGCCTCAAAAGGATCTATTCTAATTGAGTATTGGTAACTATTGTTATATAAAACCCCAACCAATATGCAATGTATATCCCATGAACCACCGAAATCCAACACACATGGCCAGAGTATGTATTCCAAAATCTAATTTTCCTACTCTATCTAACAACCTGTCTAAGTATGGTATGCCATGATCAACTTTACTGGTGAACCCATTTCATTTTGAAGGGATTTACAAAACTTTGAGGTAAAATGTGGATCCATTTCTAAAATTATTATTGATGGAAAACCATGAATCCTCACTATCTAACAGATATAAAACATTCCCATCTCATTCACATTTGATGAATCACTAATTGGAATGAAATGAACTATTTTTTCTCAGATGGTCGATCACTACACAAAAAGAATTCCTCCCCCTCAGTGTATGAGGAAATCCCACAGTAAAATCCATGGTGATATCACCCCACTTCTGGGTTGGAATAGGTAGTGGTTGAAGAAAATCTAAGGGATTCTGGTGATCATATTTAACCCGTTGACATGTGTAACACCGCGATATAATGACAGCTATGTCCCAAATCAAACCTGGCCACCATAACTTTGGACACATGTCATTTTAAATCATGGTTTCACCTAGATGAATGGACCATTGAGACTTGTGGCTATCCCTCATTACCACCTTCCTTAATGAAAATGGCACCATGAAGTGAACCTTGAAGCATAAAACTCCCAATGAAGATAAATTCAAATCAAAATCCATATCACCACCATGAAGAATCTATATAAAATGCTGAAACAAATTATCACCAGGATTCTATAACTAAATAAACTTCGTAAGAGAAGGATTCAGCTGAACACTGGATACAAACCTCCCTCTACTATGATCATTGTTCTCCAGATGCAACTAGTTGAAAAGACCCATCAATTTCCACTCATCACTGGAAAATTTCAATGCATGAACTAGAACTTTCATACATAATGAATCTTCCACAACATTAGTCATTCCATGGATATAAACTTTATCCATGTGAAACCCCTGAAGGTACTCAACCCATTGACATTCACCAAGATTCATATACATGTTGGATAAAATCTATTTTAAGATCTTATGATCAGAATAAACCAAAAAGTTCACCCTAAAAATGTCACAACTTGTCCTCGGGGCCCATGCCGTGACTACCCCAAGCCCGCCTTCCATAGGCCAGGGGCTGGTGACTTGCACCAAAGGTGTAAATCCCATGAATAAGGGAAGACATTGACTTTATAATAGTAAACAACACAATAGAGTACAAGCGGAAGAAATCACTAATTAATGCAGTAAAACAAACGTGCTGAAAGTACAAGGGGCCAGAAATACATTCCCAAAAGAAAGGTACAACTAAAACCGAAAGAAAAGTACAACTCAAAAGGGCAACAACTGAAAGGTGATGAGACGCTCCTAGATCATCCTCCGGCTTCGTACCTGAAGGGTAGGTCCAATTCTCCTCCTAAGCACTCCATATCCATCCGTCTCCTCCGGGTACCGACTCGTCGTGAAATCCACCTCTGGGCATTGACTCGACGTGATATCCACCTCTGGGCACTGACTCGTCCTGAGATCCTCCTCCTGGTACCGTCCAACTCTATAAGCCTCAACCACGATCAGTGATGTCCATCGTCTGCAACCAACACAACGTAGTGTGGGAGAAGCTCATGCAGGGGTGAGTATAGGATACTCAGTAGGGACCCCGAGACTCTCGAAGGTCTCCCAGAATCCACAAAGGATAATCCACAAAGTAAAGATACAATCACGAAGTAACATCCAACACTAATTAGGTATATGTCCATACATAAACCTAATCCATCAATTCCAGTTCAGGTTCGATCACATCCACATAGGATTGCACATTCCCATCCAAACAGGATAACACAGCCAAATCCACATAGGAAATCAAGTCAATCATATAGAAGATAATGATTGAAAGTCAAGACTCAGCTGAAACCAAGATTTAATCATGATTTCAAAACCATAGCTGCTGGGGAACTCCGCCTCTAACGAGTACAGTGGGCCTGCCGCTACAACAAAGTGCTTCCCACTAACCTTGGACTGTTGTAGTACTCCACCTGTCGAGTACTGTGGGCATGATGCTACAACCAAGCCCTTCCCACCATGGGTATACCACTAAAAACAAGCACTCGCCCTCATAGCCTCCAGAGGTACTCCTTATTTTGAGTACCGTAGGTCTGCCGCTACAACCAAGCGCTCCTCCTCCGTGGGTCTGCCGCTACAACCAAGCGCTCCCCACTGGGCTATCTGAAACACACCGAGTCGATCGATCAACAGTCGTCAAGTCTTAGCCAGCTCTAGGGTATGATAATAATTTAAAGTACCGTAGTATTCACCGCCGAACCCATGGAGTATTCCCATATGGTTGTCGTCGTCGTCGAACCCACGAAGGATTCCAGTACGAAAGTCTTCACCATAGATCCCACGGAGGATTCCAATGCGGTTATCATCGTCATCGAACCCACGGAGGATTCTGGTACGAAAGTCTTCACCGTAGAACCCATGGAGGATTCCAATGCGGTTATCATCATCGTCGAACCCACAGAGGATTCCAGTACGAAAGTCATCACCGTCGAACCCACGGAGGATTCCAATGCGGTAATCATCATCGTCGAAGTCGCAGCTAGCTCTAGGGTTTCCGCACACAGCACGCTCGTTCCGGGAGGGTCCACTCCACGAGCCAAGAGGTCGATACATAAACTAACACGTAGTCCGGAGTTGATTTATCCCAGAGTTCCGTCTCATCAAAAGGAACACAATGCGACAGACGACGCGTCAATCGGACGCCCGATCCGAGAGTTATTGGATTTTTCGTCCGAGGGGCCCGGTTGGTTTTTAAGTCAAAACCAACCCGACCATACTCGAATGATGTCCAAACATCGATTGGAGTAAGCCAAAAGGGCCGTCTCACTAAGAGGAATCCAACAAAGTCAACAGAACGTCAATTGAACGTCCGGAGCTCAAGTTATAAGCGTTTCCGCTCCGAGGGCTCGTTTGGTTTTGTGTTTAAAAAAACCCGGCCGCACCCAAAGTTCTCTAAAACATTGAGTGTCATATACCGAAACGACCCTCACGATCCAAGGATCCTAACTCAACTGACGGTGCGTCGATCGGAGGACCAAAACCCAATATATGGACAAAGGATTGAAAATAGTCTGAAATGGGGGGTCTGGGCCCGGCCCGGCCCGGCCCAACCCCCCTGGGTCGGCCCGAACCGGGTCCGGGTCGACCCGACCCGGGTCTAGGTCCGGCATATTAGGGCACGGCCCACCCCGGCGCGGCCGCTCCGGCCTGGGTGGGCGCGGACCGCATGGCCGGTCGGCTCGGCTGTTTCGGCCGAGCAGGAAATGGGGGGAGGCGATGCCGCCCCATCTGATTGGTAATGGCGTGACATTAAATCCGCGCCCTCCTCCCAAAAACCCAGAATGACTAAGCTGTTCCGGTCCACCGCGGCCGAGGCGCGGTGGTCTTCTCCGGCGTCTCGCCACCACCGCTCTCTGCGGACCACCGGTTGCGCACCGGTGGTCCCTTTCACCCACCGTCTACGCCAGAGGTCTTTACGGGACCCAAAATACACTGTGGGAACTTCAAATCATCTTTGCGGCCCGTTTCGTCCTCACTCATCGATCTGCAGATCAACAAAAAGCTGCAGAGGGTTATCAGGCTGTGTTTTTTCGGCCCGCGCCATCCGCGTTTGGTATTATCAAATCTAAAACATTTAAACACATGTTTTTAATAATTGATGAGGGTATAATTTATTCAAAATAAATTATACAAACAACCTTAAATTAAATACCCACACATGAGGGTTTAATTCAAAAAGACACTAAATACGAAAACCACCTACCTCAACAACGGCGAAGGAGGTCGATGTCGCGGTAGAACGGCATCACGGAAGAACCGTATCGATTCTGTCGACGTCAGAGGAAGAAGAACATTTTCGTTGGTGTCGGTATCCATGGTCAGCGTCTTCTCCCTTGACGCGGAGGGAGAGAAGAGTATTTGGTCATTCTCCATCGAGAGAGAACGTTCTACTTAGTTGGAGGAAAACTCTCCCTCCCCTCCTTCTCTTACTTAGCTATCCACCAAGGAATTAAGCCCGCCAAAAATAATAGAGTTTTCTCTCTATTAATTTTATGGCACAAAACCCAATAGTCATCCCTCATAAAAGTGACAACACATGGATTAAATGTAGAGAGATGAAATCAAAAATATTTGAATTAAAAGAATGAATTAATTCACATCATTGATGGTGGAGTGTTGGAAAACATATTAAAACATGGAATTCCAAGATTTAAAGGGGGTTTCAAGGGAGTTTAAAAGGGTTAGTGTTCATGTGGGCCCCTCGAACATTATCCTCCCTTTGGAGAGATAAACCACCAAGTAAATAAAATAATGTCACACACTATTTTATTTAATTTATAAAAGAAAATCCAAAAGATAACTTTTTCTCTCGGCCAAAATCAATTGCAGTGAAGGTCTTCTTAAGAGAATATTGGCGCTGCGAGTTCATCGGTTCCCTCAGATTTCAATTCTGAGTTCCCGTTCAAAAAATAGAAAAAACCCGCTCATTATTTCACTGAACGTACCCGAGATAAACATCAGAAAATGATTCTTGGCACACTGGGCCTCGGAATCAGGTGTCTTCATAAGCCACAGACTCACAAAATTCCAAATAAATTAAGAAAAAAAATTCCCTTGAAATTTATGGGTCTTTACATTACTCCCACATTAGGTATTTACACCCCTGTAAATCTATAAAACAAAATAGGGAAACAAAAGTGGTACTGAGCACGCAAATGAGCCTCCCGCTCCCATGTTCTCTCCTAGAGGTTCTCATTCTTCCAGTGAAAGCACACCTGAGGAATCGACCGTCCACGTAGGACCTGCTCCTGTTGATCCTTGTTCTCCACTATAACCTATGTGAATGTCACCCCATCATCGACGTCCAACTCCCTACAGTCTATGATGTGTGAAGGGTCACGGACGTATCTCCTTAGCTAAGATACGAGGATGACATCGTGCACCCGGTGCAACTGAGGTGGAAAGTTCAAGCGGTAAACCACCTCGCCTACCCTACTGAGGACCTAGAATGGTCCGTTGAACCTCAGAGATATCTCACCACCCCAACTACATCTTCATAAACCTTGCCAAGGTGAGACCCGTATAAGAACGTGGTCGCCATCTTCGAACTCTAGAGGCCTCCATTTACTGATTAGAAATGAAACTCAATACTCCTACAGCCACGAGGGTAAGGTTGGCCGACCCAAGAGTGATCGGCTACACCCTCCTAATCAAGAGTTAATCTTGTGCTGCCTAGGGTTTCTTTTTCACCGACCAAGGAAAACCGATCCTGACGTTTTCCTAATACCGTGAATTTTTTTATGAACTATGATTGCCCAGTTCATACTCAAACTAACGTCGTAAGGCCTCGACACTGCCACCAAGAGGTTCCAACCAAAACTCTCACCTCAAGGGTTAGATCAAACCGTCAGCACAAGTGTGATTATCGAGTCTCCTCCCAAAGGTGTCTCCAGAAGTGAGGGTCAAGTCAACGGCTTAACCAGAAACTCTAGGTCTGGGACAAGATTCATGGAAGGAAGGAATGATTCGTATCGATGTTTGTTGTTACAAAAGATAGTAGAAGACACAGTCTGTACTTCGAATCATCCTTAGAGCCATTTTCTCGCACTCCTTAACCGCATGCAGCTACTCTTTCCCCTGAACTCCAGCTCCCTGAGCCTAGCGGGGATTACAAAGGTGGGTGGGTACAACATGTTAAAATGTTCACCACCCCATGATGCTCTCCTAACTCTACTTCCACCTCTTCTTCCTTGCAGATTCATCTGTCCTTTTTTACTTCCTCTACTTGAAAAAATTTACACGCTCAAGTCTCCGAGACTGGTGCCAGTTTCCTGCTTTCCCACTGCTAACCTTCACTGACTGCATCCATACAACACAAGAATTCTCGACCACAAAGGTTCTCTCTAGAACCCTAGTATAAGTAGGGATGCATAGAGAAAGAAGTGCTGGCTCAGATGTCCTTTAGTCACACCTCACCAAGAAGTCCGAGCCTTGAAGCACCGATCGCATTGTAGTCATCGAGTACCAGGTGTGGTTTGGTATGCCCCGATGAATTCTCAGCTACCGACAAGCTGTCCTACCGAAGCTGTATAAGCTCTAGGAAACTCTCAGCCACCTCCTCAAGACAGTCCTCAGCCGCCTGTGAGTCGGGCTTGCCTCATAACATGAGGGATATCTTGTGCTAAAACATGTAAGGCACTAAGCCTACAAGTGTCCTCTACCGGTACCACCGATAGTGTCTGTTGACCAACATGTAGTGATGTAGCTGACACACTACCCGAAGTTACTATCTCAAGCATCAGTCCACATACCGAAGCCTCTTCACTAAAAAGACCAACCTCATGGTCACTCACTGCAAATCACTAGTAGATAAGTCCACTATCCACTCTACTAGTGTCTAAACTAGGCGTATAACTCTAGAAATCGCCTCCATCCAGTCCACAGCTACCCGGGAAATGTCTCTCCTCAAAATCCCGGAGGCCAATGCTACCCAAAAGGTGGTGGTGATTCTGGTACACCACCCGAAGGTTTCAACATAGTAAGAGGGCCCCACACCAGAACCTTGTCTCTCGGTGGGCCGTCATCTCGTACAACACTCGAAACCCTAGCTGTCTGCCATCGTGGGGCCATCCTGAAACGAGACAGGTGCGACATGGTCAACAATTTATACCTGGTGAGATGACACAAAGTAATCACAAAGAAAACTTTTGAAACACACATGCAATCAATGTTATCGTGCACTGAGTCAGAAATCAGAAGTCAGGGTCCTGGTGTACGGATACGTCGGCCGCCCCACCAACACTGGACTCCCTGGACTGATTACCACACTCAATACCCTTAACACTATTTCTTCACATAGAATAAAGATCAGAGTCCCGAGTTCTGCGGTAGAACCGAACTCCTCTAATACCAATTTCTCCCAACCCGTCCTCAGGGCCCGTGCCATGACTACCCCAAGCCCGCCTTCCATAAGCCCGGGGCTGGCGACTAGCACCAAAGGCGTAAATCCTAAGAATAAGGGAATGCATTGCCTTTATAATAGTAAACAACACAACCGAGTACTAGCGGAAGCAACCACTAAGTAAAGCATAAAAAAACGTGCTGAAAGTACACGGGGCCAGAAATACAAGACCAAAAGAAAGGTACAACTACAACTGAAAAAAAAGTACAACTCAAAAGGGAAACAACTAGAAAGTGAAGAGCCGCTCCTGGATCGTCCTCCAGCTTCCTACCGGAAGGGTAGGTACAGTTCTCCTCCTCTGCACTCCACGTCCGTCCATCTCCTCCGGGTACTGAATCGTCGTGAATTCCACCTTCGGGCACTAACTCAACGTGATATCCACCTCCGGGCACCGACTCGTCGTGAGATCCTCCTTTGGGTACCGTCCAGCTCTACAAGCCTCAACCACGATCAGTGATGTCCATCGTCTGCAACCAACACAACGTAGTGCGGGTGAAGCCCATGCAGGGGTGAGTATACGATACTCAGTAGGGACCCCAAGACCCCCGCAGGTCTCCCAGAATCCACAAAGGATAATCCAAAAAGAAAAGATACAATCATGAAGTAACATCCAACACTACTTAGGTATATGCCCATACATATTCCTAAGCCATCAATTCCAGTTCAAGTTCGATCACGTCCACATAAGAAAGCACAATCCAATCCATATAGGATAACACAACCCAATCCAAATAGGAAACCAAGTCAATCATATCGAAGATAATGATTGAATGTCAAGACTCAGCTCAAACCAGGATTTAATAATGATGTCAAAACCATATCTGCTGGGGAACTCCTCCTCTAATGAGTACAGTGGGCCTGCCACTACAACCAAGCGCTTCCCACAAACCTTGGACTGTTGTAGTACTCCACCTGTCGAGTACTATGTGCCTGTTGCTACAACCAAGTGCTTCCCACCATGGTTATACCGCTACAACCAAGCACTCCCCCTCATAGCCTCCAGAGGTACTCCTTCTGTTGAGTACCGCGGGTCTTCCACTACAACCAAGCGCTCCTCCACCGTGGCTCTGCCTCTTCAACCAAGCGCTCCCCACTGGGCTATTTGAAACACACCGAGTCGATCGATCAGTAGTCGTCAAGTCTCAGCCAGCTCTAGGGTTTCATAATGATTGAATGTACCGTAGTCTTCACCGCCGAACCCACGGAGGATTCCCATACAGTTGTCATCATCGTCGAACCCATGGAGGATTCCAGTACGAAAGTCTTCACCGTCAAACCCACAGAGGATTCCAATGCAGTTATCATCTTCGTCGAACCCATGGAGGATTCCAGTACGAAAGTCTTCACCGTCGAACCCACAGAGGATTCCAATGCGGTTATCATCGTCGTCAAATCCACAGAGGATTCCAGGACGAAAGTCTTCACCGTTGAAACCACGGAGGATTCCAATGCGGTTATCATCGTCTTCGAACCCACGGAGTATTCTAGTACGAATGTCTTCACCATCGAACCCATGGAGGATTCCAATGCGGTTATCATCGTCATCAAAGTCGCAGCCAGCTCTAGGGTTTCCGCACAGAGCACGCTCGTTCTGGGAGGGTCCACTCCATGAGCCAAGATGTTGATACATCAACTGACCCGTAGTCTAGAGTTGATGTACCCTAATGTTCTGTCTCGTCAAAAGGAACACAACGCGACAGACGGCGCGTCAATCGGACGCCCAGTCTGAGAGTTAATGACTTTTTCGTCCCAGGGGCCCGGTTGGTTTTTAAGACAAAGCCATACCGACCATACTCCAACTACATCCAAACCTCGAGCGGAGTAAGCCAAATGGTCTGTCTCACGAAGAGGAATCCAAAAAAGTCTATGGCACGTCAATCAGACATCCAGAGCTCAAGTTATAAGTGTTTCCGCTCCGAGGGCCCAGTTGGTTTCGTGTTCGAACCAACCTGGCAATACCCAATGTTCTCCGAAAACATCAGTGTATTATACCAAAGTGACTGTCTCGATCCAAGGATCCCAACTTAACTGACGATGCATCGATTGGAGGTCTGAAACCCATGATATGGGCAAATGACTGAAAACAGTCCGAAATGGGGGGTCTGGGCCCGACCCGGCCTGGCTCGGCCCAATTTCCCCTAGGTCGGCCCGAACCGGGTCGACCCGACCCGGGTCCAGGTCTAGCCCATCAGGGCGCGGCCCGGCCAGGCCCCGCCAGTGCGGCCGGTCCGGCCTGGGCAGGCGCGGCCCGCATGGCTGGTCGGCTCAGCCATTTCGGTTGAGCGGGAAACGGGGGGAGGCGCTGCCCCCCGTCTGATTGGCAATGGCGTGGCATTAAAGCCGCACCCTCCTCCCCTAAAACAGGAATGGCTAAGCCATTCCAGTCCGCCGCGGTCGAGCCACAGCGGTCTTCTCCTGCGGTGTGCCGCCGCCACCGGTCGCCGCCGCCGCCGCGCCAGGGTGACAGGCCGCCGCCGCTCTCTGCAAACCACCGGTTGCGCACCGGTGGTCAGTTTCACCTGCTGTCTCCTCCAGAGGTGTTTACGGGACCCGAACTATACTGCGGGAACTTCAAATCATCTTTTCAGACCTTTTTGTCATCGCTCGTCGATCCACACATCAACAACAAGATGCGGAGGGTTTTCAGGCCGTGTTTGTTCGGCCCGCGCTCTCCGTGTTAGGTATTATCAATTGGAAAACATTTAAACAAATGTTTATAATCATTGAAGAGGGTATAATTTATTCAAAATAAATTATACAGACACCCTGTAATTAAATACCCACACACGAGGGTTTAATTCACATAAACGCTAAATATGAAAACCCCCTACCACAACAATGGTGACAGAGGTCGGCGTCACGGTAGAACAACATCACGGAAGAACGGTATCGATTCCGTCGACATCGGTGGAAGAGGAACATTGTCGTTGGTGTCAGTCTCCATGGTCAGCGTCTTCTCCCTTGACGCGGAGGCAGAAAAGAGTAGTTGGTCGTTCTTCGCCGAGGGAGAACGTTCTTCTTCGTTGGAGGAAGACTCTCCCTCCCTTCCTTCTATTCTTTAGCTCTCTACCAAGGAATTAAGACCCAAAAATATAATAGAGTTTGCTCACTATTATTTTTATGGCACAAAACCCAAGTGTCATCCCTCATAAAAGTGACAACACATGGATTAAATGTGGAGAGATGAATTCAAAAATATTTTAATTAAAAGAATGAATTAATTCACTTCATTGATGGTGTAGTGTTGGAAAACATATTAAAACATGGAATTCCAAGAGTTCAAGGGGGTTTCAAGGGAGTTTAAAAGGGGAAGTGTTCGTGTGGGCCCATCAAACATTATCCTCCCTTTGGAGATATAAAACACCATGTAAATAAAATAATGTCACACACTATTTTATTTAATTTGTAAAAGAAACCCCAAATGTTAACTTCTGCTCTTGAACAAACGCAATTGTGGTGAAGGTCTTCTTAAGCGAGTATCGGTGCCACGAGTTCTTCGGTGCCCTCAGATTTCTATTCCGAGTTCCGGTTCAAAAGATAGAAAAACCCGATCTTTCATTCACTGAACGTACCTGAGCTAATCTTTAGAAAATGATTCCGGGCACACCGGGCCTCGGAATCAGGTGCTGTCAGAGGCCACAGACTCGCAAAATTCCAATGAAATTAATAAAAAAAATTCCTTGAAATTTCCGGGTCTTTAAGAAAATGATTATGATGCCACATCATCAAGGTATGCATCACTAGTACTAACTCCATGTCATGGGTTGGGAAATTCCTTTCATGTGGTCATATTTGATGAGAACCATATGCCACAACATGGTAATTATCCATAAAAACACACCTGAGACCCATATCTTAGGCATAAAAAAAACCACAAAAACAATTACAGATTCTAGAATGATCAAAATAGTAGTTGAGGTCAATCAAAGAATAATATCCTAAGAGTACGTCAGACACACTGGGATCCAATCAAAATTCACCCTTTATGGGTGAGAGCAGTAAAGGGTGAATAAAACCTATAGAAGTCTTAGATGAATCGAGTGTAACAATCTGCTAGGCCAAAGAATCTCATGATCTACAAAATATTATTTGGATTCTCCCATGAAATAACTACACTTATCTTCGTGGAGTCCAATGAAATTCAATATTCCAAGATCAGAGGGTCAAGAATAATTAATTCATTAATATATAATGTACACTTATAGATCTTTGAATGGAGATAATGTACATGATATGTTCCCAACGTGATCTGCAAATGATAATCATGCTCCTCTTCATATCTATAATAGACCAGGATTTCATCCATTAATACCACTATAAAAGAATCAAGATACTGGTGGAAAACCATGATCATAAGCATTATGAAGACCACTGGAGCATTCTCAGCCCAAAAGCCATGACAAAATACTAAAAATGACCATATCTACTTCAGAATGCTATTTTTTGGACGTTTTCCTCTCTAACACTAACACGAAGATATTTGGAATTCATGTCAATTATTGAAAACCAACATTCCCACTTAAGATGATTGAAATGGTCATCAATGTGGGTTAGAAGATACTTTTTATTTATGGTTACCTTATTAAAAATATGGTAATCAATGCAGAATTGTAGAGATACATTGGCATCTTTTGAGAATAAAACATAGGATTCTTAAATAAAGATGATGGGGAAAAACAATCCTTTGGATTCCAAGTCATCTAATTGTACAATCAATTCCATCAACATAGTGGGGGCATATGGTAAGATGGAAGAGATATTGGATACATTTTTGGCACAGATTTTGTAGAGAACTCTGCATCCCACTATAGAGGAATGCTTTGAATTTCACATGGAAATACTACTAGGAGAACATCCACTACAAAATTGTTCCATTTCCAAAATTAGAAAATCCAATTCCAGTTCAACCTATAACATGGTGTATGCATGAGACTGACAGCTAGAACCCTTCTTTAACTTATTACCAAGTGGATTCACCAAATCTATCGCATACATCATCAGCCTAGTTGGAAAACACAAAACATCAATGAGGTGGGAATAAATGAATGAAACAAAGGAACCAATATTAGACAAAAAAAGATCTATGGATGATGAAATATAAAATATACCTAAATATATCTCATGTCCCACATATAATCATATTGGTGCATTTTCCATGGAACAAAGATGTTTTATCTCATCCATAGCCTAAGAATGACCCCTAGATTATAGATATGACTTAAATTGACTCTGCCTAGAAGAGTATCTAGCTCTACCACCACAACCACCAAACTGAGAACCCGGTGTCCTTGATGGCTCTGACTGGGATGATATTCCTCTAGAAACCACGAATCTTGCACCAATATGATAATAACATGTTACCATTAAAAACCATTTCAAGTGTCTCATAGCTCGACATCAGTTACAAGTTCTTGTAGGAGATGTGAAGACATTTCATATGTGCCCTACCATCCCAAACTGATGGAAGACAACTGACCCAACATTAGAAGTCACATAAAAAGACTGTCAGGAATGATGGAATGAACTACCACCTACATTCTTCCCTTGCTCATCTCACTTCCTCTTCTTTTCTGATAAACTGTAACTATCCATAGATTTCACTACTCCAGGGAATCCAAAATTTCCTTTTTGATTGATCTCACCCATATTAGAATGATAAAACACTTCATTGTAGGTTTTCAACTTAAATAAAAAGACATGTGAATAAATCTTCAGATGCATCCCCATATCCAACCTTTTAATTATCATCTGGTCATTCCAAATGATCTCAAGTGCATATTGTACCAGATTAGAGAAATGATTGGTATAAAACATCACTATCCTATCTCCCTAAATAATATCCATGAACTCATGATATCTGTAACATGCTAAAAACATAGGATATTACTTCTCATTGAAAAAAATATTGAAATAATTCCAACTCATCAAGTAACTCTTCTCAGTTTAAATCACTAAATCCCAAAACCTCTAAATAGGACCTTCAAATAGAAATTGGGAACATTCCACATTAACATCCTCTCACATTTCAAGAAACTCAAACATACTCTCTATCGTTTGATACCACACCTCTTATTCCACTGGTTCTGTATTTCCCTAAAAAGAAAAGGGATTATTTTTGAGAAACATCAAATCTTTGACTTTCTTGGAACTGGGTCTAACTTCTCTAACCATAGTAAGGCCTGAACTCACTCCCTATCCTTAATATTGAATAGACCAAACCCCACCTTCTACTAGTATTTGATCAGTTAGTGAGGGAGAACTCTCTTTGGTCTCTTCATGTGGTTGCATAGGAAATCTATGTGGAAACATTTTTCTATATAATAAATAACCACAAGGAAACCCAAAAATACTACTATTCTCTAATTTTTCCAAAAAATAACAATAAATATCAAATGCATCAAAAATGAAAACAAAACTGAATCCATCACAATAACAAGAAGAAAAACCAAACCACTCCACCTCACCCAGTTTACACATACAGTATGCAGCATGCATGTCTCGCCTAGTGGAGAAGTCAAACATATTGACAACATCCCATGGTGACTTAAGATCTACCATGAGGTATATTGGTCAAGAAACCTACTCGCAAATAGAACCTCAAGACTGGAAATTCCTAACATGAGTCTATCTAGACTCACCCTGAAATAACATTACCCAAAAAATAGTTTAACCTACTCTGATACCATTTTTAAAAAACCAATCTGAGGCTCCATTCAATATGATACCTGACCTAGTTCGTGGCATGGGCGAAAGGGAATTCCAAATCCCCATGGACTGGCAACAAGTTCATGGGTATCAATAACTCATCATGGTAATGATTTCACCCATTTTCATTATCATAAACTACCAATAAGAATAAAAAAATATCTATATAAAAATAATAAAACAGGGTACAACATTTTTTATATTCAATTATTAAAACATTAAAAAAAGCCACAATGAACTACAATGGAAATAGAATAATCACAATGTCCCAAAATCTACTATGCATCAAGAGAAGAATCATCCTTAGGCCACCACCACAACCAACACCTACAATAAATACCACTAGCTATCCAATCCACTATTATGATATATCTTCCATTTACCTGATTCAAACATAACCATGTCTACATGCCCCCAAATGGGTATAAATGTTGTTATCTAAAGCCTAGTAGGATGCCACCCAATAAAATATGTTACATTTAAAAAAAAAGATAATATAACATGTAATATATTTAAATATATAGGGTATAGAAACTTTTATAGAAAACATTAAAAAGGAAAACATGATTTTATTTTCAAATAAATAGCCAATTCAATGATATACTACTGGTAAGTGTGATATCACAAAAAGGAACTATGAAAATGGAAATACCTACAGTAACAAGTAAAAATGGGATGCCATTTACATCATATGTTGGTGAAACATGGTATAGAAACCACAACGACAATGTTCCCATTAAATAGCCAGTAAAATGAGAATCATCCAAAACCCTAGTGGTCTCCAATACTCATCATAATTTAGGTAGTGTTGTAATCATCAATACTGGTATATGAATCTCATCTTAGAAACTTCTAAGTGAACTAGCATATTAGTCCATGTCCACCAACCTAGTCACATGTGATTCCCTTTTTGCTCAATTTCAATTCCATATATAACATATAATATCCCTTCCAAAAATACATAGGCCAATCAATGTAACTCTCATGATAAAAAAACCATATTTACATCCCAAAAAACTCTTTTGAATCCAAAAACACACCAAATCTATTTTGATGCACGAATAGTATCAGTAGAAAAAATTATTGAACAGATTTTATAATTTATAAAACACCATTATAAAGTAAAAAAAAGTTACACAAGTGAAATAAACCATTTTCTCTTACATAAACCACTTTTAAGACATAAGAATATTAAAATATTTCTAAAACACATTTACCACCCCAAAACAAATGCATATAACAAAACTAAAATGTAAATAAATCATATAAAATTCCCCAAATAATGTTTAAGCATTGAACCAACTATCTCAAGTATATAAAATTATAAAAATCAGTGCAGAACCGCAACCACACCTTAAGAGAACCCTATAAAGGAATGATAGAATCATAAACATTAATAGTGAACCTTAAAAAACAAGATACTTCCCTAAATAGGTCTCCCAACCCACTCTATATATGAAACCCCAAGAAAGAGGAAGTGAAAACCTATAAAATGGGAAGAAATCATTAAATGAGGGACTATGTTAGAGTTTCATGGACATTTCCCACCAAGATATCCTAAAAAATGGAGGTCCAAGGGATCATGGAGGATGGTTGGAGGAGCGTTGGGCAAGAAATCCTTAGTGGGGAATAATATGTTGGATTTTGGGATAAATAATTATAGGAAACAAAGGCAATTTTCAAATTATTAATGACCTCAAAAGGTAAAACAAATTTCCCACATTGTTTTCCATGCTGTGTAGCAATTTTACACCCCTAACTATCCAAGAAAGACATGACACGATATTATATAATGTGTTTTACAAACTGTGCACTAACCATATGATTATCCACTGTCCAAAAAGTCACATGTCCACACGGTTTCCCAGGAAAATGCACATGGTTTTAAAACCCATTTTCTATCATTATGCCACATGCTGTTGAAGAAAAAATATCACTTTTTAACCAATAATAAAGGGGAAACCCCATGAAAATGTATAATAATGAATATAAACTAAGGGATACCTACAAATAAAAAAAATGTGACATTGGGGAAGCACTGGATATGTACCATCATGTTACAAACTCATCATTCCTATAAATCTCTCATAAATTAAGGATTTTTTGACCTGATTTCCTATTCTGGTGACATATTAACATTCTTTTAGTATAATATGTCATAACACTTCTACCCCTATGAGAAATCGTGAAAATTGATTTCGTTCCAAAATAAAAACACTATCTAGTCTAATTAGTGATCCCCCATGTTTCCCACCATCATTTTCCCTAAGGTTCCTTTCAAAAAAGGGTATTGTTGACTAATTTAGAAATAGTATTCAATCAAGATACATTGACCTATGGTCAGATGTTGTACACCAAACCATCCATTAATTTCTTTACGGTGATAATATCACCACCATATTGAGCCAGAACGAACTATTATAGCCCAATTTTGTGATTATAATACTCCATAAAAAACATGTATCCCTATTATAGATTCATAAACTTATATCCCGGTCATCCCTTAGAGTTTGTGGAATGAAATAATCATAGAATACTATTTGGATGTCCTCTCTGACCATATCACGATGTCTGTCTTCCTAGAAAATAACACCCCACCGTATCTTGACAGAATCATGTATTATATAAGTGGTGAGCTTGCTCATACTCTATAAATTCATCTTTAATTGATATTATATAGATAAAATGGATTTTATTCATGACTCAGCCGCATATGGTTTTGTATCCCCCAAAAATGTGGGAGGTTGTTGTTGCTGAAAATCCTTAGTAAACTCTACCATATTCAGGACATGTCGAGAAACATCCTGTATAATTTTCATCATGTAGATGAAACCCACTTAGAACTAGGCACTGGTGCATATACCATTAATAATAAATGGTTCCAATAGTGGCACTATATGTGGAATCCCTTGTGAATCATGACCTACCACCTATGATGTTTTATTTGTAACCACCTTCAAGGCGTACGATATGAGGACTTATGGTGCCATGATTTTACAATTCTAAATTCAATAATAACATGATATTTTTAAAATTTTATATAATTTAATATATATAATTAGGATAGGTACATATCCTTCCAATGAAATGTCTTAACCTCTCTACTTGCTCCAAAATCTAGGTCAATGTGGTAAATAAAAACCATAATATGATATATTTTCGTAATAGACACTCCCAACTACCCACTACTAAGTTTGGGTTCTGTTCTAGTTCTTATATAAAACAGTAGGGGTTTAGGTATATAGAGTTTAAATTTCATGGAATAGAGGAAAACACCATTTACTTTACAATTTTCACACTATTTAACGGTAACTATTTTCTATTAATATTTCAATTTCATTTGATTTTGTTATCTTATATATATAAAACATAATTATTAGTCTAGAACTACCACGTCTAGTTCCAAAATTATTTCATAATCAGATAATTAATGTTCTATCTCCATTCTATGTGGTGAAACACTCTTTATATTGATGTAAGAACTTTAATTAGTCTAATTATATTATCCCAATAAGGAATTTCATCACATTTTCATATGATAAATCCATGAACTAACTATATCTAGTACTAAAATGCATTTATTATATATCTATGGAGTGAAAAAATGAATGGAATATAATTCACATTGTACCTATAATGAATTATGTAATGCAACACCCTCATCTCATCGAGATGACATAATGAAATCTCATCAAAACAATACCAATATTAATGACATCACAACACATGTGCATCACCCAACGATGAAGCTGTATCATCTATAACAAACATAATCAATAATTTCAATTACCAAAACCATTTAATTTTTGTGTCCCATATACATGAGTTAGCTAAACTTAATAATAGGATCATCACACAAATCCATTATCCTCTTCTCTCCTATCTAACACTAAAATAGTATGATAATGGAAAAATAAATGACTGGATACCAATTTTTAACAACCTAGCATGACTTACACATAATGGGGCCTCTGATTTGGTTGGTCGCATAGCCTCAACCACACATCCATATACACTAGTGGTTTCTGACAATGAGTTAGGTTCTAAGGTGGTATAGTGGGGAGACTATACCCTCATCTCAGAGTGGAATTGTGGATAGAAAAAATAATCATACAATATTAGAAACATGATATAACATAGACTATAATGATTAGACTATAAACCCTATATAGATGAAGCATACATAAACAAAAAAAATATATTAAATTTTTTGAAATTAGTGATAACCAATGACTGCAATAATAATAAATATTTTATAGGATGATTCATATACCTAGTGACATGACATACACATATTCAAAAAAGGGAAACATGGGATAAGCATTTAAACATGTTTTGAAAGAAAAAAAGGAAAAAATAATTCTCTACTAATATCATGAGCATATTCACATTCCTCTACTCCCATGATTTGAGCTATCCAGATATCATATCAAAAAAATTGTATGGTGTTTTCCGTTATCAATATAATAACTCATGTAATAAACTTGATTACCAAAGGTCGTGTGGTTAGGGTGTAAGATAAAATCCTAGCAGGCGACCCCCAATGATGTCTAGTAATAATCCAATAAGTGTACATAAAAACAATAGTTTGTATGTATAATTAATAAATAACACAATAGAAAAATCAAATTCCAATAGGGTTAGGGTCCATCAGGTCCCCTTGCTGGCTCTACTTGCTTTGACATAGGCTGATGAAGAAGTCTAATCAATATATATATATAGTAATAATATATATATTTATATTAATAATATATATATATCACAGTTTTATATTATATACACATTTATATATATACAATGTGTGTGTGGACATTAGTATGCACATACCTCGATAATATGTCCCTGCTTGACCCATGGCATAACACAAGCATCCATAACTAGTCTGATGATCATGATTGCTCATTTAGAGGGTACATTCCTTGAATCGTATAGTAAATATGAGAAATCATTCTAAACACTTAGGATGGGTGTGGTTATACATCATTCACAATAGCATAAAGAGGAATGTAGAGCTTATTTCCCATCACCAAGATAATAGTATAATGGCAACAGATGTCATGATCAACACCTATTTTAAGGGAGTGTGAAACTAAATTTTTAACAGGTAGCTTAACCATAATTCCATAGATAATATTAGATTAAGTTATCATAATATAAGTAAAATCATGTGGGATAACCACTTTAGCATAATAATCATCATTCAAATATATAAAAGTTTCCACATTTCATATAATTAATATATGAAGACATACATAAATGGTTGTGTCATTTCCACTCATTAATAATCATTTAATTTAATCCATTGAATTAAATTAATCAAATAAAACCATATTTAATCAATTATATTCTATATACATAATAAATTTCATCAACCAAGGCATATAAATTCTATTTCCAATAATCTGCACACTTAGATAGTGCTTTGGACTGCTAAACATATAATTGATAGTGGGAAAATCAATTTACAATCTATAAAAAACAATTAGAATGTGTTCCGGTCATTTATAAATTTATATTAGTGAGGAAAATTCACTCATAACATAAATAAGGGTGTTTATGGATGTGTTCAACATCCTCTAATCACATAACAAGGATCAATGGGAATATAATAACTTGGGTCTATCAATTTAAAATCAAGTAACTCATTTTAAAGAAATGTGAGATAATTGATAGAATATGACAAAATATCATGGCTATGAATGCATCATAATTTTTTTTGAAAATAATTTGACCACCTAAAATCAGTTTGTGGAAAACTCCTCATCAAATACCAGCTTCTGATTGCATGTAGATCTGAATAAAAATGAATAATTGGCCAACACCTAGAAAATATGGAGAATGGGGTTGCACAAAAAGAGAGAAATAGATGGGAGGATAAACATAAAATGAAAGTAACTTAATTGGAGACCATAAATATATATATCGAATGCTTCAAATATAAATTCATTTGAAGTCTTGATATAGGAATAACCTCGATCCCTAGATTATATGTAGGCGGATCATAGGAGGAAGAAAGGTCCCCTTTCTCTAGAAAATAATAGAATAAGAGGTGGGATAAGGTTTATAGATCAATTAGGGGGGAAATATATATTCACCCAAATATATAGGGGAATAATGTTTGACTAAACTTATTTCCATACCTTGATCCAACCATGCACAACTCCACTACCCAATTTAGAACCCGCATTGGCTAGGTGCATGATTGGGTAATAATGAAAAACCCATGCAAAATACATTTGAATTTTTTCTAGGGAAAATCATATGGCCATGTTCCCATGCCTGCATGGTTTCAAAGAACCGTTCGACCACCTTCAAGCCACCAAGTACCCCACATGGAATCCATATTGGGATAGTACTAACCATGTGACAACCGTGTGACCTACCATGTATTCCCACTTTTCAAAGCTTCGGGCTCCGAACAAGCCACAGATTCTCTCAAAACCATACATATGATGTAACACATGTTTAAAAGGATTATTTTTTTAAAATATAAAATATGATCTATCCCTTTGAGAAATTTAATTTCATTACAAAATACATACTTAATACAGTCCATGTAATGCTTTAATGAATCAAATCACTTTGAGGAGGTGATAGTTCGCATGTCCACACACGATGTTATAATGTTCCCAAAAATGTTAATAATGAATGTATTTTTTATATAATATTCCCATGATCATAATTAAATCATAAATATTATATATAAAATTTATTTCTATCATTATTCCCACCCTTGGGAGTTGTTGATGGGTGAATGTATGACATCGTTTCATGAGTCGAAAATCCTCCATACACACAGAAGATGACTCCAAATCCAATTTTATGGATGTGTTTGAATTTTTTGTTTTTAAACTAACATCACATCATCAATTAATATATAATATACTACTGTTAGTATATAATCTTAATATAAAAAAGGAGTAATGTTATTTTATAAATAAATAAAACAAAAGTTCTTGTTGATGAATATTACCTCTTCTTTGGGAAACACCGTATTTTTTGTAGAAAAGGATTTCATTGGATAGATTTATACACAATGTAAGGATTATTTGATGATCTTTAGGAAATTGTGAAGATATTTGAATAGGTCTTGGAAAATCCAAATTACTTTACTATAGTAAATATATAGGGATAGTTGGTGGCCATTTATAAGTGTAAAAAAAGACACAATTGGAATTTTAGAAAAGAAGTTTGGTGAACCCATGTTTTTACATAATAATAATCTTCTAAAACACAAAAATTAAAAACTATAGGATTAATGTATAAAATATTCCCATACAATAGGCTTTGGAAATTTTCTCAGTCGTTTTTACACCTTATATCCTACGTTTTATAACTACGTAATCCTATTTTTCTCTTAATCACTATAATTAATTTTAATGGATTTCATTAATATTTTTGGTTTAAAAAGGTTTACATTACTAAAAATTTAAAATTATAATGATTAAAAATATGGATTACATTTTTAAAAATTCATTTCATAGTATTTTTGTAATTTAATTTAAAATTAATCCAATAAAAAGAACAAGAATGTGAGTTTATAAGGTGAAATGTTCAAAGGTTTACTAATTTTTTACATCTAAATTAAATATAAAATACATTCTAATAAAATAAATTGTATTAATATATCTATATATAATAGAAAAATTATTACTTTAAAACTAATTTAAAATATAATTTAACACAATAAATTATTTAGATGAAATGATAGTATTCAATTAAAATGTACTATTTTGCGTTGTTCATAAAAAAATGAAACTTATAAGAAAAACTAAAAACATAATTGTTATATAATTTTGACTTTCCTTTATCAAAAATTATGTTTATTTTTAACATAAAATTTATAAATATTTAAAATTTTGTTTTAAAGAAAGATCTCCCTTAAAAGAGGATAAATCTACCATTAGAAAAAAGACATCTTTTTTATGTGTAGATTTAGATTTATTTTTATATTATGACTAGAAAACTCAAAGGATAAAATATAAACATTAGATTGAATATATTATATATATTTATTTAATATAATAAAAAAATTATATTTTATATGTATAAAATAAACTTGTTATCATTTAGGTAGTTTATTATAAAAAGATTTAATTTTATTTTCAAAGGGGGTTTATAGTCATTTTGAACAAATTTGACACAAATAATTTATTATATATACACGTGTTAACCATATTTTTATAATTCATTTAATCTTATACATTCCCTCCATTCTAATGGATAGGTTATAATGGTAACATATTTCATGTGAAGTTGATGAGTGGTGTTACGGGTTTTACACACTATCAAAAATAAAAATTATGATGTTCCATGAACTACAAGATAAAATTAGTGTTGTGGGAAGTTAAAGATAAAATAAGTATTTATTTTCCATTAAAAATTGAAATAAAATTTTATTCTTTTATAATGTAAGAGATTTACATTCACATCCATCATTCAATAAATTGGATCCTCATAATATGAACATTATCTTCATAACCAGTGGATATACAGTTGAAAATAATAATTTTTTTGTAGACCCATAGAATAAAAATGCTTAATAAAAAATAATCTTAATAATAGAGAATGGTATGTAAAAAACATATGGAATAAAAAAAATTACTAGGTTTCCAAATATGATTATATAGTCAGGAATAAAGGATAAGATTAAATAATTTTAGAGAGTGACTGAGGTCATTAAACACAAAAAAAGTGAATGGTCAATGAAATGGTAAGGACCTCCAAACCATAACCTGTGATGATAAAAAATACCATTGTTTCATTTTGATTGAAGTTACTATGATAAAATATTTGTTTTAAGATATTTTTCATAGTGTTAATGAATTATTTTACCATCTAGACTATTGTAACATGGAAATATATTTATTTAATGAGTATAATTTTGTAATTGGATTAATTTTCTCCATAAGAGAATATTTTTCTACAAATTGTACGTATTTAAGATGTATCATTCACACCTGAAGCACAAAATATCCAATATTAAAGGCTATATAACCATAAATGGTATAATTAGTCAGTCCTCATTTCATAAAATAGTATCCACAACCCAAATAGTTAGCACATGGTAATATAATTTATAGAATGAATAATACTTAATATGATAAACAAATATTCAAAATCAAATATTAGTACTTAAAGATATTACTAAATCATTCCAAAACCCTATATCATAAAAAACATCAATAACCACTAAATTATAGAGAGTGTTAACCTCAATTGTTATCATATACCTACAATGTTTCATGCCCAAAATGATGGAGATATTATTTTATGATAACATTGATCAATTAGTCACCAAATCACTTATAAATCCTATAGACATCGATACAATAGTAAATATTTCCACATAATTACCTAAATATCCATTATCTAATAAACTATACTAGTTATCAATGGCTTAATAAATATTCTGGGAAAATTTAAATAAATACTTCTCAATGAAATGATGTTTCAAATATTTTTCTACCTAATAGAACCAATCATAAAATTTCATTAATATCCTAATATTTTTTAATACTTAAAACAATCTAATAAGGTTTCAATGACATTGAACATATGATTTTCCTTAATATTATAGACCTAAGATGGTATCTAAAAGTCTAAAGATAACCTCACATGAAAATATCTTAATATAAAATGTTTTTTAAATTTAACTTTGATACCTACTATAATAGCCCAGGTCCCACACTATTGGGTATAATACTAATATCTAGGACTATAAATTCTTAGCTAAGATGTCAGTAATTGTGACCTAATTGTTTTCCATGAAATCCTTACAATATCCTAATTGAATCATGGATGACTTACATTTTGGATAACCTTTTAGTTTTTTTATTTTTAGAATATTAAGTCAAATACTATATAAATAATACCCATGTTATCTGATCAATATTTCACCAATTTAACTAAAATTTACATATATCACATTATGTCATCATCATCATCCTTTTGAAATCCATTATAAAAATAAATTTTTAAAACTAAATCATTATAACTAAGGGAATAATAAACATAAGAAGGATGATCTCAAATTCTCATTAAGTGTACTGATAAGCATTAAAAATTGAATGTCATCAATGATGATAAATTTTTATAAGGGTATGATTACATAATAAAAGTAAATTAGATAATCATAATGGAAATCATACACATAAATACATGTATTATTAAATAAAAACACATGGAAAAGAAATTAGTTATCATATTCAATAATAAAGATACATGTGGTATCAATCTCTATCATGATAAGAACTATAAACCCCTAGAATACAGAAATAGAAAATATATGAAAACTGGGAAATCCATTTAACTTCATTCATATAATCACACATTCAAATGGAATAAGCATACAATCAACTTCTATACCCAATTCATTAAAGGTCTATCACATACCCACTTGTCATTGTTTTCTTTCGAACCACATGTTACCAATTTATTATATAACCTTCTATCATTGTTTTATAATTTAATCATCCATCAAAATTTTAGGTTCCATTAAAAATTTATAATATATAAAATCATTCATTTCTTCAAAAATTCATAAGATAAACCAATGCCCCATTAGTCACATGATTATTTCATGTGAAAGAATCATATTCTATGAAAATATCTCTGAAATATGGTTAACCTATTGAAAAGAAATGAGTTTAATATAAATCAAATTAAAAAAATCTTAATCAATAATTAATATGAATAATAATGTCTTTATTAAAAAAATATTCATATTGGAACCTAATTTAGAATAATGTTTTCTGATGATTGTTAATGGAAATACATTTAAAATATCATATAAGAAAATTTCAGGAGAATAACTGTTTCATTTTGAAAATATTTTTTTAAGACAAAAAATATATTTAAAATCCTTTAATTTGAAAAGAACATTGAAAGGTTTTAGTGCAATATTTGAAAAATCATTTAAAACATTTACTGAGGAATATAACTATAAAGACACTGACCCCAGTTTCCCATATTTAGTGTTTCATTATTACATTGGAATGATATATAAGTAGTAGCATCCTAAAAGAATTCATAATTATGTAGTATTGGTAAACATGATTCATACGTGAAATTAAATTTTCAATGAAAAACATAAAATTCAAAAATAATTTTCATTTAGCATTCCATTAATCCACATAGTGTATCACTACATACCAATCTCAGAACACATCATAGTATCCCAGAGAAAATAAACCATAAGAAAGGATTGACATTAAATTCCCAGTAAGGGTATGTATTCATCATAATATATCTCAAATTAAAATTATAGAAAGTTAAATAACTGATATACATTCCTTTTAAGAAATAACTTTATAATAATATGGATGGAATAAAATATGATCGAATAATGCCAAAAAATACCTTTAGCTAAAAATATTATCCATTGAAATTATACTAATCAAATATTAACCTTAAAATCAATAAATAATATCATATTGATGTTATTCATAATTCTTTATATTTTAAATAAACCTTCAAGGCCTTGACCAATTCAACTAAAAAAATGGGAAAGGTATGGTCCAACTCCATATTTTGTTTGTATCATGAGACCTACCGATGCATCAATGGGATATAGTGATGCCATCTAATAAGTTACTATGTCCAATTCATTCCTCATATTAATGGTTTCAAACAAAAAAATATATACAAGGTGGTGAGATAGGTGATCAAAAGAGTAGCCCAGTTCACACAATGCAAGCCCCAAAAGAGGATTAGAGTAATAAGAGTAGCAGTCACCAAAAGCAGAGCTAACCGAATTGGAAGATTGAGAGGGTATTGAAACTGCCATCGGGACTAGGAACCATGAAGCTTTGTATAGGGAAATGCTAGCTGACCAAAAATGAAAGTTAGGGAGCTAGGCGATAAATTATTCCAATGATGTGGAGGGTAAGATCTAGTGGGTTGGGCCTACAGGGCATGAAATGGGCATATATGCCTCTGGACCTTCAATTCATGTATTTCGGGTCATGTCGGGCTTTATGCCTTGGGCTTACGGGTTATGTACGGGTTCCCCTTCAACCACTAAAATTGGGATTATTCATAATAAAAAATAAAACGGCCTTCAGGCCATTCATGTAATTCATCATGATGGAAAACATTCTACTCATGCCACCGATGAAGAAAAAATCCTTCCAGATATTTTTCAAAAATTTCATAAAGTACCTCATTCTGAAAATGATAAAATGGTTCCTTTCAAACCATTTTATAAAATTTAGAACATGTTTAAAAATAAATCATACATTTGAATCATAATATTAAAAACATTTTTAAAAATTTGTTAGAAAATATGGGAATGGAAGAAAATTTTTCCCCATTGGAGACTTGAATTAAAACAATCCCAAATAATAATAAGATTGTGAAATTACCCATACATTCTACTTAATATTATATGAATGTAAATTAACCTAATATATAATGGTTTTTGTAATTTAAAAAACTTTTACCATAATTATATCCATATTTAGGATATCAAATATGATTCTCTTGTATCATTTTATTATTAATATTTCATTAATACCCTTATTTCTAGTTTTAACTGCTTTATTTTCCTATGCATGTTTTTTCATGTGAGGACTATTTGATAGGAATATGATACATTAAATTCATTTACATATTTAAATTATATTCATAAATATCATATTTATCCATTATATAAATTTTTATAATAATTCTCTAATGGTTAACATAGAAAATGAATCACATCATTTTGTGGAGATGGTAGGTCATATAGACACATAAGAGACGATATCATTTCATTAATGGTTAAATTGTATGGAATTGGGTGTTATATTATTTATAAAGAATAAATATAATGTAAGATGAAATATATATCCATTATTTCTAAAATAATTCCCATACAACAAACGTGGTGATGAAAAACTGATTACACAATGGCGTGGAGATGGTAATTTGTTCATACACACGCATGATGTTTTCATTTTCTGTATTATGGGTAAAATGTAGAATATGGTTGTACCATAGTCATAATAACATTTAATAATATATATTATACTAGATTTATTATTTTTTATTGAAAAAAACATGAAGTTTAAGTATAATAAGAAATGAACTTCGATGACTCGGTAAAAATAGTTACCTCTTATTTGGAAGACATCCTTTAGATATATTATTAAACAATCTAGGGTTTTTCTTTTTAAAAGAATAGGATCTATATTACATGGATTTTGATTATGGTAAAATAAATGGTCAGTGTTTTTGGACTTATAA
The DNA here is from genome assembly GCA_963277665.1 of Viscum album. Taxonomy (NCBI): domain Eukaryota; kingdom Viridiplantae; phylum Streptophyta; class Magnoliopsida; order Santalales; family Viscaceae; genus Viscum; species Viscum album. The sequence continues at coordinate 548,694,987 of OY728163.1, forward strand.
GGATAAAAGTGGTGTGAAGAATTGAGGGAGGAGATTTCATTTTATAATTGAGATGAGGGGATGTTTTGGAAACTCAAACAATATTAAATTACTATAGATTAGTTTTTAATTAATAGTGGCACCAATTAGAGTTAGGTGGAACCTAAAATTATAATGGGTTGAAATTCTCTCAAAAAATAATTTTAATACTAGTTTAGGTCACATTATTTGTCTTATCTTTTGGAATTAACCATTATTTAATCGCATTACCTCTTAAAATGATGATATGGTGGTTAACTATTTGAGGGTTAATATAGTTACTATAAAATCAATGAACAACCAAAAATGAAAATTTATGGACATTTAATACATTATACATATCATTTTTTTAAATTTTTTATTTTTTATTTTATATCATATAAGAAATTATTATTTATTTTAAAATATCATTAATGTCAATTTATAAATTATTTTCTAGATGCATTTTATAAAATATTATAACAACATGTTTTATTCTAAAAAACCTTTAATATATAACAAATATGTCCATATAATATATAAATTTTTTTGACATTAATTATATCAAAATAAATTCATATTAATATTTTTAATAACATTTATTTGATATTTACACTAATCGAACAATTATCACATCATCATTGTTCAAGAAATTAATTTAATTATTTCTTCAATAAGAATTAAAAATAAGTTAGGATGATTAATATAAACATTTTATATTAAAAATTAATATTTATGGTCTAATATATCTTCTAAATAACCACAAATAAAAAGTACATTACATGTTAAAATAATGAGTATGAATTGTTGTACTTTCCTTAGAATATAATACTATGAAAGGTGTAAATTAATTAAATTTGTTCAAAGATTATATAAAATATTCGAAGGGATAATTTTGGTAGAAAATTAAACATAAACTAAAATTAGGATAAGTTTTATGGTAATTTTATAATGTTTAAAATATTATTTTTACTCTTAATTAACCAATTTACCCTTAACCGTGACAATTTAAAGAAACTACTACAATTACTATTCATATTGTCAAAAAATAAATGGGAACTATTTACTAAATTTGTACCATATTATTTAAAATATTTAAATCATTTCTCAAAATTGAATACTTGTAACTAGATAAAAATAATTTATAAAATACCTCTTATATGGAATGAGAAGTAGATTTTTTAAATTTAAAAACATTTAAAAGATTGCAATGTTTTCATATCCATATTCAGTATATAATTTATTACAATGACCTAAATTGGATGAAATGACATATAATTTATATAACTAAATATTAAAACCAAGAATAACTATAATTTTACCATATAAATGATTTATAAAAAAAATCACTTTCAATTAAAATTTAGAATTTTTTTCACCATTAATCGAAACATGAATATTATAAAAAAACACAAAATATTTAATAAAAGTAAATTTTGATATTTCTAGTACATGGAAGAATTTTATTTTCTCAAATAAAATTTACAAAATATAACAAAAGATATTTCATTCATGTCCGCCATCAAAAATAAATAAAATTATCTATTAAAAAAATATAGCATTTTGTGCTTAAGATTATATTTATTATTATGTTATTCTTGTCAAATATATTTTGATGAATGTAAAAACATTTTACTAAATATATAATATAAAAATTTCATAATTTTCTCAATAGTATTAATTATCTCCTATTTAATGTCTAGGTTATAAGGGTTTTGTTAAAATAAATATATTTAATTGTATATCAATTTTCGTTTATGCTTGGTGTTGTGTTTAATGTATGATATTGAAGAAGTTAAATTTATTTAAAAGGATAAATATCATAAAACCATGGGGTTTTACACTCTCCACTAATTCAATAATTTCAATCATCTCAATTTTAAATTTCACTTCAATAAATCAAAGGATGTTACATGAAAATTCTATTATGGGAAATCCACATTGTAAATAGGGTTAATAAAACAACCTATTTAAAAGAGGAAAAGGGAAATATGAAATTCATTAAAAAATAAGAAATTTGAATTGGATAAAATTAATGGAAAGTGAAAAAAAGACATGTTAGAGAAATATAACCATCAAGTTTTGATGGAGAGTGATAGAGAACATGGTCATTATAAAGTTAACAATCAACAAAACTGAAAATTTGTGATCAGTTAAAAGACCATTGATTTTTAAAACGAAAAAGTAAATGGATAATGTTTTTGTTCCAGAACTCATTTCCCTAGTGTTGGGGATTATTTTAATATTCAGATAATAACTTGATAAAATGTACATGATTGATTAGTTTTTATTTAGTAAGAATAATTTCATCCTTTGGTTGTTCTTTTAACTATTTTCACTCCATCCCATACAAATGGAAATGAATGTTCAAGATGAATTTTTCACACCTAAAGAACTCTTATGAATCATATGGTCCATGAGTCATTCCTTAAACTTTTAGATGATTAATGAATCTAAAATATTTATCATCAGTTATCAAATGTGGTAAATCATACTTTAAACTCAAAAAATAATATCCAAACTTCAACTTAATCCATTCCATAAGTAGTTACCTTAATAATCATCCAAAATACATATTTCCAAATTAAAAGACCAATGGTTCATAATAAAAGTTAATAAATTTACAAAATAAAAATAACACTAGATTCCCCATAGCACATAATTTATCTATTATTGTCATATACCAGATATTTTAATACCTTGATCACATTAACAACTTAATTAAAACATCCATGCTTATAATAAAAATATCAAAGATATATTTCTTTATCTTGATATTTATTAAACCAATCAAATATAACATAAATCATCAAATCACTAACACTTATTTATTTACCAATATTATTAAAAAAACATCACTTTTAGTTATTATCTTAATATCAAGAATATATTGAGGGTTTTCTTCCCTAAATCATGTTTTTTTATAAGATACAATTTCCCCTAAATCGCATTTCGTAGTCATTGGTACCATTCAAAAAATGATCTCTGGCCTATAAAGAAGATGTTATGTAGTACCATCATTATATATATCATGATTATTATAAAAATAATATCCTTGATAAAATACATTTACAATGAAATTATTTAATCCAAACAAAAATCATTAGTATTTATACTTCTTCCGTAGTAACAGAAAAAGTATGAACTCGATCCCTTTGTTTATTCTTATCTATATTTCATTCGCTCTTAATAAATTTATTTTCACTATTTTACATCTCCTTACAGTTGAATCATTAAACTTTTGAAACAATTTTCTTACCCTTGAACTCAAAAACATGGTGTAATTTCTCTCAACACTAGTAAAAAACCACCATTACGTTTTTATAAGTACATAGGTGTTTATTTCATCAATTATAACACGTGAAAAAATTTGAATTTCTCTTCTTTTTTTTATGAATATTTTCCCTAGTGGTAATCTAGTTCTTCTGATTCTATAGGATTCCATAAAAAAGATAATTCTTTCATTTTATTCTTTGAACATGATATTATGTCCTCATATGATGAGAATGCTTTAGAGACTTATTCCCAGGGAATTACTGGCATAAGACCATAAAATATTTGATCCTTCTTACTCATCGGATCATGTTCATTATTGAAGTTTTCATTCTTTCTGCAACGTTTCATTTTTAATAATTATAAATAATACATTATATCATACCATTAGGAAACATAGTGTTTAATCCTAAAACTAATGAAATATCAAGACATATATTGAAATTTTTATGCACTGTTAATGACATAAACAATTTTTTTTGGAATTTTATTCTATAGTTATCCTCAAATTAAATATTAGGGTTATCTTTTCTAATCTATGAATTCTTAAATCTAGTTCCCATGGTTTCTAATAAACATTATATGATACCAATTACAATGTCCCTAAACCTTCTTTCCTAGAGTCAGTGGTTACTTTATTACACTGGCATAAGATAAAAAAAATAAATCCCAAACTACCATATATTTTGGCATTCTTGGTAAACTATATGCATACTAAAATTCACATTCCTATACAAAACATACTATACACAAATAGTTTTCATTGATAATTACATTAATCCCCTTAGTATATTCTTGGGTATCAAACTAAAAATACTTCTTTGTATCCTGGGGAAAAAAATAAGAAAGGGGAGAGTTCAAATGCTCAGTAAGGGTATTTGTTTATTAGATAGTGACATATATAACAATTATGGAAAGTTAAATAACTCAATCAAATTTCATTTAATTAATAAAATGGGCATAATATGGATAGAATAATAATTGTTTGGATAATTCCATATAAATAATCCCATGATCTAGAAAAGTTATCCATGGAAATTATACTAGTAAAATAATAACATTGAAATAAATATCTAATATCAAAATTATGGAATTCATAATGTTTGATTCTAAAACATACAATCAAGGCCTCGACCAATACATCAGAAAATAAATGGGAATTACTTTAGAAAAATATATTTTTAGTTGGTCTCATGAGACATACCGATGTATCGAGGGGATATAAAAGGATTCACCCATAATTTACTATGTCCAATTCGTTTCTCATATTAATGGGGTGAATGATAAATAATATATTCCTATAAAATATAAATAACTTTCCCAAAATAGTAAACAAAATCAAAACCCTTTCCACATAATGTGGTGAATGGTGTTAGGATAGCTCGTCCATAGGAAAACTAATCCCATGAAATTTAATGTAATATAGAAGAAGATATCATAATGGATAAAACTCAATTATGCATAATATTAAACTATGGACGTTTATATAGATGAAAATACTCTAATTAAATCTTTGAGTATTCTTGATATAAATAGAAAATTTTCATTGAAATGATTTATTTTGGATACCACGTAATTTTATAAGAAAAATTTTACATGGAAGAGAACCTTTTAAACATGTAAAGAAAGTTTCAAGACATTAATGTGGAATGATGGTGTAAAAATTATCTCACAACACATATGTTAAAAAAACATTTATTCTGTATTTTTGTTAAAAAAGTCATAAATTACCTAGTTCGGAAAAATAAAAAAATATTCCATTAAAACCATTTCAAAAAGAGATGAAATTGGGTAAAAAGAGTTTAAAATTTGTAGTATATTAAAAAAAATTGATAATATTTTTTACAAAATATGGATGTTGAAGAAACAATTTCCACAGTGGAGACTTAAATATAAACAATCCCAAATAATAATGAGATTATGAAATAACACAATCCATGCACATTCTTTTAGTTGAAAATGAATTAACCTCATTTATAATGGTTTGAAAAAAGTTATTAATTTATACCAGAACCCTATCTATATCTATAATATCATATATTATCCTATTATATTGTTTTATTAATCATATTTTGTTATTAACCTAGTTTCGGATGCAAACTACTTTGTTTTCTTATCCATTTTTTTCACTTGAGTGAAATGTATTATTTATAGGATATTTATATCATTCATCTACATAATTATATTTAGTTAATAAATATCATATTTATTCATTATATATAGTTTTATAACCATTATTGATTTGTTAAAATGGAAAACGAATCATTACACATCGTGGAGATGGTACATAGTACATGTACATGAGCAATGATAACATGCACCTAATGGTGAAAGGGTGAGTGATTTTATGGTATATTAAATATATAGGACCAATATAATGTCATCAATTTTATTTATATCAATTATTCTCATAATTATACCCCTCCAAGTAATGTGGTTATGAAAAATATATTACACCATGACATGGAGATGGCCAGTCATTCATATTCATGAGCGGTTTTTTTGTTTTCTATTGGATATATAAATGGTTTAATATGGTTGTATAATAATAATAATAATATAAAACAATATTTATGATATTTTATTTTTTATTTTAGTATGGAAACAACACATTATTAGTACATTTAACAGGAAATGAACTTCGATGAGTTGGTAAAAACGAATACATCTTCTTCAGTGGACATTCATTAGATATCCTCCTACAAAGTATGGGGTTGCTATTTTCAAAAACCAGGATCTGTATAACATGTATAAATATTTTTGTAAGATAACTGGGTAGTTTTTGGTCGATATATAAGGCTCAAAGCATTTGAAAAATTGATGAAGAAGGTTCCATTTTATAATTGATGTGAGAGATACTTTTGGAAAGTCTAAAAATATTAAATTAAAATAATTTAATGTTCAATTCAAAATGATTCCAAGTGAGTTTTTTCCAATCTAAAATTATTATGGGTTTAAATAAAACTTATGCAAAAAAATTATACACGTTTAGGTCACATTATTACCCATCTATTTGGGTTTCAACCCTTAGTTAACATTTTTCACTCTTATCGTGACAACATGGAGTTTTCCTCTTTTTCAGTAAATTGAGTGATTATAAAAAGAAAAAGAAACTATAAATGGATATTTTATTAAATTATAAACCTTAAACATATCAGTTGAAATAATTTATCATTTTTATTTATTTCATATAATTTAATAAAATATTATTTATTTTAAAATATCAGTGATGTCAATTTTGATAGTATTCATTTATTGACTTTATTAAAATATCATAACAACATGATATCTTTTAAATAAAACATTTAATATATATCTATTATATTAAGTCCATCTATAAAATAAATTTATTACATTAATTATAAAAATTAAATTCGTTTTAGGATTTTTAATAACATTTATTCGATATGTCCTTTAATTAAACAATTAATACATATCATTGTTTAAGGCTTGAATTTAACTATGTATTCTATAAAAATTAAAATTAATTATCATGATGAATATAATTTATATAAATTTGAAATTACTTTTATAGTTGAAAAAATTTTATGTATAACCACATATTAAAAATGCAACACTTATTAAAATCGTGAGTATGAAACATTTCACTTTCATTAAAATAAAATACTATAAAAGATTATAGACTTCCATGTGGCACCAATATGTACTATAAACTTACCAATGACGATTTTGGTTTAAAATAACTCATAAAAACAAATTAGTACATGTTTTTTGGTTAATTTATAATATTAAAAATATTTTCTTAACCTTTGATTACACAAGGTACCCATAAAAAGGGTAATATTTTTGTAAATAATGTTCTAACTGTAACTTTCCAAAAATAAAATGGTAATATTTACTAAATTTGATCCTTATTATTTAAAATATTCAATCCATTTCATGATACTTAAAATATATATTTGGATATAATTATTTTAAAATTATTCCCATAGATGGAATAAGAAGATGAGTTTTTAAAGTGAAAACATTCAATAGATTGAAAAGATTTTAAATCAACTTTTAATGTTAAATTTATTGAAATGAGATAAATTGGATTAAATAATATCAAATTTATCTATTTATACATTAAAATCAACAAAAACATAATTTAACAATGTAAATTATTTAGGCATAAAAGATGTTTTCAATTAATGTTTTTTATTTTTTACTATTTCTCAAAACATGAAACTTTTTAGAAAAATACCAAATATTTAATCAAAGTAAAATTTTATATTTTTATTTAAAATAATAATATTACTTTTAAAAATATTTTTAATAATTGTGTAAAAAACTATATTTAAAACATGTACACTATCAAAAGCTGATAAAATTGCCTTTAGAAAAATATACCAGTTTATAAATAAAAATAGGCTTATTATTCTCTTATTCATATAAAATCTATAAGTAAGAATATAAAAACACTTAATTAAATATTTGATATAAAAATTTTATAATTTTTTAGTCACTATTCATTATCACCAATTTAATGTCTAGGTTATAACAATCGTGTAAAAATAAGGATATTAACTTGTATAACATTATTCATTTAGGCTTGATGTTGTGTGCAATGTAACCTATCATAGATTTCATATTTATTTAAAAAGAGAAATATCATAAAATCCTAGAGAGTTAAAATATATTTTATTCTTTTAAAAATACTTTTTAAATCAATTTGGAAATCATTTTAAAAATACATTGATTTAGAAGTAAAAAAGAGTGTTTGACATATATAATTATTTTTCATAAAAATGTTACTTTGATCTATTAGGTACATAAATAACGTAAAATTTAGAGAAAATGTTTTTTATCATGAAATAAAAATTGGTAATAAAATTCTAGAATATTACTTAGATATAGAACATACTATTTCAACACTCTAGACTTAATTAAAAACAATCTAGATAAACTATGAGATTGTAACATTAAACTCTTAAAACTTTGATAACATTGAATTGTAAACCCTGTGAATGAAGTTCAATGAAACAAAAAAACATATCATAAAAATTAATAAATTCATGATTTTAAATTAAAACTGGGATATATATACATTTCACAAAATATATTATGTGAAAAGAAGACATAAGTCTCAAATAAGGGAAATTGTGAAAAAAAAATCCATTACGGCTTTGGTATATTTGAAATTACAGACCCCCAAAAAGAGAGATCCTAAAATGGATCTATAAATCCGAATAACTTTAATTATAATAGTCATATAATAATTTTATGGGTATTATATGCACAAAAAAACAAAAATTAGGTGGGAATATGGAATATATATCAGAGAAATAAAAGTGTGATGAGAAAAACCATTACCATGAGTCTAATTCATCACACATGTTCATTATCATCATGAATAATGAAATAAAGATAATAATTTAAATTATTTGGATCATTTACAAAGTTTATTATTACTGTTATTTCACTCATACAATGTATATATATAAATATATAATAAATTATGTTTATATCAGATTTTTTGAACATATTTCTCTAAAGTTCAAAAATGAAAATGATTTGTCAATTATGTTCCAAGTGGTAAATATTTAAACATATCGAGAATAATGATAATGGCTAAATTATCATTAATATATATAAATTTGACTTTTGAAACTATCACGAACCGAATCTGGTCGCCATCAAACCAACACCAAACCCGGCTCATGGCAAGACCCGAAGGGAGTTCCCCATCCCCACGGGCTGGCACAAGTTCCCGAGTATCATAAAAATTCATTTGGTAATGATTTACCCGAGTTTGGGTTCATAAAATAACCAAAAACAAACAACAAACCAAATCTGAAAAATTATGCCAAAAAAAGGCTTAATTAAAATTCAGAACTGAGTATATGGGTTTAAGCAAGATACAAGAGGTCCAAAGGTACATAAAAGTAGCAGCAAACAACCCATGTGACTCCACACGACAAGGGGTCATCACCCACAAGCTGTCTCCACAACACCGCACCATCGAGAGAAACTAGCAACCCGAACCACCATCGCCCAAGGCCTTGCCTTTGCCTGTGTCAAACATGATCAATTATACTTACACCCAAAGGTGTAAGTAGGGTGTGAGACTAAGCCCAATAGGATATCACCCAAGTATTCCAAGTGATAGGCATTATAAAATAAAAGGCTTGAAAGAGTTATAAATAGATAATGGTAGCATTTATTTCTAAAAGTGCAACATTGAAAAGAAAATAACTTTCAATGGGGATAACTTTAAAGAATGAGTTAATTTGAATAAAACATTCAAGCTACTGGTTTTCACATCCCAAAATACCATAAAAAAAGTATAAATGCCAAAAATTCCACGAGCACCAAGCATAGGAACACCCCTAGTTACTAGTTTGTTGTGAGCCCCAAGTACCTCGTACCTCGGTGAAAGTAACCATAATGAAATTCGTTCTCGTGCACGAGCCACTAGTAGTGAGAATACCCATAACCTAGTGGTCTCCAATCATCTCAATTATAGTTTTGTTAGTGTTATCCATGTCAGACTTGCTAAGTGAACCATGGTCAAAACCCCTCCGTTCACTAGCGTACTAGTACACGTTAGCCCACCTAGTCACCCAGGTATCCCGTATTGTGCTCAAATAGTCACCACATTCTACCAAAATCAATTTTCACATATAAATATCATTTCTGGTCACACACATTCAAAACAGTAGCCACACCTTCTTTGCACCTTTCGTATAACTCAATAAACCACTTATAATTTCCATAAAACAATTTCAAGAAAAGTAATCAAATTTTGCAAATTAAATTCATCTAAAATACCACATTTAAAACCAAATGGAGACCAATATTATACCAAACCACAAATTTCGGTATTAAAACATTTTTATAAATCCAATCCCTGAATTATAAAACAACACCAAGAGGCACAACATGGGTTGCACATGTAAAACACCCATTTCCACACAAAATTGGCACGTAAAAATAAACCGCTTTTAAAATGCTACCCAAATCGATTTTTGAAATAAAAATACTGAATGAGGAAAATAATGGAAACAAAAATACAACAAGACAACTCATTCTACAATACCTATATATGAAATCACCTACCAAAATAGTCAAAACCCCCAAATCCTTGTGCGTCACTTCAACCGCACCTCCGTCGCACCACAAGGAAGTAATATTGAACCTAAAACCAGAGGATTGGACCACGAAACTCAAACATAAAACCCTAGGTACGAAGCCCCATATTCTAGAAATTTTGGGATTCAATAAAAAAGAACAAACCCTAAGAAGAAGGGAGGAATAAGGAAGAGGACCAACTTACTTGAGAAATCTTGACGTTTTTTTGGAGCTTCAGAAGATCGGCCCTAAATCACGATGAATATGAGCTCCAAAAAGGCAAAAAACAAATATGGGGAAGCGTCTCTATTTAGTGGGAACGTGTGAGAGGTGGAATCACCAAAAAAGGATAAAAAACATATTTTTTGAAAGAATTACAAAACAATTTTAAACTTGGAAATGGGCCTTCAGGTTGGCCCAATACCTAATTTGATCACCAAAATCCAAGATGCTAATGAATTTTTAAGGGGCCAAAAATTATTTTGTGGTTTATATATTTAAATGAAGGAAATTTTGGAAGTTGAATGTGTGAAAAATGTTGAAAAACGAAGGAGTTATTAAAGAAACAAAATTTACTTTCAAAACTGGAAATAGGCTCTCACGTTGGCCCAAATTTTGGAAACCCACTATTTCGATAAAAAATGCATGGAAAACCACCAAAAAAAGCAATGATGTAAATTAAAAGAAAAATACCTTTAAAATATGTCATGTATGTGACAATTCTCCCTACCATGAAGGACTTTCCGCCCTAGAAAGTCAACATGAGGCTTGATTGGAAAACAAGAATGGGTACTCTTCCTCGACCCACGACTTTCTCTCCCATGTCTCATGTGTATCATTTCAATGCTGTCATAGAACCCGGACTAATGGAATAGACTTACCTCGAAGTAAATTCTCTTGGGAGTCCACTATTTTCACTGGCCTCTCAACAATAGACAAGTTAGGCTCTATCTCCCGTTCTTCCCAACTCAACACATGGGACGGATCTGGGTAGTATTTCTTCAACTGAGAAACATGGAAGACATCATGGATGGACGTCAACTGAGAAGGTAAGGCCAAACTGTATGCCACCTTTCCAATATGTTCGATGATATCAAATGGCCCGACATACTGTGGAGTCAGCTTACCATGCTTCCCCAATTGACGATGGCCCAAACGAGGGGCCACCTTCAAGAATACTCTGTCACCCACAGAAAACTCTAGGTCTCGACGCCTCCGGTGAGCATATGATTTATGACGACTCTGAGCTGTGAATAAATGTTTCCTGATTAATTTTACCTTCTCAAATGTCTCCTGCACCATACTCGGCCCTAGTAGTGAGGTCTCACCTATCTCATCCCAACACTGGGGGGACCGACAAGGCCGACCATAGAGCGCCTCAAAAGGAGCCATTTGAATTGAGGATTGGTAAATATTATTATAAGAAAACTCAACCAATCCCAAATGGGTATCCCACGAACCTCCAATGTCTAGGATACATGCACGAAGCATGTCCTTCAAAATGTGATTCACCCGCTCTGTCTGACCATCCGTCTATGGATGGTATGCTGTGCTCATCTTAATCTGGGACCCCAAGGCCTTTTGAAGGCCTTCCCAGAACCAAGATGTGAAACGAGGGTCTCTATCAGAGACAACTGCTGATGGAACACCATGGATTCTCACCACCTCCTGAATATACAAACGACCCAACTCATCCACTTTAGATGTATCTCTGATCGGAATGAAGTGGGATAATTTGGTTAGACGATCAATCACCACCCAAATGGAATTCTTACCTCTAGGTGTATGTGGTGATCCAACAATGAAGTCCATGGAAACCTCGTCCCACTTTCAGCTAGGAATGGGCAGTGGTTAGAGCAAACCGGAGGGCCTTTGGTGCTCTCCTTTCACCTACTGGCATGTGTAGCATCTCGACACAAAGTCCAATATGTCCCGTCTCATACCAGGCCACCAAAACTGCCGACATACATCATAATACATCTTAGTGGCACCCGGATGGACATCCCACTGAGACTGGTGGCTATCCTGCATCACCACCTTCCGTAGAGATAACGGCACTACTGAACGGCCCTTGAGGCACAGGATGCCCTCAGGAGACGATGACCAATCAGAGGATGTCTCCCCACCATGAAGAAACTGCTTCGACTACTGAAAAAGCGCATCACTAGGTTTCTCCCGCTGAATCAACTCCAAAAGAGAAGGAGTCGACTGGATGCTCGCCAAGAATTCCACTCCACTGTGTTCCTTGGTCTCCACATGCATCTGAGAAAAGATCCCCATCAATGTCCACTCATCACTGGACTTCCTCAAAGCTTGTACTGGAACCCTTCTGCTCAAGGCGTCAGCCACTACATTACCCTTACCTGGGGTATAGACAATGTCAAAGTCAAACCACTGCAATTACTCGATCCAGCGATGCTGCCTCAAGTTGAGGTCCTTCAGTGAGAAGATATAAGCCAAGATTTTGTGATCATAATAGACCAAAAAATTCTCCCCAAAGAGGTAGTGACGCCACGTCTTCAAAGAATGCATCACTACTGCCAAATCCAAGTCATGGGTTGGGTAGTTCTTTTCGTGTGGCAGAAGTTGGTGAGAGCCATACGCCACCACGTGATCATCCTGCATAAGCTTGCACCCAAGACCCATACCTAAAGCATCACAATAAACTACATATCCCTTTCCAGCCTCTGGGAAAATCAGCACGGGGGCAGTAGTCAATCGACTCTTCAGCTCCTCGAATGATGCCTGGAATTCTTGACCCCATACAAACTTCACCCTTTTTCGGGTGAGGATAGTCATTGGTGAAGCAAGCTGAGAGAAATCCTGAACTAATCGCTTATAATAACCAGCCAGGCCAAGGAAACTTCTGATCTCGAACACATTCTTCGGCTGCTCCCATGAAAAAACCGCACTAATCTTCTAAGGGTCCACTGAAACTCCATGTTCTGAGATCACATGCCCGAGAAATCTCACCTCCCTGATCCAGAAAGTGCACTTTGACAACTTTTCATAGAGGCAGTGATCCCGTAATGTACCCAAAATAACCCTCAAGTGATGTTCGTGTTCCTCCTCAGAGCTATAGTATACCAGAATGTCATTCACGAACACCACAAAAATGGAATCGAGATATTGATGGAACACCCTATTCATAAGTTCCATAAAGAATGATAGAGCATTTTTCAATCCAAAAGGCATGACCAAATACTCAATGTGGCCGTACCTACTTCGGAAGGCTGTCTTTGAGATATCTGACTCCTTCACCCTGAGTTTATGATACCCTTAACGTAGGTCTATATTTGAGAACCACTTTTCCCCTTCAAATGATCAAAAAAATCATCTATTCTGGGCAAAGGGTATTTGTTTTTAATTGTTACCTTATTCAGCTTTCGGTAGTGAAAGCACAATCGGAGGGATCCATCAGCCTCTTTCGCGAACAACACATGAGCAGCCCAAGGAGAGACGCTCAGGCGAATGAATCCTTTGGATTCTAAGTCATCCATTTGTATCTTTAAATCCCTCAGCTCGGTGGGGGCCATGCGATAAGAGGGAAGAGATATCGGCTGTGTTCCCGATGCTAGATCAATCAAAAACTCCACATCCCGCTCCGGGGGCAAGCCTGAAAAATCATCTGGGAAAACCTCGCGAAACTCATTCAATACATGAGGTAGTGCACCTTCAGGGGAAAGACAATACTCTAGCATGAGAGAATATAACTCGAAGATAACACTTCCCAACACTGGGAGTGGAGGCCCTACGCGACCTGACCGAGGATCCCATTCTCCATGAAAAACCTGACGACTCCCATCAGGTTTTGTGAAACTCACACGCCGTCTGTAGCAATAGATTTTTTCCTGGAAGTGTACTAGCCAATCCATTCCTAGTATGACATAAAAAAGGTTGATATCTAAGACCAAGAGGTCCCACTCTATCTCGAACCCTGACACAGAAAGCGCACATGATGGCCACCTGAGACCCTACTCCTTCTTCTTTCTTTGCGGTGTCACCAACTCCATTGAGAATGACATAAAATCAGTTGGAATATTTAGAATTTCCAAAAAAATAGGCAGAAATGAATGAAATAGAGGCACCAGTATCAAAAAGAGAAGCAACTATAGAAGATGAAATCAAAATGGTACCTCAAATAGTCGACAGTCCCACCTCTGATCCTGCTGGTGCCTGATCCACCGCATAGAGATGTCCAGTATCTTCCTGAAGACGACCTCTAGTCTGTGGCTGTGCCCTGAACTGGCTCTGCCCAGAAGATGACCCAGCCCTACCACCACGGCTTCCAAATCGAGATCCCTCAGTCCTCGATGGCTCAGACTGTGATGGGACTGCTCTGGGAGCCATGGATCCTGCCCCACTTTGAAGTGGACGCGCTATCCTGCAAAAGTGTTGCACGTGTCCCATACCTCTACACTGGAAACAGGTCTTCGGAGGATGAGGGCATGCTGGACGGATGTGCCTGGGCTTCCCACACTGGTGGAACACGACCGATCTCGCATCAGAAGCCGCTGATGAAAACTACCTTGAAGAGTTCCCTGAATTGCCTCCTCCTTTCTTCACATGATCCTCCCGCTTCCTTTTCTTATCTGAGGAGCTTCCACTTCCCACTGCTGATACAGAACCATAGAATCCAACCCTTCCTTTTCTATCAATCTCCACCATGCACACCTGATCAACGACCTCAACATAGGTCATTAGCTTAAACAAGAACACCTGGGAGTATATCTCTGGTCTCAAGCCTTTCTCAAACCTCTGGGCCTTCACTTGCTCATTAGAGACAATTTATGGAGCATACCGAACCAAATCAGGGAAATGGTTGGCATACTCCATCACAGATTTATTTCCTTTAACAAGTTCCATGAACTCTCTAGACCTGGCATAAGCCAACACCTCAGGGCAGTACTGTTCATTGAAGACAGCCTTGAAATCTCCCCAGCGCATCTGATCATTCTTCCCATCCCGAAGCACTGACTCCCACCATTTACGGCTGGGACCCTCCAACAGAATGGAGTCACACTTCACACTGAGCTCCAAGGGTGTTTCCAGGAACTGAAACATACACTCGATCTTCTAGAGCCATTCCTCTGCTTCTTGGGGTTATGAGCTGCCTTGGAAAGTTAGAGGATTATTTTTCAGGAACTCATGGGCCTTGTCCTTTATAGAACCAGTATCATCCTCTCTAACAGGAGCTAGAACTGAAGCTGGTCCATATCCTAGAGCCTGGACATCCCAGACCACGACCTCGACTAGCCTCTGATCAATTGGTGTGGGAGAACTCTCTCCGACTTCCTCCCGTGGGTGCGTGAGAGCTTTCTGGGGAGGCATGTTACTACAAAATGCAACAGCCAAGAAACAATAATCAATACCACAATTCTGAAAATTTTAATCAAATACATCAAATATAAATAATCTAAACACATTTTAGTAATAAAATAAACAACTACTCTACACCCGCCTGATGTCCACGTGTGGTCTGCAGCCCACACGTCTTACCTGGAAGTGAAGTCAATCTGTAAATTCCAACATCCCCTGGTGACTCAGGGTATGCCATGACAGGTGCGGGCCAGACACCCTACTCACATCCAAAACCCTGAGCCTCGACAGTCCTAGCTCCTGTCTATCCCGACTCATCCCAAAATAACAATATAACACAAAAACTTTAACTTCCTCTGATACCATTTTTTCACGAAACGAATCTGGTAACCATCAAACCACCACAAAACCCAGCTCATGGCAAGACCCGAAGGGAATTCCCCATCCCCACGGGCTGGCACAAGTGCCTGGGTATCATAAAAATTCATTTGGGAACGATTTACCCGAGTTTGGGTTCATAAAATAACCAAAAACAAACAACAAACCAAATCTGAAAAATTATGCCAAAAAAGACTTAATAAAAATTCAGAATTGAGTATATGGATTTAAAAAAGACACAAGAGGTCTAAAGCTACATATAATTAGCAAAAAACATCCCATGAGACTCCACACGAGAAGGGGTCATCACCCACAAGCCGTCTCCACAACACCGCACCATCGAGAGAAACTAGCAACCCGAACAGCCATCGACCAAGGCCTTGACTTTTCCTGTGTCTAACATGATCAAGTCTACTTACACCCAAAGGTTTAATTAGGGTGTGATACTAAGCCCAATAGGATATCACCCAAGTATTCCAAGTGATAGGCATTACAAAATAAAAGGCTTGCAAGAGTTATAAATAGATAATGGTATCATTTATTTATAAAAGTGCAACATTGAAAAGAAAATAACTTTCAATGGGGATAACATTAAAGAATGACGGAATTTGAATAAAACTTTCAAGATACTGGTTTTCACATCCCAAAATACCATAAAGAAAGTATAAATTCCAAAAATGCCACGAGCACCAAGCATAGGAACACCCCTAGGTACTAGTTTGTTGTGAGCCCCAAGTACCTCGTACCTCGGTGAAAGTAACCATAATGAAATTCGTTCTCATGCACGAGCCACCAGTAGGGAGCATAAACATAACCTAGTGGTCTCCAATCATCTCCATTATAGTTTTTTTAGTGTTATCCATGTCAGACTTTCTAAGTGAACCATGGTCAAAACCCCTCCGTTCACTAGCGTACTAGTACACGTTAGCCCACCTAGTTACCCGGGTTTTCCTTATTGTGCTCAAATAGTCACCACATTCTACCAAAAAATAAATTTTCACATATAAATATCATTTATGGTCACACACATTCAAAACAGTAGATACACATTCTTTTCACCTTTCGTATAACTCAATAAACCACTTATAATTTCCATAAAACAATTTCAAGAAAAGTAATCAAATTTTTCCCATTAAATTCATCTAAAATACCACATTTAAAACCAAATGGAGAACAATATTATACCAAACCATAAATTTCATAATCAAAACATTTTTATAAATCCAATCCCTGAATTATAAAACAACACCAAGAGGCACAACATGGGTTGCACATGTAAAACACCCATTTTCACACAAAATTGGCACTTAAAAATAAACCGCTTTTAAAATTCTACCCAAATCAATTTTTGCAATACAAATACTGAATGAGGAACATAATGGAAACAGAAATACAGAAATTCAACTCATTCTACAATACCTACATATGAAATCACCTACCAAAAGAGTCAAAACCCCCAAATCTTTGTGCGTCACTTCAACCACACCTCCGTCGCACCACAAGGGAGTAATATTTAACCTAAAACCAGAGGATTGGACCAAGAAACTCAAAAATAAAACCCTAGGTAAAAATCTCAATCTTATGGAAATTTGGGGATTCAATAAAAAAGAAGAAACCCTAAGAAGAAGGGAGGAATAAGGAAGAGAACCAACTTACTTGACAAATCTGGACGTTTTTTTTAGCTTCAGAATATCGACCCTAAATCGCGATGAATATGAGCTCCAAAGAGGAAACAAAGAATATGGAGGTGTGGCTGGGTTCAGTGGGAACGTGGGAGAGGTGGAATAACCGAAAAAGGATAACAAATAAATATTTTATGAAATAATTACAAAACAATTTTAAAACCGGAAATGGGCCTTCGGGTTGGCCCAATACCTATTTTGATCACCCAAATCCAAGATTCTAATGAATTGTTAAGGGGCATAAAATTATTTTATGGTTTTAATAATTAAATTAAGGTCATTTTGGAAGTTTAATGGGTGAAAAATGTTGAAAAAATAAGGAGTTATTAAAGAAACAAAATTTACTTTCAAAACTGGAAACGAGCTCTCAGGTTGACCCAAATTTTGGAAACCCACAATTTCCTTCAAAAATGCTTGGAAAACCACCAAAACAAAGAAAGGATGTAAATTAAATGAAAAATACCTTTAAAATATGTCGTTTATGTGACAGAAACAAACTATGAATGATAGTTATGAAAAATTAACTAATGTTATGATCTTGAAAAATGATAGGTCGTACATACGCATGAGTTACGTTTAAATTTTTACAACGATCATTATGGATGGAAGGTAGGGAAAAATAGTCATTACAGAATAATAATTATATTATAAAGACAATATTTCTTAATTATATATACTCATATATATTATTCTTGTTATTTAGTGATGTTAAATGAAGAATCACATAGTTTCGAAAAGGTAGTAGTCTACATATCCATGAAAGACATTATCATTTTTTCAGTGTGTGAAAAGGTAAGAATGAAATGATATATATTATATTTAAATAAATATAAATATTAAATTAATATCATATTTATGTCATTTATAGCTCCAATTTTTATTAATACCCCCTTAATACATTCCATGTAATGCACAAATGAATCACATCACCATGGGAAGGTGGTAATTCACAAGTCCACAAACAATGTTATCATATTCCCATTAAATTAAAATAATGAAGGTATTTGTTACATAATATCTCCAAGATAAAAAATAATTAATTTATATCATAAATATCATATGAAAAAAGTATTTCCATTATTATTTCCAACCATGGTATGTGGTAATGGAAGAACGAACGACATCCATTCATGATGTGGTAGTCTGTTGTACACACAAACGATGATTGTGTTTACCATTTGATATATTTGTGTGATTTTTTGTCAAAAAACTAACATTAAAATATATAAATATATTAATGATAATTATATTTTTATATAATAATTATAAAAAATGAAATAAAGAAGTTTGAGAAAGAAGGAAACTGAAAGTTCTCATTGATGAATGTTACCACTTCATCACATAACTCCTTCTATTTTGAACCAAATTACATCCGATGATGGTTTTATGCCTAATTTAATAATTATAGTATTAAAGGAGGGAATTTGGGTAGATATTCTGATATATATTATATGATAAAAATTCCCTGAGGGTTGTGAATATATGTGGATAGGTGGTGGCCTTTTATAAATGGTGTAAGGAAACACTTGGCATTTTTTTTGAGAAGAAATTTGTTGAACACACGTTTTACCTAAAAAGTCTTACATAACACACCATATTCGTGAATATAGTTTTAATGGTATAAATGTGTCTATCTAATGGGATGTAGACATGTTATGGGTCATTTTTACACGTAACATTCAATGTTTAACTACTATGTAAACTCATTTTTCTCTAAATCGTAGTAATTAATTTTAATTTATTTCACTAATATTTTACATGGTTGAAAACAATGTTTTTATTTCATGAAAATATATATTCTTTTGATTAAAAATTTTGAATCATTTTTTATAAATTATATGCACATAATCTTCAGAATTTAATTTAAAATTAATCATATAGACAAAATGATAAATTAGGCTATTAATGTGAAAATATTCAAATGTTTACATTTTTTTTACATCTTTATTCAATATAAAAAATTTAAATGATTTATATTTTATTAATATATTTATTATTTAACTATTTATAAATTTTATAAAATAAATATATAATTTTACATTATAAATAATTTAGATGAAATGATAGTTTTCCATTTAAATGAAGTATTTTCTCTATTCATCAAAAAATAAAACTTATCAAAAAATTACCAAATATTAATCCTAATATAATTTTCAACATTATATTTAATAAAATAAGTTTATATTAAAAATAATATTTATAAATGTTTCAATATTTAGTTTTAAAAATAGTGCACCATCATAATGCGACAAAACCGCCTTTAGAAAAAATTCAGCCTTTTTAAGCATAAAATTGTATTTATTTTTATATCATGTATAGAAAAAGGGAGAATGTTAAAAATTATATTTAATATATTAAATGCACATTTAATTAATATAATCCAAAAAGGGTGATTTTTAAATTTTATTTTTATAAATGAAAATATTATGCATTTAAATAGTTTTTCTGAAAAAGATATCATTTTATGTACAAAGGGTTTTTTTAAGTTCTAATGAATTGGTCACAGATTAATTTATTATATTTAAATGTGTAAAACAAATTTTTATAATTATGTTAAACTTTTTCATAAACTATATTATAATTTCTATGTTATAACGGAATATATACCATAAGTCATTTAAGTTTGGTTTTCTAATTTGAAATCACTATTAAATAGAAAAATATCAGGGATACGTGTACCACAATATAAACTAAGTGTAGAATGTAATGAATGATAAACTAAGAATTTCATGTCCCTTGTGATATCAAATACAATAATCTTCTTATAAAATCTAGTGGTGTTATATTGATATCACAACCAATATTTTCGTAAAATCTAGTAACATATATGTAATTGTAGAAATGATCCATATTCAACTTCTCATAACTCGAACATGGGCCTGGTAAGCTATTAGAATAGTCTAAGTTATAGATAACATACCATCAATATTAAATCATATTTCCTTGACTCCTTGAGTGGACTCCCCAATCCTGGAATCTTGTTTTTGTGTATTCATAAACATTTTCCTTTTATTTATATGAATCATTTCATTAGTGGTCATACAATGATATAAACCATATTAACGCTAACAAAATAATCAAGATAAAAATTATATTATAATTGAAAACCCACCAACAGGGGTTGGTCACAAGCATTGAACTATGACGTTGTTCCAAAATTATTTAATAGAAGGATATTCAAAATTAACACTTTTTTGAGATATTTGTTACATATAAGTTGATCCCATTTTATATATCCCCAATACAAGTTAATATTAAGTGGATATTACTTAAGAGTTTTACCATGTAAAATAATACATTTCCACATAATCTGTTTATTTATTATTCCATCTTTTATTCTTGTTAATTAATTTTTATGGTGATTAAACAACATTCAAAAAAACAAAAATAATTAACCATGAAATTCATTAAAATAAAACAAAAGATAATTGACCCCGATAATATTTAGTGGTTGTATTATCTAATATGTAATTTACTAAACCATGATGGTTAGGGAAAACACATGGGACCATATCATAGTTAGTATTGTAGTATTCTACCTTGTCTCTTATATATCACCCTGACTGGTTTCACGTCCGCTCCATACCTCACCCCACATCCTATAATTGGGAGATCAATCCTTAAATAAATTTTTACCCTCATGGATGTGAGGGGATACAATATATTAAATAAAGTGTGTTTACAGAATGAAACCACATCAACAATGGCTATATCATAACATGGACGATGAGATGAAAAGTACCCCATAAATTTTTAAATTTAACCAAAAATAAATAAATAAATCAATCTCATACAAAGGAATGTTCTAATCTCATTTCCATCCATATAAAATAAAATCAGCATACATTTTCAATCATGTTATCAATTTCCTTAATTAATTCAATTATTAATATAATGTTCCACAAATTAGTCAATTTTTTTAATTTATCTTCATTACATCAATGCATCCTTAACCTACCGTCATCAATAATTTCAAATAAAATTAAGTTCATTTAAAATTAATAATGTACCCAAGTCTACATTGAGAAGACTTTTGTGATTTTCCCAAACATTGACATGAATTATTTTGGAAATATAATTACTTATCATACCACATGGAATATATAGTGTCAAATAAATCAAACACGGAACAAATGTGAATATGTTTGACTATATATTTATTTTTATCCAAAAAATTAGACACATTACCTATAGTAGAATACAGTATGTGTAATAAAATACACAATATGTACTATCCTATACCCATATCGATAGAACTAGCCTTAGGACTAGACATGTTTCCAACTGCAGACCGGTTCTAAGTATATGGAACGTAATCTTACTTACCCAGTATGTAAACTCTATCTTATGTTTCTCATTTGTGTTGAAGTTGTGTATTTGATACATGGCCAATCCGGTCACCCCATGTTATTATGTAGGATAAAACAAGTACTACATTTCATGAAATGTGGTTACTCGGCATGTGGATCATCTAATTGGGTTCCATTCTATCAGGAATGACACATGGATTCACTTTTATCGAATCTATTCAAATTTATCCTAATATATGGATAAAAAAAATGTAAAATAAAAGTTTGTAAAAATTAAATGTCATTTATTATATTATTTTCTAAAATAATAATTTAGAACATATACATGGTGTTCTTTAAATTCATCATCATATTTAATCATGAATCAATTTCTAGTTATGAAATTAAGAATGAAGAAAGAGGAGACTTGTTAATGCTCTTATATTAAAAAAAACATAAGAAAAAACCAACATACAAAAAAATAAATTCATAATAACTAGTTATTAACTAAACATGGAACCACTCTAATAAAATATAAAGGTCTCAGGTTCATTGTATGTTTCTTTTGATGCTTTGAATAATATGGATTTTGGTCAAAATTTACATGTAATCATTGTCACACATTATCAAAATATCGTGTCCAATGAAATCCGTAGACTACATGACTAGAGTAAAATTCCAAAAACAAAATAGGATTATCTTGAAATGTATCTTATAATTAATTTATTAGTATATATCTAATTACCTAGACTTTTAATTCAACTTTAGTTGATGGTCTATAATCTAGAGCTTTCTATATAATCGTTGAACTGACATATCAAGCCATAAAATATTTATAGTAGTGATAAAATTGTGAAAAAAAACTCTAAAAATAAACATATATAATTTTTCATATTTTTAGTGTATTATTTAAATTTTATGTGGATTAATTTTGAGACCAGGTGCTGAGACGATGTGCGATTCTGAGACATAGTGTGTCTAGAATAAATGTTTGAAGGATATTAAAATATTAACGACAACGCGCATGTTGCTTTACTGAAAAATTGTAAAATAATATAAATAGGATCCATAATCATAAATTAGATGACACAGTTGAGTTTATAATGGCGGTTTTACCTTATGTGTGACCTAACATTGGTCTTTGTGGGCTGTTTTGGTAAAAGTCATCACAAGTGAAAAAATGAATAAAATAATTTTATACCATTTATTGATGCATTGGATTTTTATCCTTTGAATATAAAATTATGTGAGAATTCTATGGTTATCCTCATAAGATGGGAATACTCTAGAGAGTCATTTTATAGGGATATGAATAATCCTTCCTAATTAATTATGATGGAATCATGAATCAGTGATTGATGTGCGCTGATTTTGAAGGATCATACCGATGACAATAAAAAAACAATTATTCTTCATCAATGACCATTATGAATCATAGTAGGGCATGTTATTTTGATATAATTTTACCCGTTATTTTTTTCTATGATGAATGCAGACCATTCAACGAACAAATTGTAATGTTGACCGATCATTATGTTGGATATGTTATTTTGTGGGGTTTATCGGAAGTTTGACATTAAAATCTATTGGATTTGTTAATTTTTCTAGTAGTGAATAACCACAATTTATATGATAATCAATCGAGGTTCATCCATATCAATTTTATTTGTGATTTTCTACCTCAATTCATTGTTCCTCATTGTGTTTATCATTCTTCCCTGCATTTCGACTTTTCGTGAACGATCGATCATTACACATCTTATTCATTGAAGAATGATCAGAAATCATATATTTTGAATCGGTATGACTCGATGAAGGTGTGATGGTTGTTTCAAATATAGATTGAATGATGGTGGCTTCCGATTTAGTGTTTATCTATGGTAAAAAATAATAGTGATGATCTCATTATCTAAGCCGATTGAAGGCATGAATCCTACAGATTCTGTAATGGAGTGACATAAAAACCATAGATATAGAGATTGATGTATAAACAAACACTATAATGGAATTCAAAAGGTCGATTAACATGAGAATGAGGAAGGATATGGGTTCTTGGAATACCCGATACACAAAACATCTTGTCCTGGACTACATGGCGTGTAGCCCCTTGAACAACTCTGTGTGTACCTAAAAGAGTGCATAGACACTGGGTGGAGTACATGGGTTGCCTATATAGAATGTACTCACACACATGGCATGTCCTATACCATGTAAATGGGCTAACCCATGTATTGTTACATGTGTACAAAAACTCAGGCTGACGAAGAGTATTGGCACATGGTCGAACTTCACAGGCAGTGCCCGGATGTAGAGACACGACATGTATCCCATTCAAACACCTTGTACTGTTCTATTTTATATGGGTTGAATGACATGATCCGTTATACAATGGAAATACCCATGGTCAAGGAAAATGGTATGTTCCACAACTGCATGCCGTATACCCCTTTATACAAGGCTTGATTCACTTGTCCTCTTCATCTTAGACAATATTTTTTAGGGTTTGTTCTCTTTATCATTTCCCTAAAGGTTATTGTGAACCGCTTCCTATTACTATCACTATGATACCTATATCAATAATTCTTGGATTGATTTTTTAATTCCATGAGAGAGGTCCAGAGTGGGATCCCCTATTCATCTTTGTACCTTAGGTGGAGTTCTTGGAATCGACATAACCAACACTACACTAGAGTCCATTGTCTAATTTTTGGGTTTATAAAGTTTGAGTTTTTGGTATCACCCCATTTTGAGTTATCCTCATATTTATATCATATTCTCTTCATAATATCTTTATATCTTTCTCGTGGTGAGACCCAATGGGAAACACCTCTCAGACGGACATCATCATTACCATAGGACTCAGGAGTGTGTTCTCCCAGATGAGTGTTTCTAGGAATTTTTGAACTGAAATCCTATGGCTGGTGTACTATGGTTGTGGATTACCTCTATATTCTGTGTCTCAGATTTATTATATCTAAATATTTTTGTTATATGTATTGTAAACATATACCTGTGTAGAGCTGACTGTTCATTCACTTCCTATATTGTTTTTTTGTTTCAGGGTGTCCTACATATTATTGTTATAGTCACCCCTACATGGGATTTTCCCACATGTGTCACGTCATGTTCATATGATAAAAATTATGACTCTTTCCTAGGTTGTCTATGACCATATGATTCTTTGTGAGATTGAACAGACCAAGGTGTGTTCCTACATCTTTCAGATAGTAGTCCCAATACCTTTACTAATAGGTCAGACTAGTGGTTACAAACACTTGAGGTAGGATTTTATTTGGCCATTTTGACTTTAACTTATATCTCTACATAATATGGTTGTGTGATATAGATTTTTTAATTCATTGGTTAGTAGTTTTTCTAATTCAACATTTTATTGCTCTTTGAAATGAGTGCGTGTGTACATGTACATAGGAAATTCCTCCCATGATAATGATATGCCAACTCTCACTTCTGAAAATATAACCAATAGATATGGTTTGAAAACATGGGTATAGAATATAAAACCGTGTTTATAAGATATAACCATGGTTTCATGAACTATGGGCTACTGAGGTGTTGATATAGCCCTATACGCACAGTTTCTACAAAACTATGGGTATGCCCCAGTGGAATTTCATATTACCCATGGTTTTGGTAAACCGTGGATATACATTTTCACAGGACAAAATATATTCCCACAATTCAGTGAATCATGGGTATATATTGTTTTCTTCATAACAGAGATGTCCACACTTCATTGAACTGTGGGTATAAATGGTTTTTTCAACAGCACATTAACCCACGTTTCAGTGAACCGTGGGTATATACAGTTTTCCCATAAATTATAGTAGCTTCCCATCTTTCTCCTTCAATCATTATCCTCTAAAAAAATGAAAACCATAATAAAAACTGGATATAAATCACAATATATACATTTAAAATATTATGAAACACTTGAAAACATAATGTAGCATGTATATAAGTTTGACTGAGTACATTCATAACTATGGTGAAGTTGGTAGACAAGAACCTGAGGTCTATAAGTTTTGTAGTTAAAATTTTAGAAAAGATATGTAGATGTATATTTGACTTCTATCAGGGGAAGTTCTTATTTTATACATATAGACCACTTTAGGTTTTGTATAATTGGTTAGAAGCACACTTCATGTTGAATAAATTTCACAACTCACTTTATATTTTGATGTATAGATTTATACCCTCTATTCAAGCCTCCTCTATAATACAGGTTCTACTAATAGACAGGTTAATAATCATTAAAACTCTAGGGATATAATAATTGTTCAATTTATTTACATACGATGAAGTCTAAATATGCATAGTCATAGATTATCATCAAGGGGGATATGAATTGGTATTATATATAATTTTCAAGCATGATTGTGTCTCATTAATATAGATCAATTAGGACATCCTTTTTATGGGATATTCACCCTACCAATCTTCTCATCTATGTTGGTTCATGTAGTGATGGATTCTAACACAATTTTTTGGATTCTAGGATGAAGTGACATCCTATAGTAGAATGGAAACATTGGTTAATGATGATTCAGGGGGACACTAATGTCAAGATAATTCTTACATTCCCAGATTATGGTTTATAGTTGATCATTCTATATTCAAAAATATTTATTTAATATTATTTTCATAACATATTATCCAAAAATGTAACCAGGTTCAATGTATCAGATTTAACTGATAAGGGAGGATTGAAACAAGGAATACATGAAAAGTTTAGTCCAAGGTGGAAGCCTCAAATTATCTGAGTAAACAATTCAATCAGTCCCCCGAATAACTAATTATTGGCAAGTTGATGCATTATAATATAATAAAAAGTTGATCAAGAAGAATTTTACAATATACTTCCTAGTCATAAGGATATAGTTTAGGAAATAAGATGAATATGTAATGGTTTAATGACTCCCCATGTAATTTATATCTTGAGAGATTTAACCTTTAGAGAAGCTGGAAAGTAATCAACAAAAGAAATGATCTATGGGGTTCACATTAAGTTTGTTTATGAATTCTATAGACAGGGAATGTGAAATATCCCCCAAGAATCCTTATTTACATTAATTTAGAAAAGATTAGAATATATATATATATATATCACTAAATTGTAGATGTGAGTACATACTGTCAATTACAATATCTTAACCACTAAGTTTGTGTGTGAGATGTTGGAAAATGAGAACATCACAGGGGTAATAAATTAATATATTAATAATTATTTGAAAGATTCACTTAACTCTGAAATCATATGATGAAGTTCCATTGAAATGAATTCCATTAATTATCATATCTCTATTTTTTGATCAAAACTATTCATTTTTACAGATGAAAAAAGAGAACAAGGAACTGATAAATAACACTTTGTATACTAATGGTACATATTTAGTAGGTATTGTTGTGAGGATGGACACCTTGGAAGAAGGGGGAATTTCTCCCAGTTAGAGTAGGGTCCTAGAGGGGAGGGATAAGACCCTATTTATCATCTAGTAATAAATAAAAAACAACCAATTAAGATAGATGGGTTTAAAATAAATAATATCTCAATGATGAAATTTAAATTCGTAAGGTAGTAAGATACCATGATATCGAAGGAGAGTCACCTAGAGAATGAGTGAATATTACCTTTTTCAAAAAAATAGTACTTTAAGTGCCTTTAAAATTTTTGAGGTGCCACTCTAGGATATAGTCCCAAGATAGTCGATGAGCTCCTCCTTTGTTATTCTAATACTACTATCCATATAATCAAAAGATAAAAAATTCATCATTATCCTATTGCAGATTTAAAAAATCATCTTAATAAATTACATGTTAACATACATTATGGTGATAGTTCCATTTTCTAGATCTGGTTTAATGCCATTCTCTAGCTCACCATCATCTCTAAGAAGCATAGTTTCAGTCACGCTTATGAACCATAACTTATCTAGAGCACCACTTGCATTAATAAAATTGAAGAATGGATCATGGTGAATAATTTAGTCCAAATGAATCAAAAAATTTATTAATTTGCGAATTAGAAAAACTTAATAAAGTGAAGTTTGAGTCACCGATAGTAACATAACCACACCTTATAATCTACCGTAGAAACACCTCCTTATTTATAAATAAGATATGAATAATCAAATATAATAACATAGTAAACTACAATGCATTTAAACATTTAACTCAACTCACAAGAAAAAGGAAAAACAAATAAAAAATAATAATAAGAGAAAATATGAAAACAAAAAACATATAAAAGCAACATGTTCTCCCTTGACAATAAATTCATGGACTCTACAACCTTTCCAAAGCATCACATCACAGCAATAAGTCACTCAAATCCAAATAATCCTTTGCCAAACTCATGCCCCATTAAAGAATCCACTTCAATATTTTTCTTCAACGACCATAGTATTAATAACTTTATTTCGACAACCATAAAATGAAAAAACAATTACAAAAGAAAATACATTATGAATGGAATGAATATAAACATGATGTAACACTACTTTAAATGAATAAAACAAATCATTATCTAATAAATCAATATAAAACTTACTATATCATAATGAAATGAATGATATTGATTGCTTTAAAACGCAATAACTCATGGATGTGAATATTGGATATTATATGTTTTCTTGAAGTTATATTTGTGGGTGAAAGACAAACTTGTGGCAGTGAAAAAGAACTCAACGCAACGATGATCTATCCTAATGAGAAATTATATTTAGTTATAATTGTAATTGTTTTCAAATTAAATAATGTGTAAATCAATATGAAATGAATAGTATAAGATTTTATAAAAAAGGTTATAATATCCATTTTAAATTAATATTTATTATATAATTGAAAAGAATCAATTTTCATTTTTTTGGGGTAATATTGGTTAATATAGTTGATGTGTGATGAAATAATGGTTTTTTTCAAATTGAATGATTTATTAATAAAGGATAATTTTACTTAGATAGTTCACCATACCTTATTAGAAATTTTATAATTTTAGTGAAATTATGAAATTAAGGCATACCTAATGAATTTATATAATAATTTTTTTATAGGTGTTTCCTTAGAAAACTATTTTTATTTAATAATAATTAATCTGTGATGATTATATGGTGAGTGGAATATGTAAATGAATGAATGGCATATACCTAATAGTACATTAATAATATAGAAGATGTTTTATTATTAAATTTTTGGTGTTGGTGTCAGAAGGGCAGGTGTTACCACAATGATGGATAAACTATTTTTTAGAGTACACGATTTGGAATAACTTCAAATGAATACAAGGAAAATGTGTAATTCATGATTTATGAATTATTTGAGTTAAAAATATAATTTTTTTAAATACCAATAAATTTTGTGTTCTATTTATGCTAGCTAGATCATTTTTCATTATTAATTATGGGCATTTTTAGCATAAGAATCATATAGTGTATAATAAAAAACAATGATTAATTATGCCTGATGCATGCTGTGTAATGATTATTTCACATAATGCTAGAATAGATTCAAAATTCATAATGAAAAAAATAGAATGAATATTAAATAATGATGAGGAAAAATATTCCACATTAAGTTCCTATTTCATAATGAAATAAAAGAACGCCTAAAATATATTTGTGACAAATAAAACCTAATACGTATATAATAGAATTAAAAGAAGATTTGTATATGAGTATGATTTATGATATGGATAATATTTAAAAGGTAGAATCTTTAAGTGGATGATATGTAATATGTAGGTACATGATATAAAGCTTGGAATCTTTTAACAGTGTATAGATAATTTGTCGACAAATTCCATCATTGAGAAAGAGAAGATTGGTTCCATTCATGATGAATCCCATGACATCTGGTATCCCTCAACATTATAACTTCTTTAATTATCAATCCAAAAAATCACACTCATTTTCATTCACATGTGTAAAATTATAATAACAATTAAATATAAATGATAAAATAAATCCAAATATAAATCCATAAATAAATCACACATGTGAAAACGTTGAGAGATTACTCAGAACCTATTCTTGATAGGCTTCGTACTCTAGAGTCCTAGCCTACATTTTTTGAAGTAAAAAAATAATTTTTATCATTTTGTTGTAGAGAAACATAAAAAACCCCAGAAGAAAAGTATCTTGGTTGTATACATACTTGTTTTAAGGAAACTGTCAAGGTAGTGATTGTGTGATTATGTGGTCCGCCTTGAAGTCTAAGAAAAATAGCATGATAGATCTTGTCTTCAGAGTCATACAAAACCTTCAGTAAAAAAATCAATAGTATCATTTATAACCCCCAACCAAACAAGAACCCTCCCAACCTGCACCCCCTCCCTACCTTCACCCCCTCCATACCTATTTCCCCTTCCCACTACACCCATCCCACCTCCCAATCTACACCCATCCCACCTCCCAACCTGTACCCTACCCCCTCCAAACTGACACCATCCTAACCCTTACCCCCTCCCTACCTTCACCCCTCCTTACTAACCTACATCCCACCACAACCAAACCTATTCCCCCACCCCTCCCAACCTGCACCCATCCCCCCTCCAAACCTGCACCCTCCCAACATGCACCCCAACCTCATAACCTGCTTCCCCACCTCCAAAAATTCCCCCCCTCCCTCCTTGCACCCAACCCCCTCCCTCCCAATATTCACCCTAGCCCCATCCCTACCTGCACCCATCCCACCTAAACAAATCCCCCCCTCCAATCCTGCACCCCTCACTACATAAACCCCTCCCTCCCAACTTATATCCACCTCTACAACCATATTCCACCCTTCCTTACCTGCACCAACCCCCTAAAAATGATGGTTAAGAGAGTGATTATTGGGAGATGTTGTAAAGAAAAATCAAGGTAAAGTATTGATAATATTTTTAAATATATATTTATGAATATAAAAATAAAAACCCATGTGTAATTTAGAATAATTTCATGATGAAAGATGCAATGGCAGAAATCCCATGGATTTTCAGAATATTGCAGTCTAGAAGTGTTGAAGCCTGATTTCTAGAAGAATAAACCCATATTTTTAGGAGGATAAAACCAGTGTTGGGAACTGACTATCAACTGTTTCATGATGGATGTGTTAAATGGGATGAAAATCTCTTATAGCGGTGTAACAATGACAAATGAAATAAATCGAATATAAATATATGGGTGGGTCAGCTGGGAACATGTGTGTTACACATGTAATATTTAATTTTTTTTTCTCTTGGGTAGTGTTTTATATTTTGTAATTTTTATCCCAATGAATTCCCTCTTATTCTATATACATAAAAAAAGGTTACAATGATTCTTCTTATGGAGTAGGACTTAAACTAGACCATGTAAATCTTTATTATTTAGAGTTGTGTTAGATGATTACATTTTATGTACATTTTGTTCTGGATATAATGTTGTGTGCGATTAAGGTGATTCATTATCTGATGTTTTATATAGTTTCTTTGTCTATACAATTAAATCAGGTGTCTACTAGTTTCAAAAAATGTATTCTTTTTTCCACACGTTGAGGTTATGGAATGACAGTCTAGAACATGGTTGTTTTGAAATAATAATTCCAAACCAATACCCTATCTATAAAATAGTATGAATGAATGGTACTTGAATCCAAAAATATACTATATTAGACTGCTAATAGTAGTCTTGATGAACATGGATCACAAAAATTACACATGAGAACTAGAACCATTAATTTATTCACCTTTGGAAACCCCACTTTCCCCCATGATTATTCGGCAATATTTTCAATATAGTGACCGCTTATAGTTTCTACATGATACACGCATGACATTCACTATAGAATTGGTACCCATGTATATAACTATGACAAAAATTAATAGATTCCTCATATTATTAGGTCTAAGACATCATTATCCTCTTCCCCTTCTTGTTCGATAACCCGCCTCTACAAATTACCCCCATTTCCTACTTCCTAGTTATCCAAGAGACTTATAATTATAACCTAGAAAATCCACCACATCGAAAATTGGATATTAATGCTTTAATATAGAGCACCTTATAATCATCAAAGTATACAGTAAGTTAACTATATGATTTCTTACCAAGTCTAATTATAATAAATTCTTCTCGTATAAACCCTCATTCATGAGTTTTTATATCCATAACTTCATTTTTATAAAGAGGGTTTAATTCATGACAATACATATCAAATATGTTTCATTATCTATTTTATGGGTGACTATTTCTTATACATTACTTCCATTACAAGACAACTCATTCGATGTTCATTTCATAATAATTTATCTAGAATTACTCTTACAAGCACCTACCACATGATATGACTAAAAATATATTAGCAATACTTGTTCATCAACACTTATCACACACCCCATTGAAATTTCAATCCCAATACATTCTACCAAAATTTTCACATCAATCACAAATCCTTACATCTAGTGTTCACCTGGATTGACAAGATCAATCCATAATCCAAGGCTTCGTGAGCCATTCCAAAACAAACTTTTATTTTATAATACAACCTCAATTTCTATACAAGTCATATCCAATAACTCTACTAATCTGACCGTGACTTTGTTAAACTCATGTTACACAATTACATAGAATATTCATGATACATTAAAACCCTTTCTCCATTCCCCAACGAAAGAGAAGGTCAAATGTCTATGACTTTGTTAAACTCATGTTACACCAGCCATGAAATTACTGGTCACAAATCCAAACCACCAAATTAATAATTCATCCTCTTAGTCCAAATACAATGTATCAGACTATTATAAACCATGACACCCTACCTATCCTTTAAAATTTTCCACCCCCACACAAGGAAGAAGATGTTACCAAATCCAAAAATATGCATGTCCTTTTCTAGGGAATATTTTTTTATTATACTTCTAAGTAATATTCCAAAAATAATTTATGCACTTTTGAAATTCATTCATTTTTATTTATCATAACTTTTTATTTGGAAAAAAATAAAATTATTTACAGCTAGAAATACAAGTTAAATAACTAGTATAATTTTCTTAGGGGAACTTATTAGTTCACCATATAATACTTACAATACCATATTCAAATCATGTCCCGACTCTAACAATATCACAATGATTCAATACATTACATCAATAGGCTATGTAGAAATTCTACCTCATAGCTAGTGGTTCTGTTGTAGGAGACCCACTCTAGTAAGGATCCTCCAAAAATCCAGTGTATTTTACCAGTTGGCCAGCTGGAAATTGTTTTTCTTACCATTCTAATGCCTTACCCATCAACAATAAATTCCATACATTTTTCCCAGGATATAACCGCATTAAAAATTCTAAAATTGTCATTTTAGTACATTCCTGATATACTGGAATTCTAGCATCATGCAATAATATTTTTAGTCTCTCAACATCATCATCTTAAGTACATTCCTCATGTGTAATAATATTAATGTCTTGTTTAATTGGTATACTACCTCTCTCAGGATGATACTCAAATGGAAACCGATCCAATATCCAATTATCCAGGTCACTTCATTTATTTTTTTCATGAAATGTTGTAGATTGTCTCACATGTCTATGGTGATATGAAACAAAACCGTTTTTTGAAATATAATTTTCTTAATATGATATCCAACTCCTTCCCATCTTGAACATGGTCATCCCACACATTTATATCATGGACACTGTATAAAACATCTATATGAATCATTATTAAATGAAAAATCTTAAAAAATGTCCAAATTATTTTGAAACTCAGTTGAAATCTGATAGGTATAGTACATCCAACTTCTATCCATTCAATAACAAGGAAAAAAGTTATCTTCCAACAAAAAATGTAAACCATTATTAAAAAAGAGATATGTACTATAAAAATTAACATTATTAGAACTTAAAAACATAATAGTTAAATCTAATTCACATTTTTATTACAACTTCCTTATTTTTTATCACAAATTTAAACCTTTTCAATATTAGAGATAAAATTGTTACCTATATCCTATAATAATATGATCAAAAAGGTAAACCATAATGGGAAAAGGAAGGTTTCATGTCTATGATAGAGTGGTATGTTTCATTATATTTGAACTATACCATGATAATGTTATAATACCATTTCTTTCTAGAATATAACATAAAATCACTTTTTTAGATGTTTTAAAACATAAATCTATTAATCTTCATAGTCATTAATCTAATGGAGTTAGTTTTAATGATCCATTATTGGGTCATGAATTCCTCCTACAACCACATACATAACTAAGATGTGAACAATGTGTCTTGTTAAAAAGTGACATATAGTACCTCATACAATCAAAAAATATAATTTATTTATAAGCATCCATTCTATCTACTAAACTCTAACCATGTATAATATGGTAGTGGGGTTACTTGGTCTGATTTTAGGATCCAATAGATTTGTTTCACTAATAAAAAGGTGTGGGGGTTGAATAAGTTGAAATTTTTATAACCTTTTCATTATATTTACATTTAACACATTAAAAATATTATTATGTAATCTAAATTTTAAAAATTTAACATTACACGAATGTAGTAAAAATTAATAAAATAGGGACATAATGTTATTATATACTTGTCTCATAACAAGAAAAATCACTATTATTATTGGTTAGATTTTACAATTCTAAATTCTCTAATATAATTCTAATCAGTTACTTCATACAATATTGTCTATAATAGAGAAGATTATACTTTTCTGTCCTACAAGATGAACTGAGTAGCATGTGGTCACCTATTTATGATTTCTGATAAGAGAAAATTTCATTATAGCTCAATATGTGTAACATATCACTAAATTAGATAATGTTTAATGTATATAAATTCGTAACATCTCTAATTTATGATTATTAATGAGTACATGAAATTATAATCACATAAATTATATGATCAATGCATAGAATTTGTATCCTATCTCATGTTTTTTGTTCAGTAATTTTAATCTTCATGAACTATTTTCTCATAAATAAATTAAAAGGAGTTAATTATTATTAAATAATATTTATATGAAACAACACTTTAATGGAAATGACATACAAGACACACTTCATATATAACTTGGAAGTATAATTTCAAACATAGAAAAGTAAAGACCAATATCAAGTATATAATCTTCTTTTAAAACATTATATTTGTTTTCTTCAAATAAAAATACACACTTAAAAAAATGTTATATCAGCCTAATACATTTAAAATATGAATGAGTTGTTTAAAATTTTTGAAACCCATGTATAATAATTTTAAACTAAAATTAGTTTTGAATCGTATTTTAAGTATATTAAAAAGAAAATTACCCTAAAAATTATAGGTCACCTATACACACAATCAAGAACCACAAATAAAAAGATAATCAACTTATGAAAACCTGATAAAGGTGCCATAAAAATATTAGTAGGGTAAATATACACTTAATAAAGTTATAGGAATAACCTATATTAAATCTCAAACAATGAAAGATTGCATCATTGACTCTACCCTAGAAATCAAATATGTGTGGCATATAATTTTATAAATTTTATGCAGACCAATATCAGACATGTTTTAAGTCAAATTCACAATCCATAAAACTATCCCACAAAATCCACATAGAAATTATAACCCCCTATCCCATAGACCAATTGTTATTGGAGGGAACCTCATTAATTTTGAAATAACTAGTTAACATAAGAGTAGAACTCTGAAATAATACCCATGTTTCTTTGACTAATAACAATGTAATTTGAGTGAACACAAAAGACATGATCAATAAAAAATAAAAAAGTAATAACTTTCCCTCACATCCAAAACACTACTAATGAATATCAACTAACATATCATGCATTTATTGAATAAAAAATAACTTTCCCACACTAGGGGATCCATAATAATAATATAGTGGTAAAAACCATCACAAGGGGGAACATGAAACAAGGGGAAATCAAGAGGGTATCACAAAAATTTAATTAAACTCATTATAAAGTGAGAATTTATTTAAAACCATAAAATATTGATTAAAATTGTAATAAATTTTTATTTAATAAAAATAGACTTCAAAAATCATTAAAATTCGAATAAAACCACAAGAATCACTTCTATTTAAAATACACCCTTTAAAACCTTGGTCTTCCTATTTGAATTCCCAAAAATGTTCAATGGAACTCTATTTCCACACAAAAAATTGAAGCGTCATAAAAGAAATTTTTACAAGTGGAAAAATAACAAACAAATTTTAAGTAAACATTTTAAATAATCAATGAATCCCCATTAAAATCATTTCATGGTCAACACCTCATTATAAACAAAATTATACCTTTAAATAATTTTTTTACCCTCTCAAAACAAAAATTAGATATAAATCCACCACAAACCATCAAAACATCTCAGATGGCCTCAAAGGGTTTTCAAAAATAATTCTCTTATAAAAAATCCATATTAATCCGAAAATATATAATTTAAAAGTAAAAATCCATTATGATAGATAAAATTTATTATATATTTCTTAATAACATCCCATAGATATCTCATATATTCAAAATTTTAGTAAAATGATTTTTAAAAACATCTATAGAATATTAAATTATAAAATAAAGTTATTTCATAGAAAAAATTACTTGTAAGATGAAAAAACTAATCTAAAATGTGACATATTCAGTGGTGACCAGATGAATTGGCGAGAATTTGTACATTATAAGACAAAATAGACCAAAACCAAAGTATAGAATCATCACAATCCTAATCCCTGGATGAAACAATGAATTAGGGTACTAGTTGGAATAGAAAACCAATAAAGGAATTACGGAAGAATAATAGAGGATAAAAAGAAATTCTAATTAGACCACAACCCATGAAAAATAAAAGACACATATAGATTTGTTATGACCCATAAAATTTCTTATTCCTAATACTTAAAGTACCACTGAAAATCTTAGAAATAGATGGAATCATTTCAAATCCATTTTCCTCATTCCATTTTCCATATATATGAAGGCCATATTAACAACCTGTAGCAAAACATTCGGTAAATAATTGTTCAACTATTTCCAAAGAACATACCTAAACCCATAAAAAAATCATATGAATCAATATTTATTATCCCTATTCCAACCAAAATTAATTAAATAAATAGAATCACTATAAAAAAACTAAAAAAATAAATAACTGGGCTATAACTTTATTTGCAATGGATGAAATCCTCAACCTAGAGGGGATCCACGTTGGGAGAGGAAAAGCTCGACCTAGGGGGATGTGTGACTTGGGAGGGGATGCTCTACTAGTGGAGGAAGAGGAGAGGGATGTGTGTTGATTGGAGGAGGAGGATATGGGATGTCCATCGTTAACCAGAGGAGGAGAAGGAGCGTTGGGTGAGGGAAACGTGGGGGGAGGTAAAGGGAACTGCTCGGGGGGATCGTGGCCCAACGTGTGGGGGTAGTAGGGTGAGGTGAAATAATTCTTCTCTCTATACCAAATTTTATGTAAAAAACTATTGGTATTGATCACCTATACCCATAGTTTACTCAAAATCATGGGCATAGAAAATCCCGAATCAGGCTATACCCATGGTTTATAAAATCATGGGTACATATCAGTTGGGTCAGACCCCCTTTCAAGTAGTGTTGGTGATAATCACCAGCACCTGGCCTATTGGAGGTGGTATTGGGGATTTGTCTCAAGGGATACACTATAAAAGGTTGTGTGAGAGAGGTATTATAGGCCTTGGTTCTACTTTTGGACTAGGAGTCTGGGAAATTGGTTTAGGTAAATATTGTTAAGTGTTTTGAGTTTTTCTTTCAGGCCAGGGACTATAGTGCTAGTGTTGTGGCCAACGTATCCAAACAACAAGACTCTGTTCATCTAATTTTTGACTCTATACTTGAGAACACCAGTTTGAGGAAAAAAATGGAACATGAATCATATAATAATGGATTGTGGTTTCTATATCCTTCTTGAGTTAGCTCTCGAGATATACTATTTGACTGTGGTACTTATTGTTTATTTTTAGGATGCCTCAGAGAGGCAAACCATATATGATTCAGCATCTTGATCATGGGGATGACCCACCTCAGTAAAGTGGCTTTGATATAGGGATGAGTTCCTAAGAGGTTACCTCTATGTTGTACACAATCCATACTTCCACCTGTAGATCAGCACATAGTACCCACAGTACAGGAAGATGAGGTGTGCAGGTTGAGCGTGTTTCATGAGTTTCAGGGGAAGATACCCCTTAGGGTCGGAAGCGATCATAACCCAAATGTGGCTGAGGAATAGCATGATTCCATGACTTGAGTTTTCTATATAGTCAGAAGACAAGTTGTGTCACGACCCGTCTTCGGGGCCCGTGCCATGACTACCCCAATCCCGCCTTCCATAGGCCAGGGGCTGGCGACTAGCACCAAAGGTGAAAATCCCGATAACAGGTAAGGCATTGCCTTTATAAAATTAAACAAAACACCACAGAGTACAAGAGGAAGTAAAACACTAAGTACAAAGAGAAGTGATGAAAGGTAAATGGGCCAGAATACAAACCCAAATGAAATTACAACTACAACTAAACAATGTAAAACAGAAAGGTCAACAGCTGGAATAACGGAAGTGGCTCCTGGGTCGTCCTCCTCGGATCCTACCTAAAGGGTAGGTACAGATGTCGCAGCTCCTGGATCGTCCACCACGGATCCTACCTGAAGGGTAGGTACAGATAGCCTCCACAACGCTCTCACCCGTCAACCTCCTCCGTGTGTCGTCTCATCGCGAAGTCCACCTCTGGATACTAACTCTTCGTGTAGTCCACCTTCGGGTACCATCCAGTCCTCGAATACTCAGCCTCTGTCAGCACTTCTGTCATCTACAACCAACACAATGTGGTGCGGGCATAGCCCGTGTAGGGGTGAGTATAACGATACTCAGTAGGGGCCCCGAGACCCTCAAGGTCTCACTAAAAACAACAAGTATAACCACAAAGAAGATCTCAACAGATAACCTCTACATAGGTATATTCCCATTCATATACCTATGTTATCAAGTAACCCATCTCAATCATGAGGAAACACAAGGGTTATGAAATCAATGGATAACCACTACCCAGGTATATGCCCATACATATACCTAAGTTATCAAGTAACCCATCTCAATCATGAGGAAACACAAGGGTTATGAAATAAATGGATAACCACTACCCAGGTATATGCCCATACATATACCTAAGTTATCAAGTAACCCATCTCAATCATGATTAAACATAAAGGTCATAGACTCAGCTCAAACCAGGATTTTTATTATTGAAACCGGAACTGCTGAAGAGCTCCGTCTCTGGAGTGTACAGTGGTCCTATCATGACTCTGAGGTACTACTCACTAACCTAAGACTACTGAGGTACTACTCCTGTCGAGTACTGTGGGTCTGCTGCTACAACCATGCGCTTCCCACCATGGGCATGCCGCTACAACCAAGCGCTCCCCCTCATAGCCTTAAGAGGTACTCCTTCTATTGAGTACCACGGGTCAGCCGCTACAACCAAGTGCTCCCCCTCATAGCCTACAGAGGTACTCCTTCTGTTGAGTACCGCGGGTCTTCCGCTACAACCAAGCGCTCCTCCGCCGTGGGGCTGCCGCTACAACCAAGCGCTCCCCACTAGGCTATCCGAAACACACCGAGTCGATCGATCAAGCAGTCGTAGGGTCTCATCCAGCTACACGGTCTCCGTACTCCGCACACTCGTCTCCAGGATGGTCCGATCCACGAGCTACAGGTCGATACTCCAAGTATCTCAAAGTCTCAGAAAAAGTATCTCAAAGGACCACCTTGTCATAGGGGTCTCAACGCAACAGACGGCGCGTCAATCGGACGCCCGATCTGTGAGTTATTAGCCTTTTTGTCCCAGGGGCCCGGTTGGTTTCGTGAGCGAACCAACCCGTCCGTATCTCAACTATACCCGAACTCTCATTAGGTATACTCATAGGGACCGCTTCTCAAAAAGATCACCAACGCCGCTAACGGTTCGTCAATGGGATGTCCCGTCTGAAAGATATCAGCTTTTCCGTTCCAGGGGCCTGGTTGGATTTCGGGTACAATCCAACCCGGCCATACTCCAACTGCGTCCAAAACTCGGGCGAAGTATGCCAAAAGTTCCGTCTCAACAAGTGGAAATCAACGAGACAGACGACGCGTCAATCGGACGCCCAGTCTGTGAGTTATTGGCTTTTTCGTTCCAGGGGCCCGGTTGGATTTCGTGAGCGAACCAACCCGACCGCACTCCAACGGCATCCAAACCTCGAGCGGAGTAAGCCAAAAGATCCATCTCACTTAGAGGAATCCATCAAAGTCAACGGCACGTCAATCGGACGTCTGGAGCTCGAGGTATAAGCGTTTCCACTACGAGGGCCCAGTTGTTTTCGTATCCGAACCAACCCGGCCGAACCCAAAGTATTCCGAAACCTTAAGTGCGATATACCGAAATGACCGTCTCGTTCCAAGGATCGCTACGCAAATGATGGTGCGTCGATCGGAGGCACGTTGGCCAAGATATGGGTAAAAGACCAAAGAGGGTCCGAAAGCGGGGGGTCTGGGCCCGGACCGACCCGGTTTGGTGCGACCCGACCCGGCCCGGCCTGGGCGCGACCCGGCCTAGCGGGTCGGCTCGGCTCGGCTCGGACCGGCCGAGTGGCCAAGCGCAGGAACCGCGGCCCCCGCGCGGGGGTCGTTCCGCAGCACCCGCACGCGGCATGCCAGCCGCGTCCCACCTCCCGGTTCCGCGCGGCCACGAAACCGCCTCTCCGCCACGGCTGAAGCCGCGACGGGTTTTTCCGGCGGCACGCCGGGCGCCGCCGCCGCGCCAGCAGGGCGTGTCGGCGTGGGATTCCGTGGACCACCGGACGCGCTCCAGTGGTCCGTTTTACGTGTGGTCTTCGCCAGTGGTCATCCCGGGACCCGACCGTCACTGCAAGGCCCTCAAATCGCCCTTGAGACCCCGTTTGTCATCGTCCGCCATTCCGAAAACTAAGAATGAGATAGAATGTGGTGGTTTGGACTTGTTCGTTGGTCCGGACCCACCGCGTTAGCGGTTTGAAACAACACCAAAATATTTCCCATCAATTTGATAAACCTCGAACCGCAATAATAATCCACGGACCAACTTGTTAATTAGTTGGTCCGCGTTCATGCCTTGAATGGAAACAAACATGGAGTATTATCATTCTCAAAACAACCCCTACCTCAAAGTCGTCGTCGGGCGCGAGTTCGTCGCGGAATTTACCGCCGCGGAAGAAAAGGATCATCGCGTCATGGAATGGCATCACTGTCGCGCTGTACTCGGCGTCGCGCAGACAAACTCCGAGGATCAAGAAAATACAGATTTAATTATAAAAATTAAATCCATGATGATGTTATAATCCACAAATAATTAAAAGGACCGCAATCCCCTACCTGTTCATTGTCGATCGAAGATTGTTGCGGGGTTGGATCGTCATAGAAGAAAGCGTCGCGGGAAGGGTATCGTCGATTTTACGTCGTCGATCTCCGAGGATCCGGTGTTTTTACCGACCTTCGTCGGAGTGCGGCGTTCTTCATTGGCGGCGATGCGTTCTTCGCGTTCTTTGTCGAAGAATGACGAACTTCAAGCCTTGGATCTTTCTCCCAAAATCATCTCGACAAGCTAACCCCCAAATAAAATAAGTGTATCTCTTATTTTATTAACCAAGTAATAAGTTTGCATTTAATAAGATCAAAATAGTTAATTCAATTGAATTAAATGCAACGATTTAATCCCCCAAATTTAATAGGGGCGTTTAATAAGTTATTAAACACAAGGGTTGACTTGACATTAAGAGGGGGTGCAGGTGCGTTACTTAGAGGAAAAGAAACGGTGGGACTCGTGCTGGACCCACCTCACAAATATCCTACCAAGAGGGTAGGATATCTTGGATTGCACCCTATCCGCATCAACCCAACTTAAGTAGCTTTAAGTGTCTTTAAGTGGTTTTAAGTGAAATAAAATAAAGTTGTCGCACCACTTTATTTTATTTTCTTCACTTAACCCCCAAAAATTAAAAAACCACACCTAAGAAAATGCAACTTCGGAAAAGGCGTTTCTAAGAAAATACCGGCACTGCAATTCCATCGGTGCCCTCAGAATTCGATTCCGAGCACCGGTTCGGATGTTAGAAAAACCCGCTCATTCGTTCACTAAACGTACCT
Organism: Viscum album; assembly: GCA_963277665.1. NCBI lineage: Eukaryota > Viridiplantae > Streptophyta > Magnoliopsida > Santalales > Viscaceae > Viscum > Viscum album. The sequence goes on from OY728163.1 coordinate 548,737,163, forward strand.
GAGCTAAACTTCGGAAAATGATTCCGGGAACACCGGGCCTCGGAATCAGGCGCTGTCAGAAACTGTGTTCTTGTAAAATCACAAAGAAAATTTAGAAAAAATTTCCCTTGAAATTTCCGGGTCTTTACAAGTTGATCAGATGGTGGTCATGGCGGTGAGCGTTCTTCACAGATCAACAAGACGATGATGGAGTTTGGATACCCAGACTTATGATGAGGAAACTATTTCTTGGGCATGGTTTGAGTGCCTCTTAAGAGAGGATTTCCCATGAATTACACTGACGGATGTGGGAATCTAGTTTATTCTTCATCTCTAGTAGGGTAGAAAATTAGTGGAAGATTATTCATCGAGGTTTACCAACCTTTGAAGGTACACAATGAATATGGTTCGAGATCAGTTCATCAACACTAGGGCCATTTTGTGAGGTCTATGTAGATACATCCAAGCCATTTTTATTACTATATTAATTCATACTTATGTTGGTGTACTTGAGTGAGATTTGGTGATTGAAATATTATTGGTTGAGAAAATATAGTCATTGATTTTTAGTAGTGGGAATGGAGGAGAAGACACATCACCGGTAGGGATATAATGTTTATGTCAGGTACCTAATGGGTGAGACATTTCAGGAGGGGGTCCCAGGATGGGGGATATGTAGTTCTTGTCTCACAGGTTCTATCCATTCATCCTAGAGAAAGGCAGTTCTATTCACGTGATGGTAGGGGACAAATTACATGGTATTTTCCAACCCATTGTACTAATGATAGGGACACTACGGATGGTCTGCTAAGGTAGAGACAATGAGAGGATCTTTCAGATCCATTGGGTGGAAGATGTGGTAATGTAGCTTGGAGAGAAGAAGTAGCTGGTCAACAATTTTAATTTTTACTACCACCACCCCTGGTTGGTCTACTCCAGGCTCGAGGAGATGGAGTAAAGTGTTGTGGAAAACTACATGAAGCTGAAACCTATGACCCAGCGGATCCATGAATGATTTATGTTATGATCTGTATCTTTTTTACATTAGATAAAACATTGATCGACATAGGTTCTGTCCCTTCCTTTCTTACCAAAAATCGTATATTTGATATAGAGATTCTAGTTGAACCATTGACATTAACCTTATGCTTGGAGACTCATATTGGAGAAGACTCAGGGATCATGAACTTGTGATGTTAGTGTGACTCGACTCTTATAGGTGAGAGTTTGTATTGGAATTTCATGGTAGCAGTGTTGAGGACTTACAATTTCATCCTTGGTATGAATTTGTTATGTAAACTTCATGACTAGATTTACTGTTTTAGGCGAAGTTTTTGGTCTATCCATAGTGACAGAACCATGTTTTACTCTTTTAGAAACAAGGAACCCATACACTACATGATGGACTCATGTATAGGAGGATACAACCGATTACTCATCTGTTGTCTAGCCCAATCCTTGTTGCATTGGATGTTGTGAGTTCCCAATTTCATATAGTGGTGGTGGAGTACCAATAAGTCTTTCTGAAAGATGTTGTAGGTTTACCTCCCCACTGAGAGATAGACCTCTAAATTTATCTACACCCTAAGATGAAACAGTTATCTACGCCATCATATCATTTGGATCCTATAGAGATGTTTGAGCTGAGGCTAAAGCTGGATGACATGCACATGAATGGCATTGTGAGATCAGGGGTTCCACCCAAAGCAGCCCCAATTTTCTTTCATGAAGGAAGAAAAGATCTTGAGGTTGTGTGTTGACTATCGATGCGTAAACCAAGTGACCATGAAGAAAAAGTATCCACTACTGAGGATCAATGAACTCCTTGATCAGTTGAGAGGGAGATTATGGTTAATCAAGGTTAACCTTAGATCAAGAAATAACTAGTTACGAGTATGGGATGAGAATATACTGAATATAACATTATTCTGCCGCTATTGTCAGTATGAGTACTTGGTGATTCCCTTTGGCATGATGAACAACCCTTTAATGATCATGTGACACATGAACTGGATCATTCAGCCATAATTAGACCAGTTTTTCGTGGTCTTTATCGATGATATACGTGTGTACTCGACATCCTAGGAGGGTCACACAATAAAAATAAGGATAGTTTTGGATATAATTTTAGAGCACCGTATTTAAAATAATCTCTCAAATTACCAGTTTTGGGTTCAGGTAGTCCACTTTATCGGAGATGTTATCTCAAAATATGAAGTGGCAGTGGACTTCGTGAAGGTCAATGAGGTGTCAGCATATGAACCAACTAAGAGAGTGACAGAGGTACATAGCTTCCATGGGTTGGGAAGATATTGTTAGTGATTCATACATGATTTCTCCAGGATATTAGCCCCCATTATAGCTTTGACATGAAAGGGGTAGCAATTCATGTGGACCGAAAGGTTCGAGTAGGCTTTTTAGTAGTTGGGGAAGAGTTTGACAAGTGCTTGAATCTTGAGATTATCAGAGGAAGGTGTCGAGTACATAGTGTTCTACAATGCACATAGAACTAGGATTGGTGGTTTTCTAATGTAAATGTCTGAAGTTATTGCCTATGTTTCATTCCATTTGAGACCACATGAGGGAAACTATACAACCCACAATCTTGAGTTTGCAGTGGTAGCCTTTTCATTGATGACATGATGACATTGCCTGATGGGAGAGTGGTTTATCGTCTACTATAATCACATGAGCCTCAAGTATATATTCCATCAGAAAGATATTAACTTGATATAGAGGCGATCAAAATTTTTCATCCAGGACTATAAAATAGAAATTTTCAATAATCCTGGGGAGAGGAACATAATGGAATATTGTATCAATAAGAGGTCTAGTTCCTAGTTTATGAACAAGCCATCAAAGTAGTTCACCTCATTGCAGCTATCCTATATGGATGGTTATGAATTAGCTTACCTCCAGCTGATGGTTTTCACCCCTCTACTCATACAATAAGTTAGAGAGGCAAAACATTGGGACAACCAAATATTAGACCCTACATTCTTAGATATCTACATGGCATGCTCTTTCTGGATTTTCTAATGTTGGGTAGCATGTATTTCATTTCATAGGATGCATGATGGTACCGGTGATGTTACATGAGAATGTTTTGAGAGAGTTTCAAACATCTCCTTTGGTGGTACATCCAGTTGTGGAAAAGATATACTAGGACCTCCTATGTCGGTGTTAGTGGCGATGGATGAATAAAGGAGTTGCAGAGTTTCTATCTTGATACATTACTTGTCAACAAGTGAAGGCTGAGTAACAGGTTCCGGTGGGTTTAGATCAACCCATTGGGGTGATATAATGGAAGTGTTATGTGATATATATAGACTTTGTGATAGGATTACACCATGCATACTAGGGACATGATTCCATTTGGGTGATTGTTTACCGACTCACAAAGTCAGACCAATTCCAATACATACGAGAATAGTGTTCAATAGAGAGATTGAGATGTATGTACATGTAGTAGATAGTTAAAATCTTTGGAGTTCCATCTATGATATTTTCTAGTTGTGATTATCACTCCATATCTCAGTTCTAAAGGTATTCCCAAATGCGTTTTGGAACTTCTTACCCTTGAGCACAGTGTTTCACTCGTAGATTGATGGACAGCTAGGGAAGAGCATTTTTGTTCAAGAGGACATGTTGCAAGATTTCATGATAGATTTTTTTATAATTTGTAGGATCGCCTGCCACTGTTGGAGTTCGTGTACAGAAAAAGCTAAAATTAAACCATTGGTATGGAACTATTTGAGGAATTGTAAGGGATAAAAGCCAGTGTGAGCTACTTCAGATAAGGTGAAGATCCTATAGAAGAAAATGAAGACTATACAGAGCTATCAGATGTCATATTTTTATTGTTGATAGAGTATTGTGGAGTTCATCAAAGGAGATATTGTGTTTATTTGGGTTTGACCTAAATGTAGATTATGAATATTTGGTAGAGATGACAAGTTATCTACAAGGTTTATCAGCCCTTTTCAGATATTACATAGAGTTGGAGAGGTGGTGTACCACTTAGATCTACCACCCCTATTAGATTGGGTACATGATTTCTTACACGTGTCGCTATTGAGTATGTACATGCATTAATCATTGCACGTTGTTGAATGGGGTAATTCATACATCAAGGATAGTGAAAAATTCTGCTGAGTAGCCAATAAAGATTGAGGATCGGAGGGAGAGGATCCTTTTTGGATGATCGATTCCGCCAGTGCTTTTTCAGTGGAATCACGAGAATCTATAGGATAGAACTAAGGGGTGGGAGGCTCAGATTTGTGTCAATTACCCACATCTTTTTGAGTTACCATTATTTTGGATTTTTAGGGATTTAAATACTGAAGGTTGGGAGAATTTAATGTCTAATATTTTTCAATTAATTATTTAAATAGCATGTTAATAATTTTTGAGACAATTCACTTAGATGACATGAAATTCCAAGACCCAGTGTATCTAGAATAAATGTTTGAAACATATTAAAACATTAAATAGCACGCATGAGTGGTTTTCCAAGAAAAATGTATTAGATTAATTTCTTTCCCTAAGTTAGAAATATGAGGGAATAGTTGGGTTCATAGTGGAGGTTTCAGCCTAGGAGCGGCCTATAATTGGTCATTACGGTCCTTTAGTGGGAATGTCATCCTGAGCGTATAAATGACTAGTATTATTTGAATAAAATTATTTTATTTATTTTATCGATGTAACGTTAATTTTGCCTTTAAATGGACTATAATGTTAGAATTATAAGGTTATTTTCATAACCCTGGACTCCTATAGAGATTTTTCTGAGAGATATCTGAAGAATACTTCCCAATGAACAATGAAAGAATCCTAGATTGACTATTGATGTGCACCAATTTTGAAGGATCTTTCCAACAACGATGATAGAACGGTCATTTTTCATCAGAAAATGATATGAATCGATGTATGGAATGTTATTTTGATTTTCTGTTGCCTCTTCTTTATTATTATAATGAATGTGGACCAATCAAAAAAGAAATTGTCCTATATATTTATTGTTATGTGGGTTGGGTTATTTTTTGGGTTTTATCGGTAGTTTTACCTTGAAATTAATTGGATTTGTTTATCATTCTAATTGTAAATAACTAAGATCAAAATGACCATCGATCAAGGTTCATCCATCCCAATTTGGTTTGTGCATTTCTCCCCTAATTCCCCATTATTCATGGTATTTATCATTCTTCCATGCAATTTGACTTTTCTTGAATGATCGATCGTTATGCATCTGATTCATTGCACAATGATATGAAATCATAGATCTAGAGTCATTATGACTCGATGAAGTTGTGAATGTGGTTACAGAAGTGAGCCTAATGATGATGTGTGTTGATTTCAAATTCTTTAGCAGTAATGAAAAATAGAAAATATTTCTTTTTCTAATCCAATCGATGGGATGAATATTACTATCTCTGTGAAGGCATGGTCGAATGACCTCAGATATGGAGTATCATGGAAACCCGAACACCCGAACGAAATCCAAAATATTGACCGGTGTGAGTAAGAGGAAGGAGAAGTGTTCTAGGAAAACCTGAAACACATGATATGCATTCATTGACTGCACGATGTGTGTCCCCCATGAATGACTCAACATATACTTGAAGGAATACATAAACCTGTGCTTGATTACAAAGGTTTAATATACGGTGTGTACTCCCACACATGGAATGGACTTGACCATGTACATGGTATATCCCTTTTATTGGTACATGGGTATGGACACAAACTCTAGCGATGTGCGTTGGCACACGAACTATGTACATGGGTAGAGCTTTGATGCAGGGACACATGTGTAACCCATTCATATGTTGTGTACTCTTCTATAAGACAATAGTTGAATGACACTGTATATTCTACATGGGTAGTTCCCTGGGTTGTGGGACATAGTTTGTTACAATACTACATATAATTTACCCCTTTCTACATTTCTTGATTCTCTTGTCCTTTGTATCTTGGACATGCTTCATTAGGATCCATTTCCTTTATCATTTACCTGGAGGATGGTATGAATCATTTCCCACCCCTAGGACTATGATCACTTCATCAAGAATTCCAAGATAGAGTTTTTGGAACCCCCCCCCCCAAGTGGCACGGACTGTGATCCTCTATTCATCTTTGTTCCCTAGGTGAAGTTATTAGTATCAATGTGACCAACAATACACAGGCGTTGATCCTATATTTAGGGGATTAATCTAGATTGATTTGTTGTTATCAAACCATGGTATTGGTTGTGATCCTCCCCTATATATAGTATTCTCTTTAGAATATCATCATATATTTCATGCGGTGAGACCCAATGAGTAGCACCTCTTGGACAGACTTCATCAGTGCTATCAGACTCATCAGTGTATTCTCTAGGATGAGTTCTTCATGGAATCATCGAATTGAAATCATAAGGTTCGTATATTATAGTTGTGTCTTACCCCTATACTATGTTTCTGGGATTTACAATATCTAGATATTATTTTTATATGTACTATATAAATATACCTTTATAGAGCTGACTGTTCTTTTCATATCTATATTGCATTGTGGTTTTAGGGTGTCCTACTAAGTATAGTTATAATCACCCTTCACAATGTTTTCCCACACTTGTTGTGTCTTTTGAAGATGAAAGACATTTTTATGGATCCCTAGGTAGACATGGAATAGATGGTTATTTTTGAGACTGGATATACAATGGTGTGTTACTTTGGTTTTTAGATAATGGTCCCAAGGACATTACAAACAAGTTGGACTTTTGGTTACAGACTCTTATTGTGGGCATGTATTTGGACCTGTTTACTATACCCTCCCTCTTGTCATACTCTAGTTGTGGGATATAGATGTATGCATGCCTTGATTACATAGTTTTTTTATATTTAATCATTTTTGTGTTTTTGGAGATATGTGCATGTGTACATGTACATGGTAAATGCCTCCCATGTTAGTGATATTACTACTTAGTGCTATTCATCAATTGCTGGACAATTGTAGGCAGGATTTCGGAGTCATGGAATGAAGACCACTAGTATGGGGTCATGAATACATAGAACTATCAATTTGTAGAATGTCCAATCATGATTTCTTCATTTATTCATGGTTTCTTACAGAATTATTATTATGCAAGGAGAAATAACTCATGATATTATCTCAAATTCTTGAGAAAGAAGGAGGATAAAATTACCTATTGTTCTTGAGAACATATTTATCTATCCGTTACTCCAAAAAAGTGAGTTATGGAATGTGATATAATTTAATTTTTATTATTGTGGGTTTAGAGTTAGAAAATTAAACACAATCCCCTTATCTTATTTAATATTATTATTTGACCTCATATACATTAATAAAAATAATAATATAATTATTTAGTAATCATGTGAAAAATTATAAAGATAAATATGTTTCATTTGAAACATTTAAAATAAGACCATTAATCTTATCCTGCATTCTCGCATTGAATTTTTTCGATCATTGAATAATGAATACTTAACAAATAAATGTTATTTTAATGTTCTGAAATAAATATACTAAATATTAAATATTCCAAAAACCAAAAAAATTGTTAGTATTATTTTACTAAATTTTTCTTTCGAATAATCCATTATTAAATTATGGTGATAAACAAAATAGAATAAGTTGCATTTATTCTAGCTGTTTAAATTCATTAAATTAATTTTACTATCATTGAGGATACAGAAATGTTTTGACCCTCTAAGATTATATAACACTACTAATAGAAATAATCACCTAAAATCCACTATTAATATCTTCAAAATGTAAGGGGGCTATAGTGAATTAATTTTATGTCTCAATAAAATCCAACCTTCTATGAACAGATAATATATAACATATTATTTTTATTGTGGTATCTTGAATCAAGAAAATTTTATGATGGTTCCATCAAAATTTATTCCCATTATCTATTTCCTTGGACTTCTAGGAATTAAATCTCTATTGAACTCCATGCATATTGATAAATGCAGGTAGTTTAATTCCCATAAATGTTTTTAAGATATTAGCTTCTACAATGGGATATAGGGGTAAATTTTTTTAATATCAATTAATTTGATATTATATTTGACAAACCAAATTTATCAAACGTCACCACATAGTATATTGTCATTGTTTTAGTCTATATATAAAAGCACCAGATAAATGATATACATTAATTAAAGTCATAATTTTTATGAACAAATAAACATGTCTGTATAAAATAAAGTCAAATGACCCATGGAAATAATAGGATAAATTTGGAATAGTAATGATTTTGGGACTTGATATAACTACTGAAATGGTAGGTAAATTTAAATCCATTAAACATCAAAATAAGTAATCATAATGTCAATTTTTTTTGTAAATAATCGGTTACATATATAATTTTATGTTGGAGATAAGGTTTTCATGTGATTTTATACATGGAGTATGATTATGGGATTTAGAATGAATATATAGATAATCCCTCTGTATATTGTTCCCATTTAGATTTGTGATTGATTATGGACTATATATTTTTTCCTGCCACTCCCCCAAAACCATCTGAACATCATGATGTGTATACATATCTCTCCAAAGGAAGTATATAAATGATTCTTCACATTCAAATAACTAGGATTATATGATGTTGGATCATGATCTATCATTTGAAGATTATCCAGAACAAATCATATATCATAGATATAATTTTCAATCGAGCAATACTACCTATTTGGTTAATGTTCTTAGATAAATATGGAGTTTGAGGAAGATACATGGAAAACTATTTATGTGATAAAGAGGTATATCCTCATATTTTAACACGAGTGATGAAATTGTTTTTGGTAATTTTTGAACATGGGTTATAATGTTAGACCCACATGTTTAAAATGTGTTCACATTGAAATAAAAAATAAAGTATTATATATAATTCCCTACATGAAACACCAAGTATATATGTTCCATGATATAGTAATATGATATAACTAAGACATTAAATTTGTTGGTATGAATCATAATGACATAATTATGAAAAATATGTATAATGGGTTTTAATAATGAAAATATATTTATTAATTTATATTGAATGAATACTCAATTTTATGTAGTAGTTTTACACTTCAAAAATATACATTCTTCAAAAATGGTATATATCATAAAATTTATTGTGAAATTTATAAATAATTTAGTCAATTTTTAGGAATTTTATTTGGTGAAATTAATATAATTTTTCTATTTTATATCTCAAAATTACCAGAGTATTATTTTTTAGTATTTTTCAAAAAATATTTCTTTGTCATTGTATAGTAAAAAATATAGATAGTTTAAAAAAACATATTATAATTTTTAAGTCCTAGTATGTTTTGAATAGAATCATAAAGTAAAATGAGGAAGATTTAATTAGAAATAATATAATTAATTATATATGAATCATCATTATACTAGATCTTGATACAAGTATAATATTTGGGACTAAAAACACATTTGTTTTCAAAAAATATTATTTATACTTAGAATGTATTTTATTATTAATATAATAAATTACTCTCTATTGATTAATTTTTTTATTAAATTGAATATACTATATATTCATTCAAATATTTTTATATTTGATATATGGTTTTTACATGGAACTTAATGTACTTAAATTATGTTTGATTATTATAGATTAATTCTTCTATAATAGGATATCATTACCGGTTGCACACTTATTTAAAATTATATTCATTCACTTGTAGAAATTTAATATGTTAGAATGAATTCCATATATTGAATAATAATTATTATTATAATTTAATACGGTTTTAAGAATTTATTTTCATAGTGATTAGTAAAAACATTAATATTTTGTTGTTATTTTTGAGGATAAAATTGGTTTACTGAGCGTTAAACTAAGAGATAAGGGTGTGAATGTCGCCAAAACAAACCTAATTATTAATAAATAATGATATATAAAATTTATATTATACCAATATTATTAATTGGCTATTAGGAACCACATTCCCATTATAGGTTCCTTATATTATTGAACTCTTTTATGAAATTCCATGTGTTCCCCTCCCCTCACTTATAAAATCGAACATATTATCCTGAATTATTTAAACCATTTGAGAATTAATTATTGTAAAAGTACTGATAAAAAAAGTCCAAGATTACATCCCTATATGTTATATATATTTTTTTATTCTCTTATGACTAATCTTTCATGGTTTTATGTCTAATAAAACATAGGTTAATGATTAAAGAGGTATAAATCTTAACAACTTTATGTAATTTATATTTCTACATATACATCCTATAAAAACATTTCTCAATATAACCTGATAATAATAGTGATATAAATGAAAATGTATCTTATTATGATGATTAAACATATATTTACCACCACTTTTCTATCAAATGGTTGATGAAAGTATCGCTTCTGTGTACATGTGGATCAACGCCTCCATGTTTATATAAGAATCATTTTACATACCCATCATTTATGGTTGGTTATTTTGTTAGATTTTATTTATAGATATGAAATTTATGATATAATAATGGTTCTGTAATGGTGAATTGTTCATTACCTTTATTTCATTTAATCCGCCCTAAAAATAGAAACACCGCTCATGAGTATGTATGGAATATCGTCTCAACATAGTGATGTTTGTCATTTTTCATCACTACATTGTGTGAATTTTTATAGATATTTATATTATTATATATATATATAGATGATAAAACATCATTCAATGTTCAAAAATATAACTTCCAAACAAAAACAAATATATAAAATGAACTAATTAACACCTATAATGATGATGAAAATGAATGATTTTTATTTAACAGGTGATAATATGTTTTAATAAAAAATTTTGTAGTAATATAGGTATGAATATATTTATGGTATAGATGTGTAATAAATTAAAATTTAATAATTAGGAGGACCCATTACATATGACGAAATGTGGAGTTGAGATAATAGTTTTTTTGTTATAATCTCATTTTTACTAAGATTGAATATGATAAAGTTTATAATGATTAATTTATATGATATATATATAGAAAGTTTATATCATTTTATTATCATTTATTTATTTATTTATATTACATGATTTCATTTTTCTTTCCTCTCATAATATTGTCATGTGACTGACATATTTTTTTATGGAAAGCTGACATTATTTCTCTCTTTGATTGCGAATCTTTTATTCAATGTCTATATTTGAATTTAAAAAAAATTATAATGTTTATTAATATTATCTATATATTAATTAACTTCCTTTTAAACATGATTTATTTTTTATAATATTTTCAATATAAACATCTTGTAATTTTTTGACCATGGTACTTCTTACTTTTTACAAAAAATGGAAAATGTATTTTTTATAATATACGGCATGGAAATATTTCAACTTATTCATGAATACTATTTTATTTGTAGAATCAATTATATTATTAATTGGTTATTTTAGGATAAAATATTTTCATTAATATTTTAAATTTTTTTATGTTTTGAATAAGGTATTTCCAGATGATATAATTGTTTCCTATAAAAAATTTCAAATGATCAATTAAATATATTTTAATCCGTATAAATATGTTTTAATTTATGATATGGTTTAATTTTTATTTGATCCAATGTCACCATATTTATTCAATATCAATACGGTTTAGGATTGTGATTACACAATTTTTATGGACCATGTATCTTTTCTATGAGTTATTAAATGATGATATGATGAATGTTTTATGATGTTATCGAACACATCTGTTTGTTTTATGATCTTTATATATTAATTTTTTTTTATTAATATGATGGATGTGGTGAAAGAATAAATCCCTCAATTTTTTTCATGTATAAAAGGGATATTACATTAATCTATTATGAAAATTGAAATATATTGTATTCATAGTTTGATTATTCTTCTATAAAATTTTGTAAATACTATAATCAATGAATCAGGTTTCACATATGTCAAACGAGGATTAATAAATATTATAGACTCTAATATTCAAACTAAATGGATGCATGTGTATTTAATCAAATTAATATTATGCATACCCATATTAATCAACAAAATTTATTTTTAATGTGAAATTGAATGAGTTGTTAAATTGAAAAAACAAGTTTTCCTTTTATTGGGATTTCAGCTTGATCTTCCCCATATTCTTCTTTTCACAATTATAAATCATATATATTATATAGTAGGAAAATTGATGATCTATTCACTTGTATCCCCATAATGAATAGATCAATCTAGAATAAGTTCGATTCTTGATCCATTAACTAGTAGGACCATCTTGATGTCAATGAAATTTATCTTAAAGGACATCTATGTGTGTGAAATTAAAAATTGTTTGGCCAATTAACCATACTTTTCTATAAATGTGACTATTATATGTTAATATATGATTCCAATAAAAATATGATTTTCTATTATAAAAATAGCATTGGCCCCAATATTTTTATAATTTTATGAACATTTGACATGTTTTCCCCTGAGTTAATTTAATGGAAATAATTTTTCCATGTATTAATTTATGGAATTAATAATTTAAATACATTTCTATATAATAAATTTTATATCTTACATACAATTTCTCTAATAATATTTATATTATATGTTTTATAAAATAGTTATATGTGATGGTTTATCCTATAACACTATATTCATGTTTTATTATGGTGACCATACTGTTTAAGTGTTATGAAATCTAAGGTATACTAAAACTCAAAATAGTCTATAAGACTATATTTGAATAACATGTATCCATATTATATTTATATAGTGTGGATATAAATGATGAATGAGATTGATTTTAACTATTTTTGTATGTCATTAATCATATTTCTTATAATTATGGTGGTATTTATTGTGTCTTCTAAGAAAACTTCTTATCCTCTTGTAGTGATTGGTTAGGTCATTCTATTCCCCATGAAGGTCCATGAGAATTTCAAGGACATTGTAATTTGTGTAACTGCACTCACATAATACACTTATAACCTTATTGTAGACTTCATTTCTAAAATAAAATATATTTTCTTCATATGCGGTGTATCATATTTAGTTGAACAATTAAAAATCACCTAATATAATTGGTATTAAATCTGTGAGATCTATAAGAAATTTTTATTCCCCAATAAGATCTAAATATTTACCACCAATTTATTGATTTTCATTTCGCCACTTCTTATAAAGATACAATGAAAATGTTTTCAACTATCTAGTTACCAAGTTAACATGGATCATGACTACCTAATCTATTCATCAATTAATGATTTCATGTTCATGGTTCAATAAATTCCTACATATCATTTTTACAAAAATAAATTAAATGTTATGTTAAAATTATGTTCACTTTACCCATGTTCATAGGAATAGCTTGATATATAAATCATTCAAGATTTTATATTCATTAATTCAACTTGTAATTTATCTAATATTCCCAAATTAAAATACATAATGATGAAAAAATATAGATTTTGTGGGCCCATAACTAGGGGAATGGTGGGTTATGGTTTTTTACATGATTACTTAGGTTTATGAATCTTTAATAATTTATCAATATTTTTTAGTATGGATGAAATAAAATACCATTAAAAATTGTTTCATAAATAACCATTATTATTTTTAATTATCTTAATATAATAATTCCATTAGTTTATAATTATGTACAATATATTTAGATTAGGGAATTTATATTATTTTTTATTTTTTTAGTTTTGTTCGTTCATTGAAACCAATTAGGTTTTGGATTTTTGTTATTGTCAATTATAGAGAAATATTTTTTACCAATTATTTTTAATTATAATTTTTTTAATGAAGTTTAATGATAATTAATTTTTGATTCAGGAATAACAACCATTTTACATTAAACTATTTTTAATGGGATCCCTAAATATATGATCTTATATCTACATAATTATCATCAAAGAAAATATTTCTTTCATCATTTCCACATGGATATGAAATATATTATTCTATAGAAGACATATTCCATTAAAATACATCACGATATTACACAAAACATAGAAATAATTTACAATATCATTATCTTATTAAGGGTATTTTTAGAAGTCAAGAAATAATGACTTCCACAGTGTTAAAATGAATTAATATAGAAACATTTTGCAGTGATATTACCAACTTTGTATAGACTCCAATTTAAATTTTTTTACAATACATTAGCGGTTCTCACCAAGGATAATATACACCAACTATGTTATAAATATCATATTTTTAGGGGTCTGAAAAAAACTTCCACATCATAATAAATTGGGAAACATATTATATTAATTATAAAGGCAAATTAATTTAGGAGAGGGTCATCTAATTGAAATTATTTGGTGAAGGGATCAATTCATCTTTGATCCCCACCCCTAGTGGTTCCCCTCCTCTTTTAGTATTGAAGGTGATAGACAATGATCCCTGACACCATCTTCAAGATGTTTCAGGTTGATGACTAGAAAATAAAGTATAGAAAATACACATCTAGAAAGAATTAAAAATAAATAATGAATATAGTATGGGGGTATATACTAAATATCGTCCATGAAACACTATCACATTACATAAAAAACTGACACCAAACAATCCCACAATACAAGAACAATTTTAAAAAATATAAAAAAATCTGTAATGGAATATCAAAATAGATTTATTATATAAGTGACTCAATATCGTATCCAAAATCTAATCCTGTAATATCTATAATGATCCATGATTTCTCAAAAATTTCTGAAAAAAATGTTTCTATAAATTTAGGGTGATCATAAAATGTATACTCAGTAGCATCATACCATATGTATATTGAGAAATGTAAAAATGTGTCTACTAATGTACTTGTGAACAAATATGAGAACCAAAATGCACTTAAATATGACAACTATAATATCATACCATCATGATTTCCCACTCAAAAAATAATACATCCATGATTAATAATATAATAATAAGTCTATAAAATAGGATACCTTGCACCACTTCCCCAAAATTTTTCTAAATTCACACACTAATATCTTATGATATGCAATGCTCATACCACCCATTTTTATCATTCTCATATTATCACAAGCCTCATCATGATAAGATATCCATATTTATCAATATATAGAAACCATTTCATCATAGAAATAATAATATATAAACACCCCAAATATCAATCCATGATAAAAACATCACATCCTCATTATCCCATAACCACATTCAGATAACTAGAATAAGAAGGTATCATAAACGCAGCATACAACATCTGCATGTCTTCCTCCTACCATACATAATAGTTATTAGTAACCACATTATCCTCTCATCAATCATCACCTATAGTGCACCTTATCTACTATTAATCACATCTCATGCACAATGACCTCACCTAGAAGAATGATCATGTAATAGGGGGTATCCATCTATATATTCTCACCGCCATATCTATTTTGGGAAAAACACCCAGAAAATAAAACCATTTGGTGTTTTTTAAACACCGAACTCTAGTGTGGTGTGTATAGAAAATTAAAAGGATAATATAATTTATAATAATTAAACATAATACCATACAATTAATACAAAGAACCAAAACCACAAACTACCACAATATTTATATCTTCACTCTCTACTGGTACCTCTAGGTCATCACACTTCCCCAAAATAAGAAACAATCTACAAAATTTAACACAATGAATTACATGTCCAACAATTTCCAGAATAAATAATAATTCACTAATTCCATGTTCCTATATTTTTTAACTTCATATTAAAAAATATTCCATTAATATATCAATTAAATTAATTTAATTACCAAAAATCAATTATAGTTAATAGAAATTCAATTATGGTAATTTTAAATAAATACATGTCTAATCTGGAAACCAATGAAACCTCAAAAAATTATAGATCATTCACCCCACTTAAAATAACATCAATACACAATATATGGAAAACCATTATCATTTCTTAATAATATCATTTTGACAAGCAGAAAAAACTATTGCCTCACATAAAACCACATCACATCTCATTCAATCCATTGATTCCATCAATTCCAATCACTTTCTACCTATGACCTGATCTCCCCCATTGCTGGTAAAATTCACCAATGATCCCCAAATAATGACAAAAAAAATTTAAATAGATAACTAGAAAAAATTAATCTTCTATGAATGTAATGATATTAGTTTAAGCATTCTTAAAACATTACATATTAATTATCATGGGTACTATCATTTAAATCCATACTTCTATGGAAAAATATTTCATTTACCATATTTAAGTGTTTGTATTTTTTTCGGATTGACAAGATAAAAAAAATTAATTTGAACCCATCATAATTTTACACAACCACATTACAAACACAGTTCCAAACAATGGTTATTTTTAGAAAAAAAATGTTTGTGTCATAATATGATATTTTGAAAAATGAATAAAATAATTACAAGGACTACGATAAAAATTAAAATCATGTTAACCTAATTAATTTTACAAATTTAGAGTAATCTTATTATACTCCCATTAGATTTATAAAAATATAAATACACACATATACTCTTAAGAAGGGAGATAATGAGGAACCCCTACCATGATAAGATCATCAAAGTGTACCATGCTTAGAATATAAGGAATAAGAGATTAGTCATCATAATGATAAAAACTAAAACTACTAGAACCTAACATAAACAATCCAATGACAAAACCAAAATGAAAAATCATATCAAGAATAGAGTTTTCCCTAATAATAAAAATCCATTAAGGAGAGAAGTTTGAAAGGAATAAAAAATATAGAAGAAGGTACCTTGAATAAAGGGTGCTCGATTAAAAAAATTAAATGAGGATGAAATACTCAATAGATATGATCAATGGGAATTAAGGGGATCTGGGGTCAACAAAAATTTAAGTGGACTACTAGATTGTATATCTAAATAACTTTCTACCATCAATTTGTAGTGGATGCATAACAGGACTCCACCATAGTATGGTTTCCCACTAACAACATATACATCCATGCAATTTTATATTTCATGGAATGTCATCTCACTAAAAAATAAACCCTATAAAAATACCCCCAACAACCCAAGTCTAGAAATACTAAAACCAATCCAAAAACCATGAAAGAGTGGCTATTTTTAAATACAAAAACTTTCTTCAATCCTCTAGAAAAAATCTAAAATCCCTGTTGGAAACACCTAGAAAGAAATAAATGAAAAGGGAGTATCATTATCAAGGCATGGAACACATGTTATACTCCTCTAAAATAATTCTAATCATTATGAATCAAAATATATCTCAATAGATAAGAGAGTGAAAAAAACACACTTTGGAGAACATATCAAATTGAAGAAACATATTCCCAAAAACCTCATAAAGATCCAAAACATGATCCTATTTCAATAATATCATATGGAAATCTTCTAGATAATGGGATAAACCACTAATAAAGGACTGCACCATGAGATGAATCCATGTGGGAACCATCCTCCCCACTCATGCCAATTTTTTCCCGAGTACTCCTCCAACCACAACAAGTATTTAATATATAAATTCCTTGATAAAAAACATCCTTTTCATTTTTTAAACATTTTACATTATTTGAATTTTATATTCAATAAATTATTTACAAAAAAATTATACATAATATTTATCAAACTATTTAACAAAATTTTGATTTATTTAAAAAATTTACTATAAGGTTAATATGGAAAAAGTATGAATCAATCATAACACTAAACCTCGGCTAAATATGCACTAATGGATATAAAACATACTAATTATTCAATGGTTCAAATATTAGGTTATAATCTAAATTAAAATTTAAATAGATAAGTATACCCGACATTGGACACAGTAAACAACTCAACCCTAGAGCCCTAATTTGTTCGAGAAACTTACCAGTAAACCTCACTCTCTTAACATATTGGTTTCTAGACAGGTGACCAATACCATTTATCTTCACCATTCAAACATTTCTGGAGGGATATTATCCATAACCCTCTTTTAAATGATCATGTATTAGCATATAAGAAGATGATATCTTCATAAATAATTGATGACATTTTCACCAAGATTACTATCCTGAAACACCACACATTATATTTCATTACCTTTGATCAACCATCAAAAATAAGAAATTGGACAATAAAATTCATAATCAATCTATAGTAAAACCTCATTCACCTCAAACCAACCCTCATTATTTTGGCTAATATAGCCACTGATGAACTTGGGCATGCCATAACATAATCATTTCAATAGGGCTCTATCAAAGGACCTCTATTTTTATTTTATAGGGTAGTATCTTGAATAAAATATTTAGAAAATATCATTAAACCCATAAAAATAAAGGTCAAAATAAACTACACAACCACTAATATCAACATATAGTGGTCACCAATATATCATAAGAATAAATTCAAGACAAGACAAAAATCTTGTGATACACCGTACACAACCACATCTCTATCCTCTATGAGGAATAACACCACACCAACTCACATCATTCAAAAGCCACGTCTATTCAACAAAACCATTCACACCATAATTTCAATGACAATAGATACCACTAATATGTTCAAAACAATCCACACAAAATATCCACATCTCATATAAACAACCAAAAAAACAATATTCCAAAAAAATTAAAAAGTGGGAACCACTCACTTTCTTCTCATATTATCCAATTTGGGCTAACCAGACTCACTAGAATATATTTAGAACCATTAAAAATATAATAAACCATGATGGGGAAGGGGTTTCCCACATTTCATATGCATGAATCCATAACAAAAAGTACTTGAATAAGCTCAATTAGAGGGATTCCAGACAATAGGATATAAAAATGATTTACATAATAATATGAATTTTGGTGTCTAATAGATTATTATCATTATTAATTTCAAGATACTCCAAAAAAAACTTTTTATTAGAAAAATTTTTGATTAACATTTCATGGTTGGGGTGATTTCATCAATTCAACTCTAACACAATGCATAATAATAGAAATGGAACATGTTTAAAAAAAGAAACCACATCTCAATGATAACATAGGTTTTTGTGATAATAAATATAAAAGTATGATTATTTTATCTTCTTTATAGATAATATTATTATTAAAACACAAAACATAAAATTTTATAAAATTGAAATTGGTTTTTATCAACAGTCAAAAATAGTTCAATGAAGAAATTAGTATATATAGAAACTGCAAAAAAAGTTTACCTATCAAATTCATTTTCACTAAATTAATAATTTTATTCTTTTAAATAACTCTACCTTGAATCCAATTTGAAAAAAAAATTATGTTTTCAATGGTAAAATAGTTTTGGATTAGAATACATAAGCTGATTACACTATCTCAATGGATAATTTCCATCAATAATGTAAATGCTTTGCATGCCTTTATTCTAGAATCCTTCTTATAATTCTTAAATAAAATGGTCTAGAATCATTTGGTTTCTAAGGAAATATAGTTATAATTTCATATAAATATTTTCACAATTTATTCCCTTGTGTACAATTCAAATATACTATTTTATTTAAACAATCATCCTGAAAAATAAAAAATCATCTCATATAAAAAGTTAAATCTAGAAATTTCGTTTCATTATTTATCATTCATACCATTATTGACTTAAAAATTATTTAATTGTTAAATTTATCATGAAAATTTTCTTATAAAAAAATAAATGTAACACAATCATTATTCCATATTTGAATATGATGATGTCATCACATAAATTGTTTTCATGATTCAGAATAAAGTTGTATATGTTTTAATTTTTTAGGCATTATATTGACCACGAGAAACAAAACATTTATTACTATAAAAAATAAATAACCCTATGATATATTGGATGACATGATTATATTTTAATGATAAAATAGGGAATTATTATCTATATTATAAAACCAAATCATGGCATGAATCTCATCAATTAACATGTAATAAATAATTATTTTTGAAACATAAATTTTTTATTTATTGGATGCTTTTGTTCTATCATGTAAAATAGTTTCATGTATAAAAATATTACCATAAAGGATTCTCATCCTTATAAAATAATTTAAATAAAATAACCACAATCATACCTTAAAAATATTTAAAACACATACAAGCGACATGCCACAAGAATAAAATAAACTAAAGGAATGAAATTGAAATGTTAATGTTCAATATTTATATATATATATAAAATCATTCATAAAAAATTAATTTATGAGTATTAGAAGATGATTTATATTTTTTGATAAGAAAACATCTAAATTATTATGGTTTATTACTAAACAATTTGCCTATTTTTATGATTCTGAATCCAAAACCACCAAAATTTCCAACATTATAATAAATCTGCAAAACATGCTTAAACAATTAACTATATTAATATAATAAAATTGTACTCATTCCAAAAATGAAGAAGACATCCATTCATTTAAATTTTTTGAACTTTTAAATGACTTTCCAATAATCATGATGATATTTATTTTCATTAATTTCAAAATTTATTTATATAAAACTATGTTTACAATAAACCTAAGCCACATGATTGTGATAAATATCAAGTGAAACAAAATTCATAGTATATCAAATTTAATGGTAAATAGAAAATAGTTTATATTGGTTTCAAAACAAACATTACATAATGGGTGTATAAAATCTACTTAAGGTAACATGTATCAAAGGGATTTTCAAAATATAGAATCTTTTTTCAACAAAATTTACCATAAATGCATCTCTAAATATATCAACCTTTATGAATACATTTTAGCATAGTATAAATATTAACAATGAAAACATTATTCAATACTCAAAGATACTGTTATAACAAGCCACTGTATAACAAAATTTATGTATAAAAAATTTCTCAAATAAATAGTTCATGAATTTTAATCACATGTTTCCTCTTTTGTCATGTTATTTTACTAAATATAAAAACAATAAATGTTAATTAGAAAATTAAGATTGGGTAAAATTATATAAATAGTCATAAATATAATGATTTATTTTATTATAAAAAATTTTAGCTTCCCAAAACCACCCTGTTCAATTAAAACTAAAGGAAATAATGATTGATATACATCTCCTAGGTCTCTAGTATGAGTGTAGATCCAACTCACTTTATCATTTTTTAGGATTATATTTCATGTAGCGGATAATGGGGGACCAAAAATCATGTGACATATTCAGTCCCTACTTTCTATATTATTCACAATGCTCACCTATCCATATTTTCCTATTAATAGAATGTAGTACTCATATTTATGAACTTCAATCTCCTCCCTATCTATTATACTCCACATGAAACTACTCCACCATAACCCCCATCAACCCCAATAGCTGCATGTCACGATCCGACAATAGAGGATGTGAGATAATGGTAGAAAAGTACCCCTTCAGTCGACACCTAGCAGGTAACATGCATTGAGGGTTTCAAAATAAGACATAACAAAGGAAATACACTCAATAATGAATACAAGATCGCCAAATATAATGGATAAATGACATTAATCTCTATCAGGTGATCCAAAAAAAGAACCAAATCTATCCAACAGTGCACGAGAAATGTCAACAAAATAAAATAGAAATCTATATGTGAATATAAAATGACAATATATATGTAAGTGACTCAATAGAAGATATATATTACAAGATCATAATTTCAATGTTGTTTCTTGAAATTCACATGACAACCTAAAAAATAGTTTTTATATATGTGGATTTAGAATAAAATGTATACATTTTTGGATCATACCCACGGTCTCTCATACATGTGTCGAAATATAATAGTAATTCAATAATGAAAAAAATATAGAACCGGCATCAACATAAACATGTCAAATAACCGATATTATCCTCACATGGGTACACTAAAAAATAAATAATATATAAATAATAATATAAGAAGGATTGTATCATTAAATTATACCTTTCACCACTTTCATAATTATTTTCCACTCTTACTCCCAAATGTTGCACGTATTGGTAATCTCGCCACTTTTGTAGACAATTGCATCATACCATTGAAAACCCCATCATAATGGGTCATACGTAGATATAAAACCATCCCAACCACTACATCATAAGCTTATCATAATGGGAAACCCCCATCTATCAAATAATTATGGAACCAACACATTTTCATCATCCTATAACCACTAACATATATAGATAATATAGTGGTATCATGAACTTAAACAAAATTAACAACTTGTACTCCTCCTATTATACACGATACATATTAGGAATATCATTATCCTCTCATGAGTAATAACATTTAGTTCACTATATCTTTATGTTTTCCCTATTTTTTCATAATACAAATTCCAAAAATAGAGAGTACAGAAGATACAGTAACCATACATCATTCCTTAATACCATACATATTTAAGGAAAATGCAAAAAAAGACCATTGGGAATCTGTGTTAAAGAAAAGTAGTGTGGGATGTTTATAGATCTTTAAAAGGTAAATAAAATTTATAATAATTATATACTGGAGAAACCTATGGGTCCATAGAATAAAAAAACCCATTGTCCAAAACCTTTATATCATCACTTTTAACTAACAGCTCTAATGAATCACACTACTCTACCACCACACCCAAAGCACAAAATTTCAAACATTCAATTACATGTTCCTTAATTTCATGAATTATTGAGATTTCAAAAACTCCCATTCACTATGACCATCATTTTCATAATAACATAACCCAATAAATTTATCCTTCAATCAATTTCTATCCTTTACTATATATTAAGTTTATCTTATGATATTTATGTATTATAATTTTAAATTATTTCCAAGAGTATCAATGTAGTTGATACAACCACAGACAACACAAATCATCCACCCCCCATAAAAAATGAAAAAACCTCACAAAAACCATGAAATCAAAACAACCCCAAAATAATAATTCAATTAGAATGGCTTAAAACCCCTACACATCATCCCACATCACATAATATGCTACTAATCAATGTAATAACTTCCCAACAAATTTATCCTTGAACCCAGTCTCTATCATCATCGATAAAAACCCAACGAGATCCCCACATATAACATTACACAACATAGAAAGTATACCAACACATAAAATTATAAATAATCATCTATAATTTTTTTTTCAATTTCTGTTTATGTCTTTTCATAACATCACATATTCTTTAGAAGAGGAATTATCACACCGTTTAATGTTTTCATGGTAAAGCTATTTGTTAAATATATTAATGTGATTATTCTTTTTTATACATAGTGATATCATCCAAAAAACTATAACAAGGGTATCATGATAAACATAAATGAAAACAACAAAAAAGGTTCAAAAAATAATTATTTTTTGCAATATAATCAATCAATCTTCAATAAAATTAATATCACAAAAACTAGAATAATTACAATAATTGAAATTCATTTAATTCATATTATGGATATTCACTACCATTATTATTCAAATTTTATAAATCCAAACATTGAATGTCAAAAACCAGAAATCCCTAAAAAACCTAAAATTGATATATCAAGGATCCTCTATATTTAATAGATATTCAAAGTGAACCACACTTACAATGAAATAATAAATTTATTAATATTATATAATATCTAATGGTATACCGTTGAAACCTTCCCCTAATATCCCATCCTCAAATATTATTCTAAACCAATCCAAAAAAAAGGGATTAGCCTTAATGAAGATCCAAAAAAAGAAGATTTTAGTGAAGATAGAAAAGGGGGAAATATGGTGACTGGAATAAAGTGCCACAATTGATTAAAAAACAAGAGGTTTTAATCCTCAAAAGAGATTATTGTGGTGATTTTAAGGGGCATAGAGTCAGAAAAGGATTGAAATGAATCCCAAAAATTAAAAAATCTTAGTGTTAAACCCAAAATTTATTAAGGATGTTTAACTAGGATACACCAAGTCATGGTGAGCTCTTACTTGGCCATAGTGACCCTAGTCAAACAGATGATTGATTTTCCTACAAACAAATCCCAAAATATCAAGTTCTTCAATATAATATTATAAATGATATGAATTTCACCATGACTAAATACATGGTGTGTTATATGGGGTTTTCTCTCCAATAATGATCGATATAAAATTAAACTATTGAATATCACTATGAAATTTTCCATTTTACACTCACCATTCCATATACAATTTTCTAGTAAGATCCAACTCCATATTTTACATAGGTTATATCCCCAAGACCATTCCTAGGACTGTGGCCCTCACTGGGAATTTTTCCTCATTCTCATGTTACACATGGATTCCAAACAAAATCCATGCAAAAAAAAGGTTAACTAGGATATTATTATTTCTGTGGAACATCTTATCACCACACGACTACCTCCACAACCAATATCTAATCATATAAGGTGAAAATTGAAAACACAGTGCCCACAACCACATTTTAGAGACCTTCTTAATTTCATGAAAACTTCCATAGCATCTGAAACTCATAAATCTTATTTTATGGGACAACTAAGACCAATTAAAATGTAAAAGGGAAGGTCACTAAGAAAATGGACCCCTCACAACCTCCATCCTACCATGGTTGAAACTATTATAAAATTGTAGAATAATTCTCCAAATTTTGACATCCTTAAATAAATAATATACTGAGATCAAGTACAACATATTGTGTTCTTTATCTCTAGGATATAAATTATTCTATGTGTATTTCTATAATATGTTATTGATAAAGGATCAATGTGTGGGACACGCATTGATAAAATAGAAATGTTTAAAATAATATTAGGAGATATGGTATCAAATAAGCTGGGATGCATGATTAATAATTTGTTGTAAAACCCACTTGTTTCATAAGGGGTCAAAATATAGTTGAGTAAATTCATCTAAATATTCATCAACACTATATATTTAAATTTCGATATTAAGAATTATTATTCTTGAGAGTTTATTTTTTCTCATTTCTATGGGATATATTACTCATTTGATATGGTATCATCCTCTAATGATAGATATTGAAAAGATGATGTTATGGATCCTTTTCCAATTACAATTATGACTTTTGTAGTATTGTATGGTAGTTTAATTTTATGATTATACATTTATATATTATTTTTGTGTTAGGATCACACATCTTCTATTAATATAATAATATGTGGTATTTTTATTTATAGATGCATCATTTTTGAAATTCTAATGACTAGTAATGTATTTTGTGAAGTGTGTAAGGTTAGTGTAAATGATAAATTCATATGAAAAAATATTTAAACTAGTCATCAATTTTATCCCAAAATATGGGCTTATGTGTGTTTTTTATTAATAATGAATCTTATAATTAAATAATTAGGTATTTTTGATCAATGAAGGGACATATAATAATACTTACCATATTGTGAATTCTGTTATAAATATATTTAATGTATTAATAGGATGATTGTCTCTCCAAATGGTATATAATTCAATGGTAATTCCATTAGAATACTACATAAAATAAACTGGGTTATAATGATATCTACTAATCTACTTGTCGAGTCACCCACATTTTTGGAAATAACGTCCAACAAACATGAGGAGTATCGATAAAAATGGGGGTATTCATCATATTTCTTGGTAAAATAGAAGTTTCATGGTATAAAAAATTCCTCTAGTACTATAGACTATGTTTTTGTTTTTGATGTGATTGTTGTATTTTTATTTCTATGTGTTTATATGTTTCAAATTAACTCACATTATAGATGAGTCATGTCTAATTCAAATATTTCCCATCAAAGTCCTATATTATATAGTTTGATCATCCCCATCGGTTCTAGAAACGTAATGTTTGATGAATATTTATTTATTTTAACAATATCATAAATAATATTTTAAAACAGTCAACCTTGTGTTGGATGAATCTTCTTGATTTTAATGATATGGTTACCCTACTAGAAAACATATTAGTTAAATAATAAAATAAAATTTACAATAATCATATGTAAAATAAATTGTATAATCTTTTTAATTATGATCATAGATAAGGAGTTATAAATAAACACCCAAGTACCCCAATGATATTGAATGGGATGAGTGAAAACTAGCTAAATATTCCTTACACATCCATTTACATCTACATGAGAAAAAATATACATATTAATTTAGTTAATTACTTAAAATATATTCTTATATGGGAAATAAAGGCATTCATAATTCAAAAAATAAATAGATTTACATTATATAATATTGTATTTTAGGTCAATATATTAGAATTGTTTTAAAAGTAAAATAATATTTATTGTGTACCTAGAATATGAAATAAATCAATACATATGGTTTCTTAATTCCACCCACAAATTAGGTCTATATAATTATATTTATATCTCACTAAAAATATTTTAAATGATATAATTCTTAATTTTAATGGTCATGAAGATAATAAGTATTTTATAATAACTCAATTTATAATGCATGACATCGAATTCATCCTCTTATCTTATTGAAGGATTAGCAGGTTTTATAGAAGAACATTTTATTGAATTTTTACATTATTTTTATGGATATTTCATATTAGATATATTAAAATTATTATTCATTAAAATATTCCAATTTTGTAATTATTTTTCACTATTATATCATATTATTCATCAACCTAGATATTTTTTCAATGATTAATTGGTGGATTCTATGAGAACTGGATTTTTTTAGCAAACAGAGATGATTTTTTTACTAGTTATCACATAACATGAATTTGATTTCTTTTAATTCCAATATGTGTTGAATTATAACATCTTGTAAGTTATTTGGATGTTTTTAATAATTTTGAGATAAAATAATGATTCTCATGGAAATTTTGATTACAAGTGAAGTTGTGATCAATGATTGAGATGAGTGGAAGGACCTTTGAGCAGACATGTATTATTACACAACCATTTAAGCGTAATATGGATAAAACTAATTTGTTTTTAAAAATTTAATTATGATACTTACCTAGAAAGAAACTACTTCAATGGGAAACAATTTTGGTCTTAAATTCACATTGAATAAAAATTAAGTTAAGTTGATTATAATATTTAATAGAAATTACTTGAAAACTATGAATTGTAAAATATATTTTATAGAAAAAAATGTTTTTAATTCATTTTTTTCAAGGAAGTTATATTAATATTATTAATTAAAATGACTCTCTACCAATAATGATTTATTATGAACACAATTAATTTTCCAAAGAATATAGATCATGAATTGAACATTCAAACTATGATTGTAGAAAATATTATTGATGCACACTATATAGAATTCATATAATAGATTATTTTATTCACTGAGGTTAAGATAATATAACAATCTAAGAAGAATTATATGGACAAATAACATATACAAAAATTTTCTATATTAGTGAAGATGTCATCAAATCCATCTATGATGTTATACAATTTAGAATGTTATGTATAAAGGAAGGTTTTGGTGATATTATATTTGGGTGATTCTGTAATAAGAAATAATTTTTTCAAGGAAGGAAAACATCATTAAAATAATATAAGGAATAATTACTTTCTATATAAATTATAGGGTTTATATTAATGGTGATTGATTTTGATTTATATTATTCTAAAAAGAATAAGTGTCTTATGTAATTTGATTTTACCAGGGGAATATAAATATGAAAATGAAATTATTATATAATGTTTCCCAAATTATTAATATTACATGATATGTAATATATAATAAATATTATATATAGTTTGAAAAATTCATATATGATATTTTATGTGTGAATAAGTTATTGGAGTACATGAAATTTTATAACGGAAAAATAACCATCAGATGCACTATATATAATTATGCTAAATAATTTTGTAATTTCCTTAGAATAAAAAGTGATTGGTAATATATATTATAATATTATATTATACTTTCTAATACTAGTAATGTGAAAATAATCAATGTAAAATCTTTATTTTTTGTGACCATGAATTATATTTCAATTCATATGTAATACATTATTTATATAATATATTATATTGTCCCTAATATAATTACAAAATAATAATGAGGGAATCATAATATATAACATATTAATATAATGCACATAATATATTATGATATTTTATGATTTATATTTTAAGTATTCAAAAAAATATTCAAACAACATGTGTTATACAAAATGAATAATATTCAATATATCTCACACCAAATTTACCAGAGAATAAATTTGACAAGGAACAAACCCTTCATATTACAAAAGGAATTAATTTTTAAAATAAGTATAATATGTCTATAATAAAATGTTATGAATATGTGATTTAAATGGTTTCATTTTTGACATGGTATTGATTATTTAAAATATCATGATAATTTTTACTATCATGATTCAATATTCTGATAGTAGTGATAATTATTAAAGGTTAATGTTTTATATTTCATGACAAAATAATTCACACCATAAATATTACATTAAATATAAATATTATTAGAAGCTAGTAAATATACTTAAAATGATTCTATTCTACAATGGTAACACCCCACTATAGTACATGATAAAAAAAATATTTTAGGGATAATTGTTCTATAATATATTATCTCGGACTTCCATTGCATAGTTGCATATTTTTCCATTATAAAAATTAATTATAAAGAATCATTTTATGTGAAAATGATAATAGGAGACAAAAACATGAATTTTTTAGGTAACAAATTATTTACACATGATTGAATCTCTGTGAGAACTATAAATGATATTATCTTGATGAATTAAAGTATAATTTTGAACTAAAAATATGATATAAATTATTTTTTGTAATATTAACATGGTTTAATAAGTATAATGGGTTTGGAAAATGAGTTACATTATTAAAAATATACTAAGGTCAATGAATGTGTGGTGGGACAAGACACTAGATAGATCCAACTATTATACATATCAAAACCATAAAAATATAAAATTTTATGTCGAAATAATTATTCCACTATATTGCATATGAATAAAGATATATAGTTTGGTAATGTTTCAATTTCATATAATTTTCTTAAACGATAAAAACAATGAATAATCTAGTATAATATGTTCCTTTATCATAACAATTCTCTCCTACATATCTTGAAATAATAAAGTTAGACAGAGAACTTTTATTATTAATCAAGGTAACAAAAATTTTAATATAAATTAATGAATTATATATGATTATTTGTTTCAAAATGGAAAAATAATACTTTATAGATCATCAAAACCAAGAGTAATAAATTTATTTGGTATTTTATAGAGAAAGCCTTATATGGATCTAGATCTTGAAAAAATGTCACATGGTTATAGAAGTTTAATAGGTTAATACCAATATAATATGGCCAAGGATATACCTTTGACTAATCATTATCATGTTAATAAAAATGGAACTGCACGTACATGAGAGAAAAACACAACACATTCTGTGCTTTTTCATCCATCTTAGTGGAAAACATCATTAATAAGTCACTATCATCATTATTATTCTTTCACTTTAATGTTCCATAAATTGTAACCAATGTTATAAAAAAAATGAGTGACTCATTAACTAAACTAAATTAATTTTAATATAGGGGTAAATGTTTAATGTGAAAATCAATCACTATATTTTTTCACCAACAACGATTGGCCTCATTTTGTAGAGAACAACCTGAGTGATCCTTGAAGCATTAACTTAATGAAAATTTCATGAATAGAGTGAATTTATATAATAGTTTTAATATTTTCTCCTCTAAGCTGGATTCTTAAATTTAGACTAAAATATTATACCATTTTTTCATATCTTAAAATTAAAAATAATATTAAATTGGTAAATTCTATGAATTATTTTTGAACAAATGCTTTGATGGGGACTGTGGATGATTTCTATCTCCACCTACGATGTGATTAATACCATGAATCCCAGTATTGACCCCAAATTCATCAATAAGAACCCATTTTTGGGATCTTTATCATCTTCATAGGATGTACCAATTTGGTAACTAATGTCTACTCTACCATGCGATGGTCTCCATGGTTGATGTTGTCATGAAATCATGTGAAAAATATATATGTGGTTGGTATTTTATTATTGATTTTATAGAAAAAACAATTACTCTAAGAATGAACATTACCAAATATTTATTTGGATAATAAGGATTCATGTATTTATTTTATATGTCATCACAAGGGTAAAAACCATGGTTGTATGTGGAGGTAATCTTATTCAGATTGACCCCATGTATTCATTTATAGATTAATTTGGGAAAATACTTTATTATTTTATGTATAATCATATTGAGGTCCCTTAATCCATTTTATATATGCACCTTACTTGGGGATAACTACTATAATTTCTCACTTTATCATTTTATGGGGAACATCAAATTCATAATGATATTTCATCATGGATAATACCTTTATAGATATCATTACATGAAATAAATTTATATCGATTGACTTCATGAACACTAAGATGACAAAATTATTAATTATCTATAATATCATAAAGAGAATATATAGAGAGATTTATGTATAAACACCCATGGGGGCCACATTAGTTATGGGTATTTTTTCCAAGGGAAAGAATACTATTATAGTTAAATAAATACATATAA
Source organism: Viscum album (assembly GCA_963277665.1). Classification (NCBI taxonomy): domain Eukaryota; kingdom Viridiplantae; phylum Streptophyta; class Magnoliopsida; order Santalales; family Viscaceae; genus Viscum; species Viscum album. The sequence goes on from OY728163.1 coordinate 548,767,627, forward strand.
TGGGACCACCGTTGTTGTTGATGCCTTTTTTATACATAGTGTATCCACGATGTTTACTTTAGGGAGGATCTCTATAGTTAGTGATTCATTTAAAATGGGGAGGACATCACTAGTTATTATTTTATTTAGTCAATTTTGAGGATTATTTTGAATACCCCTTTAAATTCTATTTATAAGATGGTAAATTTATTTGAATGATTTTTACTATGTTCTACCCCTAGTAAAAATCAGTATTTAATGGAATTTCTATACTGTCTTATAAGTTGAAGGAAATTTAATCTTCACCTTGGTCGTAGTGGATGATAAAAAAATGACAAAATTTTATAATTTTTTATGTAATTGATATTTGGTGAATTATCTTCCAAAATATATAGGGTTGTTTAGTTCGAACTAAATTTTTGATGATCATGATTTATAAGGTCCCTAATAGGTGATATATTGGATAAAACATTTATATATTAAACATCCACACTAATTTCAAGAAACTATAATAGTTAAAAATTATATAACTCTATATAGACAATCTCAAAGATTATTTAAATAATTTTTAAGGATTCATTCCCCAAAAATTCTTATATGTGCGGCATCAACCAAATGGTCGTCTGATCTATCATGTTTTATTATACTACTATCAAGGCTAGGATTTAAACATCATAAAAGAAATATGTCAAAAAAAATAACGATATAGGGGTGATGGTATTATATCAATGTTGAATGAATTATACACCTCCTTGAAATAGGATTTATAGAAAAAATGACATAATTGATTATCAATTCCACATGAATATTATGAGTTGTAAGTGAACAAGTGTCTATAAATCTTCACCAAATTGGTTGGCTATCATGATAACATAATAAAATTTATTTTAAGAAACCATACAGATTGTTTGATTTAAAATTATAACCAATGATTACATTTAAAATTAATTTATGAATAACCAGTTAGTTCATTTAGTTGTAATGGATTTCAGTTCATGATGATATTTCTGATTCAATCATTTTTATTCACTATATATAAATATCTCATTTTGGTGGGGAGATCATTGGGGTATTCATTTATATTTTTTGAAATTGAGATCATGGGTAGTATACACTTTTTAAAAATATTGATTGTTCTAGTATATGACTTTCTCTAAGATTTAGTAATATAAAGGAAATTATTCCATATTATAATACATGTTTTATTTTGTAATAGTTACTAATTTTAAATAATTCATTTTTGAGGAAAATTCTGAAAATTAATCATATATGATATAAAAACATGGAATTTAATATGTATCACAAAATTATAGGAATTTATGCTACAATTTATTTCTATATAAGAAGTATTTATTGAATTTAAATTAATCTAGAAATTGATATGTAGAAATATGATATAGAGGTTATTAGTATAAATATACATGTTTTTGTATCAAGATTTTTTAGAATATTCACACAAAAAAACAAATAGTGTTATCCATATAATATGGTATAATAGTCATACTTCATACATGTGGCCTTTATTTTTGAGGTTGTAAATAAAGTATGGCATTCTATTAAAATTGTTTTGAGTAGGAAATTTAAAAATTCCATAGAAATGAATATAATATATTAAATCCATTTAGATTTTCAATTAATGATATAAAACACTAGATAGGTTTATTTTATTCCATAAATCTTTACACTATGTGATGTATAATTATACTATTTAGTTTTAGGTACTAGTATAATAACCACTCTATATATTTTATGGTCTTCTAATATGTGTTGTAATCGTACATGTTATATTCACGTGATATGGGATGATTTATTATCGGTTAATGTCATGATACATGAGACAATATATCATAATTCTTTCAAGATATCCTCTGAAAGAATCCATGACCATATTAGACTAAAAAACGATGGGTTTATTTTATAGAGAACATAGATAATATTTATGAGATTTGAATAATAATAAGATATAAAAATCTTCCCTCAAAATGCGGGATATATACTAAAGTAGAAAATAATTGAATGCACATGCATGGTAGGTTTGATGGTATGAGAAACTACAAAGAGATCCCTATATGAATGAATGAATAATTTTTGGATAATTATTGTATATACATGAGGAATATGGTAGTGTGTATAGTATGATTAGGTGGATACGAACAAAATAAGTCTTGGTCAATATATTATTAGGGATTAAGAAATCAATATATAAGAATAATATTAGATATTTCAGATATTTAATATTATAATAAGTTTACCAATATAAAATAATTCTCTTTATTCTATAATACATTTCCAAGAGATGACGTTGCACATAATATGTTTATACAGTAATTTTTTTCATGAAGTGTGATGAGCATATAATATATGAAAATCTATAAAATTCAATCAGAATTCCCCTATATGATACCCAAACAATCCCTAAAATATTTTTCTATATTCATGAAATTTCTTTGTATATGTTTTGATAGAGTATACTTCTTCATAAAATTCTAATGAAATTACCCATATATCTATTAGAAAAAGTTTATTCCAAATATGTGTAATAATTTACATAGTATACAAGAATGTGACAAAATAAACACATATTATACCATTTGAAAATTGTAAACCATATAAATCATCCCCTCCATAGACCAAGACATGGCTCATCATATTATAATGTATTAATTCATGAATATATAAAAGATAATTCTATATGACATGACATATCCATTATATTGAAAATACCATTACTAATCATGTTATTAAGGTTGAAAACATAACATATCTTAGGATAAGAAAATATCAATTATATACCATATAGAAATGTATATGGATTGAATGAGTAACATTAATAATATGAAAATTATGAAATCATGTCACATCCCATCACAACATTAAGAAGTGCTTATAAAACCCAATGGTTCAACATCCAAAATCCTATCAAAAATATTTTTTGAATATTTATTTATTAATTTTCAATTAATAAAAACAAAAAAGTCTACATGTTATATAATCATATCATTGACTTCAAGAATAATATGGATGTAAAGACTTGAGATTTTAGGCCCCTTAAATTAAAATTATCCTCAATATCTTCTATCACATGCAACACTAAAATAAAAAAACTGTAAAAAAATATGAATAAAATATTAAAACTACATTAAGTAAATTATCATTAGTAAATAAAAAATTTAACAATAAAATAAAATAATTACATATTATTATATTTATATGATAAATATTTTAAAAATTATTTCTTTTGAATATCTATTTAAAAAATATAGTTCAGTATACATTAATAAGTAAAAATGATCACAGATAAAAGTTTATTATTTTATATAATATTTATATTTCTAAACTAGTATATCAATATTAAATTATTTATAATATTATATGAAATAATATTAAAGGAAATTAAAGAATAAAAATATACCTTATAGAAATAAAATTTTCATTCTATATTGTGTTTTTGTTTAAAGCTATATTTTTAAATTTTATATTATTAATTTGGAAAATAAATTACAATATATTTTTAATAAGTATGTCAATATTACATTAGGGTTAATTTTTTATATTTTTTAATAGTAAATCTTGTTTAGGGGAATGTTCAAAATATATTTTTTACCAAAGCTATATGGTTTATTTACATAGTATAATTTTTAAAGACATATAATTTTATAAGATCATTTTTCAAATACAATATTTTTCTAAAGAGTAAGAATAAAAAAATTAATTATAATCATGACTTTATAAAATCTAGGTAGAACACTATATAATCATAAATGATACATTAATATAAAATTTAGTTTTGGTTCTTTAATTTATTTAGGTATAATATTGGAACAAAGTATATTTTGGTTTTTTGAAAGATAAAAACTGATTTTTTTTCTCGAAAACCAATTTATCTAATAGAAGTAAAATACAAATTTATTTTGAACCCACAAATTAATTTAATCTATAGAATAAAATTTTTCTTAAAATTTTGTATTTCACATTACATGTGATAATTTTATAATTGAATTTTTAACATATTTAAATTCTATATGATAAAATATAATTAATATTTGGATATGAAAATTAAAAAATGTGAATTGTGGTGAATTTTATATTTACCATTGAATGTAAATTACTTGGGTAAAAAATAATTCCATGGATAAATAGGGAATAATAAAACTGATAATTATATGAGTAACGGAGATGAAAACATATTTAAAAAAAGTTCATAAATTATTTTTTGAGGAATTAAAGACATTTTCCAAACTTACAATCAATTTTTAATCATTTAGGATATTTTTTTACTATAGAAACATTTTATCTCACTCTATTCATTTAAAATATGTATAAAAATTTCATTCTCATAATTTATAAATGGGGCCCCTCTCTACAACTTTAAGACCACACATAAACATTGGATTCCAATTAATATATACCAATTTTCCATCCATTATAAACCAATTCATTTTCCTTGAACCTCTGTTAACATGATATTGACTTAACATATCCATTTTTAAGGATATTCCAATGAATACACTATTTTCAAAACATTAATACTTTTACTTTCGTTAAATTGATTATTATTTTCTTTCCGTAAAAAATGTTTTTTTTAATTCCTATATCATGAAGTCATTAATATTTTTATATTGAATTATGGATTAAATGTTAACCAAAATCTATCTTGTTTATTATGAAAACTATAACAAGGATTCATGTGTTGTGCAGACAGTTGCCTCCATCATGTAACAAACATACATTTCTCCACAACTACCTATATTAATTGATTATAAGATCCAAATAGAATATTAAATGTTAATTATATACTATAATTATGATTATTTAATTTTAAATTATAATCCAACTACATTATATCTATTTTATTGAAAAATGATAGCGTTAATTGGGTGTTATTTGGAATTCCACCTTCACAAAGTAACTTATTTATTCATTTCATCTAATTTATTTAATATATATTAGAATATGTTAAAATATTATTAAATACATTAAATTTATCATTATAATATCATTATTATTATTGAAGAATTGTGGTATGTAAAAATAAAAAGCATTCATAGTCATAAATATCCATTAATTTTTCTATATTCTTGTTAGAGTCTGTCGAAATTCCTATATGAAATATTCTATAAATTAATATCTTGTATAACTAAGAAAACGTGTTTTCAGATAACATATGAAATAATTAATTATGTAAATGATTTATTTTAATTATTTAATGTTGACATTGACATTAAAATCATTAATTAAGATAAAACCACTTGTTTGTAAACTTTACCTGAAACATGTTTTTCAACAACTCCTTCTTGAAGAACTATGAATAAAAAATGAAATGAATTTATAAAAAATATAATTATAAAAAAAAATTCAATTGTATTTTTTCATTTTTAAATTATGAACTTTTTTATAATAATTTGGAACAATACCACTACAATGAAACTAGTTCAATATGATCAAGATTAATCACACCTGATATTGAAAATATGTAATAAAAAACTAATATACATGATTAGAATAAATATTAATGAATTTTATAAATTTTATATTATATATAAGTCTATTAAATAAATTATTGTTACTTTTAATATTGTAATATATGATATTCACTCACAGTGCTCGATGCAAATAATTAATGTAAGTGTTTCATGTCTAAAATTATCATACCATGAGACATATTATCTATTATTGACTATGTTTAATTTGGAATTTTTTATTTATTTTTTAATTTATTTATCTTCCCACCTTAGTTTAATTCATGGTATTTTAAGATCCATATCATCTCTTCTATTTAAATTAAATTTGATGTAAATAATATAATTGTTTTAAGGGTTGTTTCTATACTCAACTACCTCCATTGAGATAAAATTATTCCTCCTGAAATTAATTAGACTATGAATAGTTTATTCTAACATAGAGGTTTTTTCATAGTACATTATACTCTTTATTAGTTCAATATAATAATTTAATTTTTATATTTTTTCTTGATAAAATTTAACTGAAAAAATTAATCACATAGAATAGAATAGTTCCAATAATCTTAAATGTTCATTTACCCTCATTTCCCCTTATTTTATTTACTAACAATGTTCTTCATTATATTGGATATCATAAAAACGTTTTATCTCAAGTTACCTAAATATTCTCAATTATATATTTTAAAATTCATGTTTTGTTAATATTTTTTATGATGTGGGGTTTCAATCAGGATACTTGAAAACATTATAATAGTTTTCCATCGATTTAAGTCAAAGTTTTATCTTCCTCGCAACATTTTTATTTTTAAACAGAATGTTTTTTCAAAGATCTATTAATTGATAAAAAACTAAAGGTATGTTTTTACAATGTTTGCAATTAAACTTTTTTAATGTAACATTTTAATGGAACTTAAAACATCCCCTCTTCAGTAATATCTTCTAAAAGATCTTTTTAACATTTTACAATGTCAAAATATTTTTCCACCACCATTGTAATTTTATATAAAACATTATCTATAATTATTACTAGTTTCGAATGTAAATTAGTTTTCTATTAATGTTATAGAATATTTCTTAAAAAATGATTTTAAAATATGGGAATTATTATTTTTATTACTAGAATGATTTTATTAAAACTCTTAAAAAGGTATTTCTATATAGGTCATTGTTCATTAACATGTAATAAAATGAATCATGGAAAATATTAAATTGATACCATCTACCCTACCTCTTTATATTGATTATGTAATGTAATTATCTTTTGGTGAAATGATCAATTGTTGCCTTTCCCTTTCCTAATCAGCCAATACATATAAATATGATCTATATTCACATTCTCTTCAACTATATAAACTTTAGACTTCATTCCTCTAATTAAAGCGTATTATATTATATACCATATGTTAATTAATTAGGGAAAATTCTTAATATAAATATAAATATTTTTGGTGTACTATATTTATCACATTGTTTATTATCTTGATTGAATGGTATTCACCTTGGAAGTACCTACATATGTTTTCATACCCATTTATTTTTTACGGGTTGTTTTTTATGATAATTAATGATTTTATTATATGGTTATATTTGAAAATTATATAAACCATATTTTCATTTATTTGGATATTTATGATATAATAAGGGAATGGTTTTCAGTTGAATGTTTTATTGACCATATATTATTTCCCTGGTTTAATTACAATGTGATTAGAGAGGTATTTTAATGAGGCACTCATGTATGTTGTTTATGATTGGTATGGTGTCATATAATCATCCAATGGATTTGTTTAATATTTATATATCATTAGATAATTAATCGTGAGTATAATATAGTTAAATGTAAGCATAGAGAACATGGTGTTTCCCATGAATATAGTTTTTCTTTTTTCTAATATTTTTTTATATTTTAATGATGCACTAATTATAAACTAATTAAAATTAATATTTTATGTTATCATTGATCATATTTATTGACACATGTCTCAGAACTATTTTCTCAAAAGTTTTATATTATTAAAATCTCTATTCAATTATATATGATCTATGATTTATTAGGTATATGTCTATTATGTATCATGATTATATCCATATTCTCATCTTATGATCACAAATGAAATTTTATTTTTTTAGCTTATATTTACCTATACTAGGAATCTAAGATCAACCCTTTATTATGTTTCCATTTACTCAGTTATGAAGAAGTGTAAAATTGATGATATGTCTTAAATAATTCTATAAGGGAATAATTATAGAGAATTTTTCACAATTATCATAAAATATATTACATATATTGTTAGTCCAAAAAGTCAATATACCATTTTTTTCATGCAATTTTAATATTATTTTTTAATATTTAATATTTAAATTATTAAAAATAGGTAAAATAGAAATATTTTTATCTGAGGTCACTATAGTTCGTATCATGGTGGTATTTATTTATTTTTTATTATTAGTTTAGTTATTTTAGAGACAGGACTAGGGAACAATATTTAAAACCCTAGGTATTAGTATGAGGAAAATTTATATGTATAGGAAAACACCACAATGTTTTGGTAAATAAATAATTGTTTTGATATAATAGAAATTTAATACCTATATAGATACTATGATGAGGATATGGTTGTTCCATAGATTCAACCATGGTAAATATAAAAAAAATGATTGGTTCAGTATCAACTAAATATTTACTCTAGTGTATGATGAGTGGGACTAATATTTCACACTGAACTATAAACTACCATGGGATCTGATTTGGTTAATCAAATTGTCTTAAAAATATATTATGAAGGATATATTATGTTATGGAATTAGTTTATGAATTGTGATATGAAATAGAAAAATGATATAAAGGTTTATCCATGATATTTCTAGTATAAACTAATTATGACATATTATCATAGGTTGGAATGAAGTTTTAATTTGAGAAAAAATCATATGACTGGCTTTTAATATTTATATAATCATTTCAGAGATTCTATTTTAGGTTATCATAAGTATTTCAGTTTTAATATTTGGTTGTAAATAAAGTCATCAAAATGATTTTTTTGGAGAAATGTCTCTAGAAACTCTTTAAAAATAAATAAGTCCATATGGGAATAAATAAAAGAGAGTCATAACATATTCTAGGTTTAATAAGAAAACATTTAACTTAGTTATCATAAAGATAAAATGGTTTTTATATCATCAATTTAATATCTTAATTCATGATGATCTTTATAAAAATTATATTATTTAATTATTATGTGATAATTAAAATTTTGAAGATATGATTTATTTTGGGGGTTTGAATTTAATTGTTATAGATTTTGAGGCCTTTAAATTATAAATTTAGTTATTAGATTTTTTCACCTGCTAAAATGAAATATTCAAACAATGGAATAAAAAATGAAAAATTAAAAGTACACAAGGAATATAATCATTAGTATATAATCAATATAATAAAATTTTTAAATAGTTAAGTAATATTATTTCTCATTGATAAATACAATATGAAGGGTTCATTTTAAAGATCAATTTAAACTAAATATTTTATTTTTTAGAATATAATAAATTATTAATTGTAAAAATTTTATTAAAATATGTACTACATAAATTGATAAACTAATATTCCAACAAAATATTATTTATATGTTTATATGAAATTAGATTAATGTCTCTTGAATTTTAAAAACTTATTTTTTAAAGTATTTTTTCTATTAATATATTTTTAAATTTAAATGATAAATTTATAAACATTAGATTTTCAATTTAAATATATATATATATATATATATATTGGATTAAATGTACTAAATTTATCCTGGCATAAATCTTCATGATTTGCCAAAATTATTTTATTTTTAGGTAAAAATTGAAAATAGTGTTTGTATGAAAGTTTTAATACTTATGAGTTTATAATTATATAATCAAGACCTCATAGCCTATAAAACCTATTAAATAATAAAATATAAATCTATGGAGTAGAAATAAAAATATTAAAATAACATTATGAATTTAGAAAACCCATTATTAATATTTTTTTGAAGTGAATTAATGTTTTATAATTAATACTATCTTATGTATTTTCATTTGATTTAATATAATTTTTTTAAAAAAATGTTATGGTTTTATTCGAAAGTATCAAAATTTTCATTATTTTTAAAATATGGTAATTTATTTATAAAAACCAAATATATTGATAATTTTAATCTTGAAATAAATTTTATGCATGAAAATACACATTTTTTGAAAATGGTATTATATGTGGTACATTCGCTAATGTCAAAATAGATTTTACATACTCTTATAAATATTATCAGATAAAATATAATTCATATAATAAATCAAAACCTAAAAATTATTAAATGACTATAATTTTATTTTCTTGAAGTAAAATAAAATTACTTTACTTATAACATGTCACCATAGTAAAATTGAAAATGGTAAAAGTGAAAATATTATGAGAAAAGGACATAGAAATATGTTTAACAAATAATTTTATTATTCCCCAAACCTAAACGTTACATAAATTTTAGTTAAGTAAATAATTTACATTTAAGACCTTTTCAGTTTTAAAATTTTATAGAATTAGGCCATTATTATTACATAACATCTCAAATATTACAAAGTATACAAGTATACTCTCTATCCGTGTTTTTCAAAATCTAAAACATTTTAAAATAAAACATGTATTATTTTTTTGATAAAAAATTTCAAATCATTCTTCTTGACATCCTACATTATCTTAACCATCCTTATACCCAGTTAAAAACATTTTAAAATCTGGGATGAGCCCAAAAATCATGGTAAGGGTCATAAAATTCAGAAAGAAACTATTAGTCCATTACTTTTAAAACTCATGAAAAACAATTTTCACAAAATCATAGTTTTCAACTATACAACATAAAATAGTTATCACACCTTATTAAATCATAATATTATTTTAAAACTAATCAAAATAATAAATAAAAAAGGTAACTTATGGCATCTATATTAGTATTACATTGTAGCTTTCACATGTAGATAGGAAGTAACCTTCCTGGTTATGTTTGGAATACCAATCATCAAATATTCACTAAATATATTAGGATAAAACCTATCGTTTAACTATATATAATTTCCCAATGTATTGGAGAGATAACTTGGGCCCACCATCCCTCGTTTTATCATAGAACCACCTATTTACAAAAACAAGGCCTGAGAAATATAACATAATCCCAACACATAAAATAAGCATAAAGGAAAAATAACATTTCCGATTTGATGTCACATTTCATTTTTAAAAATGAAAAAGAAATATTTCCTAATAAAAGAGTAAAATAATAAAGTAAAAATCCTAGAATTATAGAAACTTAAAATTGAAAAATTCTGTTCATGAAGTACATGTTAAAAAACAATCAATTGTTTTGAAATAATCAATCCGTTTTAAAAACACAATTAAATTTTTTTAAAAGAGTATTTTTTAATCAAAGTGTACAATACCACATTTAAAATTATTAATGTAATTAACATTTTAAATAATTCATTTCCACATAATCAAATAATTTAAACCAAATTTGAAAACATGGAAAATAATGAAAATTATTTAGAAGTATAAATTATTAAAATATTTAATAGGATGTTTTAGTTAAAGGGCCTTTTAACATTTTGAAAATTAAAATTATAAGCCACATGAAGGTAGAAAAATTCAAAAAAAAAATATAACATGAGTATAGATATAATATAGATACATAATGTCGAAGAGACTGTATATAAATTGTATAAATGAATAATGGTGTATATCATCACGAAATGTCTCAATGAAAGGAGATTGAGGATAAACCCCTTACCTCGAGTTTAATTCATCAAGTATGTTCATTACCATCATAAATAAAGAAAATAGGTTAATTATTTACATTTTTGAGAACCATTTTCATGTTTATTATTCATTTTATACAACTTATTACCCAATTATAATAATTACATAATTATTTATGTTCGTGTCAGACGTTTAGTTGACATTTGGTACTTCAGTCAAAAATGTATTTTTTGTGAAATAAATAGTCCAGGTGGTTATAATTCCATCATATCCAAAAACTTTTCATGGAATTATTTAAATTTTACTCATACATTATACTTTTAAACAAAACCATTAATTATTGTTATGATAAATGAACAACGTTATTATCCTGGAGAGAGTATACAGTATGTACCCATGTGTACCATTTTTATTTTTCAATTTTCATTATGGAAATAAGTTAAATATTATTTTACCTACTAATAATGATAATAAAATAATTAATATTATATTAATAATTTAAATATACTTATATATATCATACACGTGATGTAATGAATGAAAACAAAACTTCTCGCTTCGTGGAGTTGATAATTCACACGTATGAACGAACGATGTTGCCATATTTATGTGAAAGCAAAGTAAGAAAATAAATGAGATATTATTATATTATAATGATTAATATTTCATGAATATCACATATGAAAATTAATTCCATCATTATAACTAGCCATGAGAGATAATTATGAAAAACTAATTATATTTTTTTGTTGAGATGATAGTCCACACGTATGCATGAACTATTAATTCCATTACCATTTGATGGAAGTGAAGATAGATTTAGGTAATTATTTTAAAATAATAACATATCCATATATTGAGGATACTAAAATTATTATATCATCATGTTTGGAGGATATTTCAAGGAAGTGGAAGAAGAAATAAAATAGAGACACATAAATAAAAAAAATACATTTCATTTGGATGATCACCTTTCTTAACACCTTAACAACTATAAAAGGGTTTTATGTGTAAAATAAGGACCTAATAATGTGTATAGTGAATATATGAAGTATTTTTGGAATATAATGTCTGATTGAAAAGATTTTTAAAGTGTAAATAATAAATAAGAAGAGTTTCTTTTTATAGTAGAGGGGATGGATACTACTAGAAATATTGAAAATATTAAATTAATATATATTCATTTTTTATTCAAAATGGGTCCAAATCATTATAGTTTGAATATATTATTATTATGGATCAAAATAAATTCATCCAATAAAAATTATAAATGTTTTAATATTTTTTTATACCTCATCATTTTGTTTTAATCCCTTTTTACTCCTACTGTTTTATCATGTAATTTACATTGTGTGAGTTAGAAAAATTACCATGACATGCCAAAGGACAAATGAATGAGTAATTAATTAAATTTTTAGACGTAATTCATCTTTTTTTATGAATCATGGGTTTTTATAAATTTTATATCATTTAATTAAATATTTTATATTTTATGTTATGAATTATGCCAATTTTAATAGTATTCATACTTGAATTTAAAATATATATATATTAAAAAAATGATTCCTTAAAAAACTAAATTAAAGAATCCTTAACATGTCAAATTCATCTATAAAATTAGGGTATGACATAAAAAATTTAAAATTATATTTATTTTAATATTATTAATATCATTTATTTGATTCTTTCTTTAATAAAGCAATTAGTTCATCACCATTGTGTAACAATTAAATTTATTAATTTATTGTTAAAAATTATAAATAAAATATCATGATGTAGATAAATATTTTATCTTTCAAAGGATCATTTACAGTCAAATTTTTCACATATATTTTCCCATATTAAAAAAAATTAGTAATAAGACACATGTTTATGAAATATTTTTTTTACATTAAATAAAATGTTATATTTGTCATAATCACATCCAGGTATCTTACAAAAGCCATAATTCTTGACCAAGTATTTTCTTTGTATAAAATAACTCATCTAATAATATTATGACAATTATTTAGGGTAGTTTTATATTATTATATATTATTTTTTTGTTTAATTACCCGACTTATCTTTAACCGTAGTAAATAAAATTCCAAAGTTACTATTCACAAAAAGTAAGGTTAATCCTATAAGATCAAATATTTCATACTAATTAAAACCATGTATGTCCATTTTGAAAAATTAAAATCATAGGTATTATTAAAAATAATTGGAAATTAATTTCATTGATGGAATGCGGAAATGAGTTCTTAAAGTAAACAACATTCAAAGGATCACTGAGTTTTTATATCCAATTTCAATTTGAAATTGATTCCAATGACCAACATTGGGTTAAATAATAATAAAATAATATAAATATACTTTATAACTGTAAAGACATGGAAATTTCAAGGAATTTTTTTCTTAATTTCTATTGAATTTTACGAGTATGTGGCTTTTAATGACACTTGACTCCGAGCCCTGGTGTGCCTGAAATCAATTTCCCAAGTTTTGTCTTGGTACGTTCAGCAAACGTACGAGCGGGATTTTTATATCTTTTGAACCGATGCTCGGAATTGAATTCTAAGGGCATCGATGAACTTGAAGCGCCAGAGTTCGCTTAAGGGGACATTTACCGTAGTTGCGTTTTGACGGGAGAAGAGGTTAATTTTTCTGTTTGTTTTTAAGGAATAAATAAAAATATGTGTTTGATATTTTTATTTGTGGTGGGTGGTTATTATCCTATAAAATGGGAGATATAGGTGGGGCCCACACCCAACTAACCTCCCATGGGAGGGTTTAGTGTGGTGGGGCCCACACGAGACCCTAACTCCTCACCTCCCCCTCAACTCCCTAACCCCCCCCCCTTTATCACCCCATAAATTAATTTTTAAACTCCCCTTTAATTATGTAGCCTCTCCACCTTCCTCGCCTCCAGTAAAGTTTGCCTACACACATAATTAATGAATTGATTCTTCGAATTAATTTGAAATGGTTAAAATTTCTTTAAAATGGGAGAAGGATAATATAATATTTTCCTTGGAAAATATTTTGGTGGGGGAACCTCTGAAGAAATTAGAGGAGCTTCGTTCTCTAACCCTCCGACGAAGAACGACAGTCTCTTCCTTGAAGAATGACAATGCGCCTTCTATTCTTTTCTTTGCGACAAGTGGGGAGACACCACATCTTCGGGTACACTCCAACGACAATGGAATCAACCCCGTCATCCACGATGCTCGGCTACCACGAATCTTTCTCGAGGTAGAGGAATCAAGTTCAAATTCAATGATTTAAAATGGTGCTTCATTTTCCATTGAACATCTTTCGTGTGAAACCTATTGCTATCGATTAACACGGAGGGCGTAGGCCGAACGAACATGGCCTGACGACCCTCTGTTTGATATAGTTTAGTGTAAGAATACTGGATGGTAACCGGAGGTGGACACTCGACATGATGGCACACGGATCAGACCGAAATACGTGGAGTGCCGAGGAAGACATCAGTGCCTACCATTCAGGTAAGAACCCGGATGATGATCCAGGAGTTTCTTTACCATTAAACTATTTGTATTTTCAGTTGTACTTTCTTTCATTTGTAGTTGTACCTTTCTATTGGGCTTGTATTCTGGGCCATTTTTTACTTTTAGCAGAATTGTTATACTGCTTTACATAGTGTTTTCTTCCACTTGTACTCTGGGTGTGTGTGTGTGTGTTTACGTTTCATAAAGGAAATGCCTTCACTTTTTATTAGGATATATGCCTTTGGTGCTAGTCGCCAGCCCCTGGCCTATAGAAGGCGGGCATGGGGTAGTCACAACACGAGCCTCGAGAACGGGTCATGAAAAATTCATATCATAGGAGTCAGTTCCATCACAAAACTTAGGACTATGATATTTTTCGTTCTATGAAGCAATAGTGTTAAGGGTACTAAGTGTGGTTCCCAGTTCAGGGATTCTAGTGATGGTGAGGGCGGCCAATGTATCCATACACCAGGACCCTGACTTATGATTTCTGACTCAGTGCATGAAAACACTGATTGTGTGTGTGTTTCCAAAAGTTTCTTTTAAATCATCTCAAACCAGTTCAACTCACCAGGTAAAGTTTTTTGACCATGTCAAATCTGTTTCATTAAGGATGTCTTCACCCAGTCAGTCAACGTGGGAACCGATTGGAGAGCGCAATGATAGCCCACCGAGTAGTGAGGCCTCAGTACATGGCCCTCTCCCCATTGACAAACCAGCAGGGAGTGCACTCCACTTGAGCGCGTTGCACGAGTTCCAGTGATAGAGGCATCCGAGGTTTTGAGGAGTGTCAGATTCCCAGAATGGTGGGCACTGACTGTAGTTTGTATCAAGAGATTTCCACATAGTTGGGACACCCATTGACTTGTTGGTGTACCTTGATATTAGTCTCTTTTTGGGAGCAGCTGAGACAGATGCTCCAGTTTTGCGACGAGACGACCTTCACCTGGGGAAACTTCAGAACTTTTTTTAGGGTGGAGTTTATACCAGCGACACTACACTCTGAGCGTGCTCAAGGGATACTGCCCATGCCACAGGGCTTTCCGATCGTAGCAGAGTCTTCTGCAGCCGAAAGTAGACAGATGACACAGAAGTCCAAGCAGACTAGGTCAACATGTGGGCGACCTTGGGATACATGTTCAGTTGTGGGAGGCACACGAAACAAAGCCAGCCATACGAGGAGCAGGAAGTGCTATGCATGCAGAAAGCAGGGTCACTTGGCTCACGACAACCCGACCTATCCAGCAGATGAGCAGTAGGCAGTAGAGGAACCTACTAGATCGAGGTAGAGGAGCTGGCCGTATAGGCGGTGGTGTACGACGCTTCGAGGTGTTGCCACCACCACCACCAGGAGGTCCACCCCGACTGCAGGGAACAATTGGATATGGGAGAGCATAGCTTCAGGAAGCTGAAGCATATGACTATGGAGCTCCGGAAGTAGGTGGACAGGAGCAGGCCTAGTTCCAGGCATGGAGGCCTTTTTTCTTGGTGCTTATAGTTTCCATGTTGTTGTTGTTTATAGTTGTTATGTGTCTTTGTACTTGAGATGTAGTAATAAAAGACACTTATCTCTATGATGTTTAATTTCCTGTCCTTTTTGTATGGTTGATACTAAGAGGTTCTGGTTAAAACTGTTGACTTGACCCTCACTTGTGAGATTCCTACTGGAAGAGACCTAGTAACCACGCACTGATGCCGATAGTGTGACTCAACCCTTGGAGGCTAAAGTAACTTTTGGATCTCTTAATAGTAGCGTCGAGGCCTTACGACGTCATTCAAGACATGAATTGTACCATTCATGTCAGGATTGATTGTATTAGGCAAAGAACGTTGTTCATCCAACGGATGAGACAAGATTTCCCTTTTTGGCAGTGGAGAAATCTCAACAGCTCTTGTAGAACGTAGACAAAGGGAGGAAACGAGTTCTTACAATTGTCTATTCTCACCATTGTTCATTGAGTGAACGGTTTACGGTTTACTCTAAACTCAATATTATTAGGTGTGTCTTCTCTCAGAAATACCTGAACCTGAGACAGCGACGATGGCTTGAATTCCTCCAGGACTATGTCTTCGAGATAATTTATATTCCTAGGGAGGGGAACGTTGTAGCAGATGCTCTTAGTAAGAGATAGGGCATTCACATGTTAGGAGTGGAGAGACAATAGCTGGCTACGTTTCAGATATCCTTTGTGGAAAGTGATGGAATCAACATGTGTAGAACCAGAGATGGTTCAGGATATAACGGAGAAGGTTCAGATCATCTAGGAGCGGATGAAGACTGCACAGAGCAGATAGAAGTCCTATGCTGATAGGAGTCAGAGACCACTAGAGTTCGGGGATGGAGACCATGTCTTCGTATGGGTCTCACCTCAATGAGGTCAAAAGAGATTTGGCCAGGGCGGCAAGTTATCTCCACGTTTCAACGGACCCATCCAGGTCCTTATCAGAGTAGACTAAGTGGCTTACCACCCGCCCTTTCCACCTTAGATGCACTATGTGAACGACATCATCCACGTATCTCAGTTGAGGAGATGTGGTCACGACCAATCCGTCATCATCGACCACAGAGAGCTGGATATCGATGACATGGGTGACATTCACGGAGGTTCTAGTAGATATTTTTGGATCTATAGGAGCAGTTCCTACGAGGAAGGTCGATTCCTCTTGTGCGCTTTCGTTGGAAACACGAGAACCTCTAGGAGAGCACATGGGTGCAGGAGCCTCAGATGCGTGCTCGGTACCACCTTTAGTTTCCCTAGTTTGTGATATAGCTTTACATGGATGTAAATCCCTGATGTGGGAGTAATGTAAAGACCTGAAAATTTCAAGGATATGTTTTTCTTAATTTCTATGGAATTTTACGAGTCTGTGTCTTCTAATAGCACTTGATTCCCGGTGTGCTCGGAAACAATTTATGATGTTTTTTTTCGGGTATGTTCAGTAAACGTACGAGCGGGATTTTTCTATCATTTGAACCGGTGCTCAGAATTGAAATCTGAGAGAACTTATGAACTCATAGCATTGGAGTTCGCTTAAGGGGACCTTTACCGTAGTTGCGTTTTAATGGGAGAAGTGGTTAATTTTTCAGTTTGATTTTAAGGAATAACTAAAAAATGTGTGTTTGTTATTTTTATTTGTGGAGGGTGGTTATTATCCTAAAAAAGGGGAGATAAAGGTGGGTCCCACACCAACCTAACCTCCCATGGGAGGTTTTAGTGTGTTGGGGCCCACATGAGATCCTAACTCCCCACCTCCCCCTTAACTCCCTAAACCCCCCCTTTATCACCCCTTAAATTAATTTGTAAACTCCCCTTTAATTATGTAGCCTCTCCACCTTCCTCTCCTCCATTAAAGTTTGCCTACACACATAATTAATGAATTGATTCTTTGAATTAAATAGAAATGGTTGGCATTTATTTAAAATGGGAGAAGGCTATTATAAAATTTTCCTTGGAAAATATTTTGGTGGGGGAACCTCCGATGAAATTAGAGGATCTTCGTTCTCCAACCCTCCGACGAAGAACGACACTCTCTTCCATGAAGAATGACAATGCGCCTTCTATTCCTTTCTCCACGACAAGAGGGGAGAAGCCACATCTTCAGGTACACTCCAACGATGATGGAATCTACACCATCATCCATGATGCTCGGCTACATCGAATCTTTCTCGAGGTAGGGGAATCAAGTTCAAATTTAATGATTTAAAATTGTGCTTCATTTTTCGTTGAACATCTTGCTTTTCCAACCCATTGATATCGATTAACGCAGAGGGCGCAGACTAAACGAACACGGCCCAAAGACCCTCCGTTTGATCTTGTTTATATTCTTGGAATTGGAGGAGGAAGCACGGTGTTGTCGCCCTATTCCAGGAACGCAGCATAGGAAGCTGGTGCCATCGCGCCAGCTGTGCGGGAGAAATTGCGGCCCGCTTTGCTGGCTGCTTCGGTGGAAGAACCGGTCGGCCCGTCGACCGGCCGAGTGAAGAGGAGCCGCGGAGCCAAGAGGTTGCCGTGCTGGAGAACCGAACGGCCCGTTGACCGGCCGGGCGGAGCAGAGCCGCGGTGCTAGGAGGGCATCGCGCTAGAGAACCTTCGGCCCGCCGTGCGGGCCGCTTGCTCCAGAAGGCCGACAGGCTTAGCCGAATGGTTTGGGGAGGTCAGTGCCGCCGGTTCAGGCAGCCGAGGGGCCACGCCCCCTCGGACCGCTCGACCTTCAGGCCGAGCCAGCTGGGCCGCGCCCAGCCAGGCCGCGCTGGGCCGAGCCGAGCCGGGCTGCGCCACGCCGAGCCTGGCCACGTCAGGCCGGGCTGGGCCGCACGAATCTTTCGGCCGGTCTGATACCCCTACCGGTTCGGACTCACCAATTGGGGGTTGACCCGACCCGCCATCCCACCGGGCTTAACGGGCCGGGCCCGTTTTAACTTAAAGGTGAATAACTCGAAGACCGTGCGTATGATCGATGCGCCGTCTGCGGTGCTAGGACCCCCGCGACGAGGAAGCCCTTTTGCGATACACAAAGTGAGTTTTGGATGACTTTTAATAATGGTCGGGTTAGAAACGAGCATATTTCTAACCGAGCCCTTGGAACAGAAAAGCCAATATCTCTCAGACTGAGTGTCCGATTGACGCAACGTCTGTCACGTTGAGTTCCTATTGATGAGAAGGTTTTTTTGGCATACTTCACCTGAGGTTTGGACTTAGTTGGAGTATGTATGGGTTGGATTGTACCTGAAATCCAACCGGGCCCTTGGAACAGAAATGCTAATAGCTCATAGCCTGGGCGTCCGATTGATGCGCCGTATGTTACGTTGAGACCTCTATGACGAGGCGGTCCTTTGAGATTCTTAAAAATGTGTTTACGTGACACTTGGAAGTATCTAATAGTAGCTCGTGGAGCGGGCCCTTCCAGAGATGAGCATACGAAGTACGAAGACCTTGTAGCTGGCTGACACCTGATTACTGCTTGTCCGATTCGATTCGGAGTGACTTGACTAGCCCATTTGGGAGAACTATTATGTTGGGGTGGCATACCCATGGCGGAGGAGCGCTACTGTGTTGGGGCGATAGACCCGCGATACTCAACAGAAGGAGTGCCTCAATAGTCTAGGAGAGGGTGCTCTTGGTTGCAGCGGCAGAACCATGACGGGGAATCGATTCTATGTTGGGGAGATAGACCCGCAGTACTCGACAGAGGAGGAGTACCTCAGCAGTCTAAGGTTAGAGAGTAGTGCCTCAGAGTCGCGAAAGGATCACTGTACATGACAGAGGAGGAGCTATTCAGCAGTTGTGGTTTCGATAATAAAAATCCTGGTTTGAGCTTAGTCAATGACCTTTGTGTTTACCTCATGATTGAGATGGGTTACTTGATAACTTAGGTATATGTATGGGAATATACCTAAGTAAAGGTTATCTATTGAGATCTCTCATTGTGGTTTATCCTTGTTGGATTTTAGTGATACCTTGAGGTTCTTGGGGTCCCTACTGAGGTAAAGTGTACGAAGACTGGACGGTACCAGGAGGTGGACACTCGGTGTGACGACACATGGAGCGGACCGAAAGATGCAAAGTGCTGAGGAGGACATCTGTACCTACCCTTTAGGTTGGAACCCGGAGGACGATCCAGGAGTTCCTTCTCCATTCATCTGTTTTTCTTTTCAGTTTTACTTTCTTTCAGTTGTAGTTGTACCTTTCAGTTGGGATTGTATTCCAACCCCTTTTTAGTTTCATCACACTTGTTATACTGCTTTACTTTTTGTTTGCTTCCGCTTGTACTCTAGGTGTGTGTGTGTGTTTACGTTTCATAAAGGCAATGACTTCCCTTTTTATCTGGATATACTCCTTTGAGGCTAGTCGCCATCCCCTGGCCTATAAAAGGAAGGATTGGGGTAGTCACGACACGGGCCCCGAGAACGGATCGTGACAATAACCAAATAAAATGGTAATCTAACAGCACAAATAAAATAAAATAAAAAGGATTTTTGAATTAAAACACATTATTTTTCACTATTTATTAAAATATGAACATTACCAAAAAATCAATCGAAGTAAATTATGATGTCACATATACATATAAGAAGTTAATTGTGTAAAATATAACTTATAAAAGTTTCAAAAATATATTTTAAATGTATTCTCCATAAAAATGTGGTGAAACTATATTTTCTGAAAAAATCTAATTTTATTCATAAAATTGATTTTTTATTATATTATGTCTAGAAAATGCATAAGATGGATTTTAAAATTTATATTTAATGTATATTTAATTAATTTAATCTAAAATAGAGTGACTTTATAATCACAATTAAATAGTTTTTCATAGAAATACATCATTTATATTTAATTTTATTTAGTTTCATTTCTAGTTTATTTGGTAACCAATGAATCATTATATAAACATGTGAAAAAATTATTTTAATAATTCAGTTAAAAATATTAATTGTCTCTATTCTAATTGATCCACTATAACTACCATATAATATAATAATATTACATTATTTTTTTATAACTCAGTCTTGCATTCAACATATGATTTCAAAGAAACCCATTATTGTGTGTCAGGTACGCTATCGAACACAGCATCAATTTAGGGTAAAATTACTATATAATTTGTAAATATTAATAAATATGAAAAACTCATATTCTATAATTACTTTTACTATTTAATTCTTCACCTCTTTTTTAAATTACATCCTTGAAATTTTAAATTTGGGATTGGTAACTAAGGTTTCACTTTTCAAAATTAATTCATTGAAATCCCAGATAGTAAAACGTGTTAATAAAACATCCACATTAAAAGAATGAAAGTGGAGTACAATGGTAACCTGAGATAATAAATACTAAGGCTCTATGATGTAAAACATGGATATGGAAGAGAAAAATAAGCATCATGTTCTGATGGAGAGTGATACAAAACATGGTTAGGAGAAAGTTAACAATCACAAAAACCAAAATATGTTAGTGGTTAAATGGTCTTTGATTACATAGTAGGAAAAGTAAATTGATTTTTTTTAAGATCATTTTCATATATTTGAGTAATTATTTTACTACTTATAATAATAACATAAGGAAATATTCTTACTTCAAAAGTACAGTTTCATCTATTAATAAATTTCTACCACACACTCATCTTTTTCTCCAAACGATGAGTATTCAAAATGAATCAACTTCTATAGAATCAAATAACCCAAGATGATTACAAATATATTTCCCCTATTTCTATCCATTAACCGAAAAAATGGTTATTATAATATTAAAGAATTATCCCAAGAAAAATCCATTGGATGAAGAAAAACTACTTTTAATCTAGAAAATTCGACTGTAAAACCAAAAGTTAAAAATAGACCATTGAACAAATAATTGTCACAAAATCTCTCAAAAATAATCCATACAATGTTTGAAATGAAAAAATCCAATGAATTTGATTACACAGTCTTCCAAGATAAATTTTAATATTTATCTCTAAATAACATAGATAACTCTTAATGTCTCATACCAAAAATTTATTTCCAAAATAACATATTGTCCAAGATAGGTTAATCATTTCCATAAATTACATGAATCTACATAAGTCCACAATAAAAACATATATTCTTACAAAATATTATTCAGTCATTCCTGCTCAAATAAAATCCCATATTATTTTATTTACCTTAGTTATATAGGGTTCCCAAAATAGTTAACGTATACCAAAATATCATTTATCACTTAATCCTCAAATCATTTTCCTATATAAAGGATATCTATTTGATAAAAAATAAGTTCCCAGAATAAAATTATTTTTATTCTATCAACTCGTTTAAATAAAAAATAAAAATCCATAATAAATAAGGACTTCATGTAGGCATTTGGTTGGAAATTTACCCTTGTCACCCTTCAGTTGTGGGTTTGATCCCCACATCCTTATAAGACACGACGGGTTGTCAAACATCTTGTGGGTTGTCCATTTTTTACAACTCAAAAATAACCATAATCTATTTTAACCTCAAATTTTATCTTATAAATCTCATTTTCATCCCAACTCATAATTACATCAACATCTTAATTGATTATGTGTTATATATATTGGGTTTTTTTATTTCACATCCATATGATTCAATAAAACTATTCACAAAAGAAAGAAAATTGTACCACGATGATGGTGTCAAACAAGTTTCATCGTCATTTGGTTCACATAAATATAAGGACCATGCATTTCAACAATGATTTAGAGATTCTTATAAATTTTTTACTTTTCCCATATACTATTTATACTATATGGGTCATATGGGTGTTCACATAGAAATATTTTTGTAAAATAATCTTGTATGACATATAATTTCAAAACATCATATATGAATTTATTTTAAAAAAACATTTGGATTGGGTTTTTTTGAAATAATAAATAAATGGAATTTTAAAATTTCATTAGTATTTGTTGAAATACTATAAATTAACAGAAAATATAAATAGGTTGTGCAAGGGTCTCCTTTTTCAGTATATTTTTAAAAATCATAATATGCATCAAAATCTTATGATAAGGTAAAATACTTTAAAATACCTTGATAATATTTTTCTTTTTAGAAAATTTTAGAATATTGATAAAAAATGATTTTATTAAAAACTACCCACGATCCACAGTGGTGTCGAGGAATAGTGGAGGTGTTTGATATCTAAATCAACTATTTTGAAGTGAGTTGTATGTTAGGAAAAGTTTTAGAATCATCTAGACATGAATTTGCAATAGTCATTGAATGCATGTGATCTGGAAGAGATAGGAATGTTGTTTGAGATCCCACTACTTCCATTTGTAACTAACCTTCCTTGATCAGGAAAGTTATAGAACAAGGATTTATCTAAAAGAATATACATAGTAACTTTCCATATGCCTAACCAAAACATCTAATCCCTAAAGTTATCTAAATGTTTCCTTTGATAACAATTATAATAATCTATCATTAAACACTACATAATATTGAGTTAAGTTAGGAATTAACATTGAGGATATTTTTAGGTTTAGACTTTTAGATAATTAGTCCATAACTATTACATAACATCTCAAATATGACCATTTAGACAATTCTACTCGCTATCAAATTTTTTCATAATCTAAAACATTTTAAAATAAAACATACATTATTTTTTGGATACAAATAGTAATAACATTTATCTTTATATCCACTTTTCTCTTTCACATCCTTATACCCTGTGAAAAATATTTTGAAACTCAGGATGAGTAGAAAAGGCTCAGTAAGGGCCATAATAGAAATAAAGACACCATTTGTCCATGAGTATTTTAAACTCATGAACACAATTTTCTCAAAATCATATAGTTCAACCATATAACATAAACACTTTAGAATACTTTATAAAATCATAATATTACCATAAAACCAATAGAAAAAGTAAATAAAAAAGGTAACTTATGGCATCCATATCATTCTTACATTGTAGCCACTACGGCTACATAGGGATTAACGTTTATAGTTACCTTTGGAATATCCATTATAGTATGTTCCCTAAATCTCATATAAGAAACCCTATTATTTTACTCTATATAATTACCCAATGAATTGGAGAGATATCATAGGCTCACCCACCCTCATTTTATCATGTAAACACTCATATACATAAACAATTCCCATAAACCATAACATAATAATAACACGTCAAACTTGCATAAATGAAAAATAACATTTACACTTTGAAATTAAATTTCATTTTTACAAAGCCGCACACTCATAAATGAAAAAACATTATAGAAAATAAAAGTGTAAAATTGTAATGTAAATATATAAACATTAAATAGACATAAAAGTGAAAAATTCTTGTTATGAAGATTATTCTAAAATGACATTCATGTTTATTTAAATAATCAATTAGTTTTTAAAACACAATTAAAACTTTTTAAAATAATATATTTGAATCAAACATTACCATACCAATTTGAAACATTTAAAATGAATTAACATTTAAAAAAAATTCATGTCAACATAAATAAATAATTTCAATCATTTTTTAAAAATTTTCATTAAAGAAAATCATTTTGAATAATAAATCGTTAAAATATTGGAAATTATGTTTTAGTTAAAGATTCATTTACCATTTTTCACATTAAAATTATAAGACACATGAAAGTATAAAAATTTAAAAAACATTAAAAACATGGTTATAGATATAATAAAAAAAAATGTCAAAGGTTATGTATATACAATTTATAAAATAATAAAATTGCATATCTTCAAGAAATGTATCAATGAAAGGAGATTGAGGTGAAATCCCATACCTCGAGTCTGATTCATTAGGTATGTTATTTATCTTCATGAATAAAGAACTTCGGATAATTATATACTTTCTAGATAACCTTTTTCATGTTTTTTATTCATTTTATACCACTTATTACCATGATATAATAATTACATAATTATTTATGTTCCTATCAGAAGTTTTGTTGATATTCGATACTTGAGTCGAAAATGAACTTGGTATGATTTAAATAGTCCATGTGATTATCAGTCCATCATATCCAGAATAATAATCATGAAAATATTATAATTTTATACATAAATTATACTTTTAAATAAAACTACTATATTATGTTATGAAAATTAAGAACATTATAATCATGGAGATGATAAGTGATATATATGCATGAGAAACATTTTCTTTTTTACATGATCATTATGAAAATAAGGTAATTATTATTTTTTCATTTCATAATGATAATAAAATCATTAATATCATGTTAATAATTTAAATATACTTATATATATTATAAAAGTGATGTAATGAATGAAAACGAATCACATCACTTCAAAGAGGTGATAGTTCACATGTATGAACGAACGATGTTATCATTTTTATATTAATGGAAAGAAACAACATAGTTGATATATTATTATCTTATAATGATTGAAATTTCTTGAATATAACATATGAGCATTAATTCCATAATTATAACTAGTCCTGAGGGGCAGTTATGGAAAATTTATTATATTAGTTCATGGAGGTGATAGTTCACACATACACACGAATGATTAATTCCAAAACCATTTTATGGAAGTGTAAATATATTTAGGTGATCATATTAACATAATAACATCTTATTATATTGAGGAGACTTTAGGTATTATATAATCATGGTTAGAGAATATTTGAAGGATGTGCAATAAGAAATAAAATAGTGACACTTAAATAAAAACATTACCTTCCATTCAGATGATCACCTTTCTTAACACCTTAAAACCTATAAGATGGTTTTTATGCCTAAAATAAGGCCTCAAGAATGTGGGTTTGGAATATATGAAGGGTTTTGGGCATATATTGCTTGATCTAAAAGGTATTTGAAGTGTATGGAATAAAGAAGACGAGTTTCCTTTTATATGAGAGATAAGGGTCACTATAGGAATTGTCAAAAGTATTATATTAATATAAATCAATTTTCTATTTAAAAATTTTCAAAATTAATATAGATAGAATATATGATGATTAAGGTTCTAAATCTATACATAAAAAATAGAGAAGTTTTGATATTTTTATATTCCCTATCATTTTGTTCAAACCCCTTTTAAATCTAACCATTTTATCATGTAATTTATATTTTGAGATGTAAAATAGTTACCATAACATACCCAAGGACCAATCAATGAGCCTACAATAAAAATTTTAAAATTAACTCAACTAGTTTGATAAATCTTGTTTTTTTATAAATTTTCTATCATTTCATTAAATATTTTATATTTTATGTTAGGAATTATGTCTATTATGGAAATATTCATAATTGAATTTTTTAAAACAATGAAAACTTGATTCCTTGAAAAACAATACTTTAAAGATTCCCTAAAATCTCAAATTAATCCATAAAATTCATGTGTGGAATCAAAAAGTTCAAGTTATACTTATTTTAATATTATTAATTTCATTTGTTTTATTCTTTATTTAATAAATAAAATATTGTATCACCATTGTGTAGGAATTAAAATTAATTATTTATTGACTGAAAAGTATAAATAACATATCATGATGTAGATAAATATTATAGATTTAAAATTTCACGACCCGCCTTCACCAAGATGAAGGAAGGGACAAAAGATTGTCATACCCTTACTTCTTCAGGTTGAAGAAGAGATAATGACCCCCAAGACCCGCGTTCAATTAGCCCCGGAGTGCCGACTAGCACCAAGGGTATAGAATCAGACACAAGATAAAAGGCATTACCCTTTTTTTCTTTATTAGGATCAGGAGATAAGATAGTAAATCCCAAAATCACCAAAACTAGGGGGTAAGTGTAAAGCCAAAGAAAAACATTCCCATATGCATGTTACAAAAGTAAATACCACAAAGTACAAGGAGACTACAAAGGTAAAGTACAAAGAAAAAGAAAAACAACAACTGGAACTTTACCAATGTCTGAGCTAGTATGGCCCTGCACGATCCCTGAATTCCGCATGGAAACCTGAAACCAGTTTTATATACGTAGGGTGAGAATACAAGTATACTCAGTAGGGAAAACCAATGACTCTCGAGCACAAGTGGGGAGGCATTCTAATGCCCCGTGGAAAAAAAGATATAACCAAATCACATAGCAAAGAAGACTATCCACCCGAGCCTCACAAAGGCACACTCCCCAAATAATGCAAGCCATGTAATGTATAGTAAGAGAACATCGATAATTGGGTACCCCGCGCTACTTTCTAACTAGTTATTGAAGAAATGATACGCATCGAACCAATCTAGCCATACTCACCGCAGTCCTACTACCACACCCGCCCACACACACCTAGGCTACAACCACACATCCCGCTCGCAAACACTTGGGCCACAACCACCATCCCGCCCGCAAACAACTAGGACACGACCACCATGTGAAACCATGACCGCAAACACCTGGGCCAGAACAACTACTGCCACACCCGAAGACACCTGGGCCTCATCCCGAAGACTCTTGGGAAACAACATGCCCGCATACACCTGGGAAAACCACCACAACTACCCTGCCCGAAGAATCTTGGGCTATAATGGACCTCAGGCCATCACAACCTTCTATAAGAGTCTTGGTCTATTCTAGAGGGGGAGCAGAAAAGGAGCTAATAACCATCCACTCATAGGAGTGTTGGAAAAAACACCCTCCCCATGAAATGGGGGTGTTTGGCACTAAGTGCTCAACTCGGGTGGGGCGCGAATTAGAAACATAAAAACTAAAGATATATGTATAGGTGACGAGCACTTATCCCAGCCTAGGGTTTCCAAATCCAACCAAAGCGCAACACCCTTGTTACTATTCATTCATAAAAGAAGGCACAACACTCACGGCCAAGTCACAACTCATTCCCAAAACCAATTCCCCATTTAAACCATTCCTGTATTCATGTTCAAGTGATCCCATTTAGGTGAATTCTAAACTAATTGGAAACTAACCGGAATAAACACAATCCAGAGAAAGATAAACAGCCAAAAAAATTTTAAGCATTCACACCCGGTTCTCTTGTGAAGTCACAACAACAAAGAGATCAGTAAGAACCCTCAAATTACTAGAACCAAAAGAAGCCTCGAGATACAGTCCCACACAACTTCAGATTCACAACCAACAACTGTGCCACAACATAGAATCCCATCTTCATCCATGTCACCCATAAGCATCGAGCAGAACAATCAGACATGCCACCACGACAGAACAAGGAAGTTTCCAGAATCAAGTACATCATTCACTATGTTTTCTTTTTTCTGTTTGGTTAACCGGGGGTGATCACACAAGGATTATTGTTAACTGGAAATTCATTTAATCATCCAACTTTACTTGATTAACCAAATTCCCATGTTGGATCCATAAAATTATCACAACAGATAAGGGTTCATTATTGCGCAAGGAAAGACCACCAATGACCATGATTTTCTGTGAGAATAAGCCCATAAAGTTCAAAACATATAGAGATTATAAAAGAGTACATCATAATTGTTGAAGGCACCCCACCATTTTTAACAGCCTGTTTATTATATTTGTTAAGTTTTAGTTTCATCCATTCCCATGGAAACAGTAGTATACCCACCCTTGCATGATACACAGTAAGGAGAGACGAAGGAAAAATCATCACTTGGTTGATCGAGGATTGAAGTTATTCTCCACACACCAACAACTAGGGATACACAACTTGCAGGGGAGGAACTCCGGGGAATCCAAGGAGGAGCAAAAAAACCCCAGCACAGGCGCACCACATGCCTCGGGAAGGAGGTACTCCAAGCGCACCAGGGAGAAGAAAGAATTCCAGCCAAGAAGGGGAAGGAAGAAACTCTAGCGTGATATAAGGATGAGATCCCATTGTTACAGGATATAGAAATTTGAACGCTTTAAAGTTGTATTGTGGGTTAATTTGAGGTTGGTAGGTTACACATGATGGGGTTAATCCTTATTTAATGATTCCCATCTGGGTGGTGGCATTACGGCTATGCGTTAAACTGTTCTTTTAATCCAAGGAAAAAACATGTAATAGGGGCGGGACTGGAAGGTACGGGGAAAGGGTTTGAAACCGAGGAAAACCTACTCTTTTTGGTAAGTTTAAGGTTTGACATACTTTTGGGGGATTTTAGATATTATTTATGGGAATTAAATGGCTTTGAAATGGGCATTAAATAATTTTTACTTCAAAAGATACGTTGCAGGAGTTGAAAAAGCCGAAATCTGAAAAAAGAACGAAGACACGGTGTGGACACGGTGCCACCGTCACGGTGTCAACCTCATGGTGCCACCTTCACGGTGTCACCCACACGGTGCCACTGTAACGGTGCCACCGTGACCGGTGTGCGACCGTCACAGTGCCACCGTAACCGGTGCCACTATTTCGGTGGAGCCTTGTTTTGGAATAGTTATGGACTAGGTGGGTCCGGGACATTACATCAGATACCTCTCAAACTATTCTCTCCCTCAAGAATCAAAACTAGACCCGACGAAAAGAGGGTTTCCGGACAACTACCTCGAAAGATACCTCTCAAGAGTGAACCTCAATGATATCTAGGAACACCTCTCCCTCAAGTAACTAGGCAACATTCGAAGGTCAAACTGTCCAGTTATATGGGTTGGGGAGTTTCTTTCCCCATGTCAAGATACTATCCACTTTGGGTGGAACTGACTCGCTTGCACAAGTTTAATCACATCCACCTTAATGCATCTTGATTAGGGATAAATTACTCCCCTCCGAATAGTCAGGACTCTTCCCACACATCCACAGAACAAGGAAAACTGCACATTACCTAGTTAACAATGTAAAGCGTTACATCACAAACAGGTACAAAAAAAAACAGAACAAAACTCAAAACAGATATAGGTACTGGGCACACATTTTCGTCTCCCGTTCCTAGGAAATTTCTTCAGGCCTGCCATGCCTCCAAAATACACTAACCAAAGGGATGGTCCATCTATAGAGAAACTTCCCCCCAAAATCCTCGATTCTCACATGCATTTCCGAAAACATCACGTCGGCCTCGATGTCCAGCTTTCGCTAGTCGAGGATGTGTGAATCATCGTGTAGATACTGTCGGAGTTGTGACACATGGAAGACGTCATGTATTCTCAGTAGCAGTGGTGGTAGCACTAGCTAAAAAGACAATTCTATGACCCACCGCAACACTTTGAAGGGTCTGATGAACCTTGTAGAAAGCTTACTCCCCCTATCGAACCTCTGTTGTCCACGCTGAGGGGAGACCTTCAAGAATACATGGTCCCCGACCTCAAACTCCAAGGGTCTCCTCCTATTGTTGGCATATGACTTCTGCCGGTCCAGAGTCACCTTCATCCTCTTCTGTAGAAGTTAAAACTTTTCTGTTGTGCTATTCACCACTTCCAGGCCAAGAACACCTGTTTCCCCAACCTCGGTCCATCACACGGGTGAGCGACATGGCCTTCCATACAAGGTTTCGAACGGAGCCATGCCAATGGTAGAGTGATAGCTATTATTGTAGGAAATCTCTAACAGAGGCAACTGTCTCACTCACAATCCCCCAAAATCTAGAATACATGCTCATAGAATATACTCCAACGTTTGGATGGTGCACTTTGTATGTCTGTCTGTCTAGGGATAGAAAGTACTGCTAAGACATAGCTGGGTGCCTAAAGCATGTGGAAAACCTCTCCAAACTCATGAGGTAAACCGTGCATCCCTATCCGAGACTATGGACATCATAACTCCATTCAACCACACCACCTCATCCATGTACCTCCGTGCTAAGGAATCCACTGCTCTCGACTCCTTGATCGCCAGAAAGTGAGCCGATTTCATCAACTATTCCACCACTACCCAGATAACATCACAGCCTCCTTGAACCTTGGGAATCCCTGTGGAAAAATCCATGGAGATGTCATCACACTTCTACTTGGGGACGTCTAAAGGCTGTAACAAGCCGCCTGGAACACGATGTTCATCCTTCACCTGCAGACACACTAGGCACATGGCCATGAAAGCTACCACCACCCGCATTACCTCGGGCCACCAGAACTGACCCCTCAAGCCCCGGTACATTTTGGAAACTCCCAGGTGCACTACTTGGGGTGAGTTGTGGAACTCACCAAGAACCCTCTCGCACATCACCTCAGGGACAAACATCTTCCCTTGGAAAAGGATCTGATTCTAACCATCCTCTGACCATCCTTCTGGATCATTGCCTTGGTTAGCCCGATCGCGCATCACTTCACTCTCTATGTCTCCCCACTGAGACTCCTCCACCTGCTGCAGTAGATAAGACTGCACTGTCATCTGATACAGGAAACCTCTACCACCATCCATCCTCGCATCCAGGTGAAGGGAAACCAACTCCTCCATCGCCTTAAAATCATCCGACGACTCTCAAACCGCATCCTTCTGTGACTTCCTGCTCAAGGCATCGACCACCACATTCCCCTTTCCTGAGGTGTAGTAAATCTCGAAGTCGTAGTCCTAAAGGAACTCCATCCACCTTTGCTGCTGTGAGTTCAAGTCCCGATGGTAGAAGATATACTTCAAGATTTTTTGATCTGTAAATACCATGAAGCGCTCCCCAATGAGGTAATGTTTCCACAACTTTAGTGCGAACATGACCGACTCAAGCTCCAGATCATGGGTGGCATAATTGTTCTCATGGGGACTTAAATTTATAGACCCATAAGGTATCAACCCTATAATTTAATTAACACACACCTAAGGCCTTGTCCTGAAGCATCACAGAAAACCTCATACGAAGCCCCTTCTTCCGACAACCTCAAAACTGGGGCGCTTACCAACTTCTCCTTCAGATAGCTAAAGGTTTCCTGGCACTACGCATTCCACATGACAGCCTGGTCCTTTTTGGTCAATGTTGTCAAAGGTGCTGCAACTTGGGAGAAGTTGGGCACATACCTCCGATAGTATCCTGCTAGTCCAAATAAACTACGAACCTATGCCACGTTCTTGGGTGTTTCCCAATAAACAACCGCTTCTAACTTTGATGGGTCCACCGCTATTACCTGCTCGGACACCACGTGCCCAAGGAAGTGCACTTCTCGCATCTAGAACTTGCACTTGGACAACTTCCCATAGAGTTGGTGCTATCAGAGGACCTCTAAAACCATTCTCAGGTGCTCAGCGTGATCCTCCTCTGACCTTGAGTAGATTAGGATGTCGTCAATAAACACGACTATGAACCGATCCAGTTATTTTCAGAAGACAGAGTTCATGAGCCCCATGAACACAACTAGAGGATTTTTAATGCCGAACGGCATGACGAAAAACTCAAAGTTACCATATCTTCACCTGAAGGAAGTGTTCAAGATGTCACCCTCCTTCACCCTCAGCTGGTGATATCCTGACCACGGGTCAATCTTAGAGAACAACCATTCCCCTCTTAACTGGTCTAAAAGGTCGTCTATCCTCAGGAGAGGGTAACGGTTCTTTACTGTTACCTGATTCAATCTACGACAGTCTATGCACAGCCTGAGACCAACATCTGCCTCCATTGCGAATAAGACAAGAGCACCCCATGGTGACGCACTTGGTTGAACAAAACCCTTCTTCATCAGATCATCAATCTGAATCCTCAACTCTCGCAACTCGGAAGGTTCCATCTGGTAGGGCGCCATCGAAATCGGATGGGCACCATGTTGCAAGTCTATCCCGAACCCAACATCACGTCGATGGGGTAGAGTCTCCACCTCCATAGGGAAGATGTCCATAAACTCACTGAATATCCCTAAGACTTCCACCATTTTTTCATCCACCGACTCCACTGATAGTTCAGCAAACAAGGAAAGGAGGGGCTCCTCTCGCCTACTGCTTTTATGGCAACCCTTCTTGCCGATGAAAGTTACACGTTGGCCGCCCAAATCTGAAAGCACGACCCTTCCTCGGAAGCAGTAAATGATGGAACATACAGAGAACAGTCAATCAATGCCTAGCATGACATCATATGGATGCTTCTGCAATAGTAGAAGATCCTTGATTGACTGATGTGGACATATCATTAGTCTACACCTTTGGCAAACATAATACAAGTCGGTCTGACCTCCGATTGGTGTGCTCTGCACCAAGGGCACAGGAAGTCTCTCAATACATATACCCAGATCACATGCTAGACTGGGTTCAACAAAAGAGTGTGAAGCTCCTGTATTGAACAAGTCATAGGCATGATTACTAAACAAGCTTATCATACCTCGAACAACTTCTGGACCTGCTGGAACTGATTCCTCTGCGGCGTGCAACTGTCCACGCCCAGATCCCCTGCCTCTCGGATGTCGGACGTATCCCCGACCATGCCCTGGTCGAGGACTATGAGGAGAATCCTGAGGTCGACCTCCTCCTAGAATGCTTGCCATCGGCGGAATGAGAGCGTGCTGCCCCTACTGCTGCTGCTGAAAGGTCCTAGATGGAAACTGCTGCTGCTGAGGTGGGCGCGGAAACTAACCACCCTCTCTGTACTATAATCTGCCCAGGCACTAATTCTGAAGGTACCCATGGCTTCCACAGATGAAGAATCTCAGCCCTGGGCCCGAAAGGAATGGACGATGCTGGGAGATCGGAACTTGAACTGATGATGCATGCTTCCTGCTGGTCAAAACCTAGAAGGCCCTGACGCTGGGCGCCTGCTGCTGATGGCTTTCCCCTTCAATGAGCCCAACTGGATTCCCTCTCACGATACACCTCCCAGCGTGTTCATCCTTTCCACCACTTTAGCCTTTTTCTAGACCTCCAAGTACGTCAGTAGGGTGAAGGGAGTAACAACATACTGGAGAGAAGTTCGACATGCCTCCTCCAAATGCCTCACCCGAGACTCCTCATCTGGAAAGAGGTTGGGAGAAAATGAAAGGAGATCCTTGAACATGATCCCCAACTCTGTCACTGACATACTGCCCTATTGGAGGGAGAGTAGTTCTTGCCTCTTCTCAGACTTCATCGTGGAAGAGATGAATTCCACCCGGAACTCCTTCTTGAAGTCAGCCCACATAACCTCAGCCTCCCTCTTCTCCCCAAGATAAAGCGTCCACCACTGACGCGCTTATCCACGCATCTATCTTATAGACAGGGGAACCTAGTACTCTGTCAGAGCTCGGATCAAGCTGAAATCTATCACCAGCTCCTCTAGCTAGCTCTCGGTCTTCATGTCTGAGATGCTACCCTCGTACATCCCGAGGGTCTACCGCTGAAAGGCATGAAGCTTCCTATGTCACTGATCGTACTCCTCCTCTCGGTCAGCCCTCTACCGACCAGCCAAGTCGTCCACCTGGGCCTCGATCGCCCGCACTACTCATGGTCGTCTTCCAGGTTCCACAGCTGCAAGGTAAACAAGGAATGCCTAAGACCGGGTAGTGTAGAATATTGTTCTTAAAATTTCTTAGACATATTATTCATTTTAAATCCCCAAATACACATGAAACACAAGAACACAAGTCATTATAATGCATTTACCTTCCCTAGGGTCTCTACCCTGCAACCAGTGTAGCCTTAATTGGTCGTTCGGTAGGCCCAGAGTCCTTACATCGGATCATGGGGGGCCCTAAAATCCCATGCCCTAGCCGGTCTTCCCTGGCCTATTTCACGCACCAAGATCACCCAACATTGTTTCCCTACCATCCCATGCAATCCTCATGGTGCCTAACTCCAGAATCCATCCTATCTCTCAACCTCATCTAATACCATTATGTCATGACCCACCTTCACCAAGATGTGGGAATGGATAATAGATTGCCAGACCCTTCCTTCTTTAGGTTGAAGGAGAGATAATGACCCCCGAGACCCGCCTTCAATAGGCCCTGGAGTGGTGACTAGCACGAAGGGTATAGAATCACACAAAAGATGGAAGGCATTACATTTTTTTATTAGGATCGGGAGATAAGATTGTAAATCCCAACAACACCAAAACTAGGGGTAAGAGTGAAGTCAAAGAAAACCATTCCCATATGCATGTTAAAAAATTAAATACCACAATGTATAAGAAGACTACAAAGGTAAAGTACCAAGGAGAAGAAAAACCACAACTGCAACTGTCCCAACGTCTGAGCTAGTACGACCCCGAATGATCCCTGATGTCCTCTCGGAAACCTGAAAGCGGTTTTATATATGTAGGGTGAGCATACAAGTATACTCAGTAAGGAAAACCAAATACTCTCATGAACAAGTGGGGACGCATTCTAATTCCCCGTGGAAAAAGAGATAACCAAAACACCTAGCAAGGAAGACTATCCACCCAAGCCTCAACAAGGAACACTCCCCAAATAATGCAAGTGAAGTAATGTATAGTAATATCACATCGATATTTGAGTACCCCGCACCACTTTCCCTCTGGTTATTGAAGACATCCTATGCATTGAACCAATCCCTCCATACTCACCGCAGTCCCACTAACACACCCACCCACACACACTTGGGCCACAACCACACATCCCACCCGAAAACACATGGGCCACAACCACCATCCCGCCCGCAAACACCTGGGCCAAAACCCCCACGTGTAACCACGCCCGCAAACACCTGGGCCAGACCAACTACTGCCACGCCCGAAGACTCCTGGGCCTCATCCAAAAGACTCTTGGGAATCAACATGCCCGCACACACCTGAGCCAACCACCACAACTGCCCTGCCCGAAGAATCATGGGCTATAATGGACCTCGGGCCATCACAGCCTGCATGAATTTTTCTTGGGCTATTCGGGAAGTGGAGAAGAAAAGGAGATAATAACCATCCACTCATATGATTGTTGGGGAAAACACCCTCCCCCATGAAATGGGGGTGCTCGGCACTAAGGGCTCAACTCGGGTGTGGTGTGAATGAGAATCATAAAAACTAAAGATATATGTATAGGTAACAAGAACTCATCCAAACCTTGGGTTTCCAAATCCAACATTAGTGCAACACCCTTGTTACTATTCATTCATAAAAGAAGGCACAACACTCATGGCCATGTCACGACTCATTCACAAAACCAATTCCCCATTTAAACAATTCTTGTTTTCATGTTCAAGTGATACCATTTAGGTGAATTCTATACTACTAGGAAACTAATAGGCATAACCACAAGCCAGAGAAAGAGAAACACCCAAACAACAATTTAAGCATTCACACCTGGTTCTCTTGTGAAGTCACAACAAAAAAGGGATCAATAAGATACCTCAAAGTACTGGAACCAAACCAAGCCTCGTGATAGAGCCACACACAGCTTTATATTCAAAACCAACAACCATGACACAACAAATAATTCCATCCTCATCCACGTCACCCATAAGCATCGAGCAGAACAAACAAAGATGCCACCAAGACCGAATAAGGAAGTTCCCAGACAAGAGTACATCATGCACTACATTTTCTTCTTTCTGTTTGGTTAACAGGGGTGATCACACAAGGATTTCTGTTCACTGGACATTCATTTAATCAGAAGAGTTTACGTGATTAACCAAATTCCCTTTTTGGAGCCATAGAATTATCACAGTAGACAAGGGTTTATAAGTGTACAAGGAAAGACCACAAACGACCATGGTTTTCAATGAGCATAATCCCATACAGTTCACAATATATAGATATTATAAAAGAGTACAACAGAATTGTCGAACGCACCCCATAATTTTCAACATCCTATTTTTTTTTAAAGGTTTGGTTTTATCCATTCCAACTGAAACAGTAGCGTACCCCCCCCGCATGATACACAATAAAGAGAAACAAAGGAATATCTCTACTTGGTTGATCAAGGATTGAAGTTTTTATCCACGCGCCAAGAACTGGGGATGCGCGACTTGAAAGGGAGGAACTCCGGGGACTCCAAGGATGAGCAGAAAAACCCCATAACAGACGCACCACAAGCCTTGGGAAGGAGGGACTCCAAGAGCACCAGGGAGAAGAAAGAAATCCAGATAAGAAGGGAAAGGAAGAAACTCTCACGTGATATAAGGATGAGATCCCGTTTTTATGGGACATGGAAATTTTAACGCTTTAAAGTCGGATCGTGGTTTCCTTTGTAGTTGGGAGGTTACACACGATGGGGTTAATTCTTATTTAAATATTCCCATCATGGTGGTGGTAACACAGTTGTGCATTAAACCGTTCCTTTAATCCGAGGAAAAATTGCGCAATAGGAGCGGGACTGGAAGGTACGAGGAAAGGGTGTGACATCGAGGAAAAACCACACGTTTTGGTAAGTTTAAGGTTTTCCCGACTTTTGGGGGATTTTAGATATTATTTATGGGATTTAAATGGCTTTGAAAGGGGAATTAAATCATTTTTACATTAAAAGATACATTGTGGGAGCAGAGAAAGTTGGAAACAGGAAAAATAACGAAGACACGGTGAGGACATGGTGCCACCGTCACGGTGCCACCATGACCAGTGTGCGACCGTCACGGTGCCACCATGACTGGTGCCACCGTGTCGGTGGAGCCGTGTTTTGGCAAAGTGATGGACTAGGTGGGATGAGGCCATTACATAAAAGGACTATTAACAGTCAAATATCTCACTTATATTACCCCATATTAAAATTATTTTAGTAATAAGAGACATGTTTATGACATCTTTATTTTTACTTCAAATAAAATGTTATAAATGTCATAATCACACCCAAGTGACATCCAAAGGCCACAATTTCTACCGAAGTATTATCTTGGTAGAAAATAACACATCTAATAATATTATTACAAGTATTACGGTAGTTTTATGTTATTATAATTTTACTTTTCCCTTTAATTACCCGACTTCCCTTTAATCGTGCTAAATAAAATACCAATGTTACTATTCACCAAAAATTATATTGATCCTATCATATCAAAATTTTCATACTTATTGCAACTAGGAATGTACATTTTTTAAAATTGAATTCACAAAATTGAAAAAAATTAATCTAAAATTAACCTTGTTGACGGATCGAGGAAACATGTTTTTAAAGTAAATGTGTTCAAATGTTAACAAAGATTTCATATCCAATTTCAATTTTGAAATTGATTCCAACATCCTAAATTGGGTTAAATTATAAAACAATAATCTAAATATACATTAAAATCAACTATAATGGTAATCTAACAACAAAAATAAATTAAACGAAAAAAGAGTTAGAATTAAAACAAGGTATTTTTAACTATTCATTAAACTATGAATTTTACCAAAAATTCAGTCAAAGTAAATTATGATGGACCACTTCAAAATAATAAGTTAATTATTTTGAAATTAAAATTATAAATTTATTAAAAAAGGATTTTAAATGGGTTCTCCATCAAAAGGAAGTAAAATTGTATTTTAAGAAAAATACTTTTTTTTATTTGTAAAATTGAATTTATTTATATATTATGTCTATAAAACACATAAGATAAATTTTAAACATTATATTGAATTTTTAATTCATTAATGTAATCCAAAAAGTGTGATTTTATTATCACAATTAAATATATTTTCATAGAAATATATCCTTTCTATTCAATTGGTTTTAGTTTCATTTCTTGTTATTTGGTAACAAATGAATCATTTTATTAACATGTGTAAACAATATTTTTATAATTCGTTCCCACCATTATAAAATCTATGGGATAATAGCCACTTAAAATAATAATATTACAATATATTATTTTTTTCATTATAACTCATTTCTGTATGCAATGTATGATTACAAGAAACCCCGTTGTTGTGTGTGGGGTACACTATCATACATAGTGTCTATTTAAGGTAAAATGACATTATAAATCATGAATATTAAAAAATATGAAAAGTTACTATTCAATAATTACCTGGGATGTTACATCCTTCCCCTTTTTTGGAAATCGTTTCATCACAATTTTAAATATGGGATTGGTAACTAAGGTTTTACTTTTCAAAATTACATCGTTGAAATCCCACATTGAAAAATGAGTTAATAAAACCTCCACGTTAAAATAAAAAATGTGAAGTAAAAAAGGTAAAATGAGAAAAAAATATTAAGGTTCCATATAAGAAAACAAGTATATGGAATAAAAAACTAACCATCAAGTTATGATGGGAAGTGATAGAAAACATGGTTAAGAGAAAGTTAACACTCACAAAATAAAAAATTTATAATGGGTTAAATGGTCTATGATTATATAGTAGGAAAAGTACATGGAAAACGTTTTTATAATATCCTTTTATGTTAGTTGAGGAATTATATTACTAATTAGACAAAAAACATAATGAAATATAGTTACTTAGAAATTATAGTTTCCTTTAATAAATTTCCACCAAACAGTCATATTTTTCACCAAATGATGAGTACTAAACATGAATCAACATCTACAGAATCACATTACCCACAAATTCTTAAATATCTATATATCCTATATCTAAAGATTAACCAAAACCAATATAGATAGAATAAGAAAAAATAATTCTCCAAAAATAATAAACCATTAGATGAAGAAAAAGTACTTTCAATCTCTAAAAATCACCTATAATACCAAATGTTAAAAATAGACCATTCAACAAATTATTGTCATTAACATACCTCAAAAATAATCCAAACAATGTTCAAAACAAAAAACTATGAAGAATTTATTTACATAGACTTATAAGATAAATTTTAACATTTATCTCAAAATAACATCAATCACTCTTAATGTCCCATAACAAAAATTAATTTTACAAAAGCATATATTCTCCATGATAGGTTAATAATTTCCATAAATAACCCAAATCAACATAAGTCCACGTTAAATTCAAGTATTATTTCAAAAAACAATCAATCATTAATCCTCAAATAAAATCGCATAGTATTATATTTTCCTTAGTCATATAGGGTTCCCAAAATAGTGAATGTATTCCAAAATAACATTTATCACTTTATCCCCAAACCATTTTCTAGTAACAACGATATCCATTTGATAAAACATAAGTTTCCAAAATCAACTTATTCTTATTATATCGAATAATTTAAATAAAAAAGAAAAATGTATACTAACTAGAGACTTCACATAGGTCAATGGTTGGTGCTGCAACCTTGTCACCCTTCGGTTGTGGTTTTGATCCTCATGGAATTTCCGGATGCGATGGGTTTTCACACATCTTATTTTTTTTCACATTTTGAACAACCCAATCATATCCATAACCTATTTTAACCTCAATGGTTTTCTTAGACCTCTCATATCTATACCAACTAATAATTACCTCAACATATGAATTCCTGAAATCTTATATATATTTAAATTTTTTATTTCACCTACATATGATTTAATTAATCTATTCCCAAATTAAAGAACATTGTACCTTGATCATGGTATCCACCTAGCTTCCAAATCATTTTTTTCATTTAGATAGAATGACCATTCATTTCAACAATGATTTATAGATTCTTCATTGTCACTTTTTTCATTTTTCCAAATATACCTTGTACAACGTGGGTCGTATGGGCATTCTTAGATAAATTGTTTTGTAAAATAATATTGTATGACATATAATTTCAAAACATCATATATGGATTTATTTTTTTACAAAACATTCAGACTGAGTTTTTTTTGAAACATTCAATCAAGGGTACTTGCAAAATTCTATAAGTATGTGATGAATGTCTTAAGATAAAATAAAATATTAACAATTTGTGAAAGGGTATCATTTATTAGTAACTTTTTAAAAATCATATTATGCTTAAAAATATTATGATAAGGTAAAATATATTAAAATTCCTTGATAATATTTACCTTTTTATGAAATATGATAATATTGATAAAATATGATTTGATTAAAAACATCCCATGATCCACGATGGTATCGAGGTATAGTGGAGGTGTTTGGTATCTAAATTAACTTCTTGTAAGTGAGTTGTATGTTTGTAAAAAATTTAGAATCATCAGGACATTACTTTTCAATTATTATTGGATGCAAGTGATGAGGAAGAGATAAGAATTTCATTTGAGATCCCCCTCCTTCCATTTGTAACCATCTTTCCTTGATTTGAAAGATTTATAGAACAAGGATGTATCTAAAATAATGGACATAGAATCTTAGCAAATGTTTATCCCAAAATCCGAATACCTAAAGTTCTATAAACCATTACTTTGATACCAACGATAAGACCCCGACCTTAAATATTAAATAATATTGAGTTAAGTTATGAATTCAAATTAAATATATTTTCAGGTTTATATTTTTAGAGACTTAGGACATAACTATTACATAACATCTCAAATATTACCAAGTTGAAAATTTTACTTTCTATCAATATTTTTCATAATATAAAACATTTTAAAATAAACGTGAATTATTTTCTTGATAAGAATGTTCATTAAATTTATCATGACATTCTAATTTCTCTTATCCATCCATATACCTTGTGAAAAACATTTTAAAACTCAAGATGATCACAAATAGAATAGAAAGGGGTATAAGAGCAGTAAAGATACCACTTGTCCATTAATATTTTAATGTCATGATTTTTTCCTGAAAATTCATATTTTTCACACATAAAACATAAACCATTTATATTTCCTTATAAAATCATAATATTCATAAAAAATAATGTAAATCATAAATCATAAATTTACCTGTTATCCGTATCATTTTTTACATTGTATCCTTCACGACAACATAGGGAGTAACCTTCATGGTTACATTTGGAATACTCATCACAGTATATTCGCTAAATATATTAGGAGAAACCCTATCCTTTAACTCCATATCATTACACAATTCATTGGAGAGCTATCGTGGGTTCACCCCCCATGGTTTATCATGCAAAAAACCATATACATAAACAATTTATAAGAACTGTAACATAATCATTCAACTAAAAATAAGCATATATTAAAAATAAAATTACCACTTTGATATCACAATTCATTTTAGCAAAGCTATGCACTCATAACTGAAAACACTTTATTTGAAAATAAATGTTTAAAAATTTAAAGAAAACATCAAAATATCAAAGAGATATTAAATAACAAAATTTGGTTCATGATATATATAGTTTATAAAAACATTCAATGTTACTGAAAAAATCAATCCATATTTGATACAAAATTAAAATATTTTTAAAAAATGATTTTTCAATCAAAGTGTCCCAACCCACTTTGAATCTTTTGAATGGAATTAAAATATTAAAAAATTCATGTCCATATAAATAAATCATTAAACCATTATGAAAATAAGGACATTAATGAAAATGATTTAGAAGAATAAATATTTAAAACATTTAAAATGATGTT
Organism: Viscum album; assembly: GCA_963277665.1. Classification (NCBI taxonomy): domain Eukaryota; kingdom Viridiplantae; phylum Streptophyta; class Magnoliopsida; order Santalales; family Viscaceae; genus Viscum; species Viscum album. The sequence goes on from OY728163.1 coordinate 548,809,927, forward strand.
TTAGTTAAAGAGTCCATTACAAGTTTGAACATTTAAACTATAAGCCACATGAAAGTAAACCATTTTAAAAAACATTAAAAACATTAGTATAGATATAAGATAGATAAAAAATGTAAAAGGATATTTATATACAATTTATTAAATAATAATGGGGCATATCATCGTGAAAGGTCTCAACGAAAGGATATTGAGATGAAATTCATTACCTTGAGTCAGATTCATCAAGTATGTTCTTTATAATAAAAAATAAAGGTATTTTGTTAATTATTTAATATATTATGAAATTTTTTAATATTTATTATTAATTTTATAAGACTTATTAAAATTTTATAATAATTACATAATTATATAAGTTAATATCATACATTTTGTCAATATTCAGTAATTGAGTCGAAAATAAAAATCGTATAATGACAATAGTCCATGGGGTTCTAATTACATCATCTGAAGAATAATATTAATTAAATTATCAAAAAATTTATACATAAATTAAACTTTTAAATAAAACCATTTGGCATTTCTATGAAAAATTAACAATGTTATAGTCATGGAGATGGTAGGTCGTATGTATGCATGAGTATTGTTTTTATTTGTCATTGATCAACATTGAAATGAGTTAATTCTTATTTTATCATTATATAATTATCATAAAATAAATAATTTAATATGAATAATTTAAATATATATGTATATATATATATATAATACAAGTGATGTAGTGAATAGAAAGTAATCACGTCGCTTCGTGGAGGTGATAATTCAGACATACACATAAACGATGTTATCATTTTTATGAGAATGGAATGTAAGAAATTAATTGATATATTTTTATATTATAATGATTAATATGAAATTAATATCACATATTAACATTATTTAAATCATTATTACCAGTCATGATAGATGGTTATGGAAAATCTTATATTGGTTTGTGGATGCGATTGTTCACATGTACGCATGAACGATTAATTCATTTTCTATTTAGTGGAATTGGAGATGTATTTAGGTGATGATATTAAAATAATAAACTCTCAGTATATTTAGGATATTGGAGTTATATATCATCATGGTTTCATGGTATTTGAAGGAAGTGGAAGAAGAAATAAAATAAAAACACTTAAATAAAAACATTACATTTTCTTCGGATGATCACCTTTATTAACACCTTAACTCCTATAAGAATGGTGTTATGTCTAAAATAAGACCTCAATAATATGGGTATGGAATCTAGTGTAGGGTTTGGTTGATCTTGGCCAAAAAACAATTATGTGTACGTTATAGAGAAGAATATTTACTTTTTAAAAAAGAGGGGAGGGGAACTCTTGGAATTAATACGAGTATAAATTTTCCTAAATTCATTTTCAATTAAAAATGGGCCCAAAATTATTTACACTCAAGATAGTATGATTATGGGATGAAAAAAAAGTATTAAATAAAAATTATAACAGTTTGAATATTTTTTTAATCCTTATCAGTTAGTTTTAACCCCTTTTAACTACGACCATTTTATAATGTAATTTATACTTTGAGAGTTAAAATAATTACCATAACATGAAAAAATGAAAATGGATGAGTCATTAGAGAAATTTTTATATGTAACTAAACTATTCATCCAATTCTTGGATATTTAGAATTTTTATAATATTGAATTAAATATTTTATATTTTAATTTAAGAATTATGTCAATTTTAACAATATTCATACCTGGCTTTTTGAAACAAAATCATTAAAAAATTTATTCCTTCAAAAAAACTTCATTTAATCATCCATATCATGTATAATTAATCAATAAAATTTTTATATGACATAAAAAAATTCAAATTGTATTTACTTTAATATTGTTAATATTATTTATTTGATTCTTTCTTTAATAAATCAATTACTGTATCACTATTGTGTCAAAATTAAATTTAATTATTAATTATATAAAAATTATAAATAATATTTCATGATTTATAAAAATATTTTAGATCTAAAATTACTCTTTATATTCTAAGACATCACTTATATAATCCCATATTAAAATTGGTTTAGTAATTAGATGCATGCTTATGCAAACTTTCTTTTTTTACTTTAAGTAAAATGATATAAATTTCATAATCACACCCAAGAAGCTTCTGATGGCCAAAAAATCAACCGAAGTACTTTACTGATCTATAATAACTCATCCAATAATATATGGATATGTTTTTTGTATGTTTTATATTTTTATATTTTTATATTTAACTTTAATTTCCCAATTTAACTTTATCTGTGGTAAATAAAATACAAAAGTTATTATTCATCAAAAATTATGTTAATCCTATTAGATAAAATTTTCATACTAATTAAAACCATGTATTTACATTTTTCAAAATTCAATTCAATTAATTGAATAAAATTAATTTGAAATTAATCATGTTGAATGATTGAGGAAACATATTTTTAAAGTTAAAATTGTCAAAAGTTCAGAATATTTTTATTTGCTGTTTCAATTAGAAATTCATTCCAATGACATAAATTGTGTTAAATGATAAAAAAATAATATAAATATACTTTAAACCCAATTAAAATTATAATATAACAAAAATTAAATTTGACAATAAATCAGTTTTGAATTACATCGTACTTTTTTTCATTATTCATTAAAATATTAATTTACCAAAAAAATTTAATAAAGTAATTTTTTATATCTCTCTTAAAAATAAGAAGTTATATTTTCAAATATAACTTATAAATGTATCAATAATAAATTTAAAATTGGTTCTCCTTCAAATGTTATTAAAACTACATTTTTAGAAAAATACATCTTTTATCTGTAAATTTCAATTTGTTCTTGTATAATGTATATAAAACTCATAAGATAAATTTTAAATGTTAGATATAATTTATATTTCATTAATTTTATCCAAAAATTGTGATTCTATTATCACAATTAAATATTTTTTCATAGAAATACATTTTTCATATTCAGATGGTATTTAGTTTCACTTCTAGATTATCTAGTAATCAATGAATCATTATATAAACATGTAAACAAAATATTTTAATAATTTAGTTATCATTGTTCATTCCCTCCATTATAATGGCTAGGATATTACAACCACTTAAAAATAATATTACAATATATTATTTTTTCAGTATAACTCGGTCTTTCATGCAACGTATGATTTCGAAGAAAATTATTTGCTTTGTGTTGGGTACGCTATCGTACATAGCATCCCTTTATGGTAAAAGTACTATATAATTCATAAAAATTAATAAATATGAACAAGTATTATTCTATAATTACCTTGGATGTGACACGTTTCAATGTAACTTGTGAAAGATTATTGACCTTATCACATAACACAGACCATTTTTATCCATTTTTTATCTCCATAGAATGTGAAATATATGCCCAATTTATATGAACATTTAATAATGTAAAAAAAATACCTTATACAAACTTATAGAAGTGTCTACTCAATAACATTTTAAAATCACTCCCAAAATTATATTTCCTCCCAAAAATATAACCATTATTATTCAATTATGATTATATTCCATTTCCATGAGCCTATGGTAAAAATATATTTTCATAAGGCCTTACATTCCTAGGATTCTTCTATGGGTACCTATTTTCTCAATGTGTATATTTTTTTTCTAAAACACTTTATTTTCATACTTATATTAAAAATATATTTTTATATATAAAATATAAAAAAATTATATTTTCTTTAATCCAAGTGAATAAAAATTAAACACATTTTCCCTTTTCTATTAACAATAAAAAACTGATATTTACGGGTTTTATAAACTATATCCTCTATGATGTGAATACTTAAGTTTCTTCACCATATCCTCTCTTCGTTGTTTATAAGGATGAAAATAATGATTAAATGTGACATATATAATATATTTAGGATATTTAAGAGTCAAATTATAAAACACCTTCATTCCCTTGCATTCATTGAGAAATGAAAATGTTATCCATGCATTGTGTGTACTAAAGCCTCCAAAGTGTAACTTATCAAATTTTTCATCTGTTTTAATTATTATTTATTAAAAAAATTTAAATGTATGTTTCATATATATATATATATATATATATTAAATAATAATATTATTATTCTAGAATATACTACTTTCAAAATCAGAATTATCCATTCATTATGGTATATTCATATATGAATCGATCTAACCAGCTAATTGCAATATAGTATAAAATAACATCATTAATTAATTTGATAAAATAATTAATGAAACTTTATGATATAAATAAGAAATTAATTATTTTTTTCTAGAATAGTAACATTAATATTATACTCATTAATTATAATACCACTATTTGTTTGCTAAAAATCATAGGAACATCCATATCCCCAAGTTCATTTTTTAGAACCATTCCCATAACTAATAAAGATTTATGTTTTGAAATTATAGTTTATAATAATAACTCAATTCATATATCTTGATTTGTATAGTAATTATAACCAATTTGAGAAGAATAATGATCAATGCCTTTAATATGAAACTAGTTCAAAAGGATCATGGTTACCGAAACGAGATATTTAAAATAGATAATATCTAAATAATATACATGTTGAAAAAAAATTAAATAGAGTTTATAAAAGGTTATATATTATAATGATATTATGACGTGGATTATTTACGTAAATATTTTTTATTCATGTTATTCTAGAAACAGTGTTTGTACAGAATTAACGTAAAGGTTAATTCCCTTAAATATTAAAGCCTTGAAAAATATTTTCTATTATATACCATGTTTTCTTAGGTGTTTTGAATCTATTTACAACTTAATGTCTTTAAAAATATTTATTTAATTCAGGGTTATTAAAGAGTCTTATCTTGACCTGTATTTAAATGGATTTTGATTCCAAATAAGTAACAATCTGGACATCTTAGTTATGTGAAGCCCTATATTGAACACATTTTAACTGTTTTTTGACTAGTACTTTTGTTGGGTGTATTATAGGGTAAATATAAATGGTTATTTTTTTTATATATTTTAATTAGTATTATTGTCTCATCATTGTTTTTTAAAACCATACTATTCTCGCTTATAAGATCTTTTGATCATTAGTGAGGTGTAATAAATGTTGCATCATAATATATAACCATAATACATTCCTTACGTGACTATGTATCTCCCAATAGTTTTAAATAAATTTCTTCGCATGGTTTACAAAAAAATTAGACAGATCACATGGTTTAGTATTCCTCATGCATTTTTTTACTTGAATTGGTAGTCTTCCTCACATGGTGGGAACATGGTTTGGAAATATGTGTGACTAAATTGTGAAAAGAAATTAATTAACCTAAAAATTATGCATTTAGATAAGAAATATCCTTGAAAACCATAATTACTAGTCATATTCCTAGTTATATCTATCCCAAGGACTATAGTGGTTGTTATTGGAGATTTATCTCCCTATATAATTTAATTAAGTTACATATAGTGGCGTTGGATTCTAATAATTTTATGTGAGAGTTAATTATTCCACTATTCTTTATGTTAATTCTAGATATACTCTCCTCTTCTCGAAATGAATCGTAGATCATGGAAATAATTTTTGGGTCCATGAATTAATACATGATCTAATATGGAAATATTGATTTTATAAATGGATAAATAGATGTATATTGATAATTTAAATATTTCCCTTCAATAGATCTCAATCTACTAGATATCAATTTTGAAATCTGATTTTAGATTCTATTTTATGAGGAATCCAGATTAATTCTAGGAATGGTTTGTTCACATACCTAGTTTGGTCAAAAAATCGATTTTTATTTACCTCCATACCAGATATAGGTTGTAATTACCTTATATATCTTTCATATATGGTTGATGGTAATGATTATAAGGAGTGTTGGAATGTGTGTATCGTTAAGAACCAGTGTGTGATATTTTTTGCATAATATTTTTCATTTGGTATATTTATGTGGCCCATGAGACCAAATAATATTGGGTTATAATTTATCCTTATATAAAAGTTCATGTTTTTCATGAATTATATTATTTATGATGTTTGGATCTAGTATCAAGATATTAGGTAGAACAATGTGGCATGTGTAGCCCCTAGAGGGGGAGCATGTGTCGTTACAACTTAGTGAAAAGGATGATGATGATACTTAGAGACATGGAATGGGAACGATGAACTTTTGGAATGAATTGAGATTGCGAAATGGGTATGATGGACTAATTTTTTATCCATGGACATATTATGGGTTTATGAAAGTCTTATGGACCAAACATGTAGAGAGAGTGGCATGACATCATTTTACCCCAACTAGAGGTGGAGCTAGTGGCCTCATAGCCATGTGGCCTTACCCAGAACTTGACCACATATATTCCTTAAGGAATTCCATTTTTGGGCTATGTATCTTTATATATGATGAAATTATGTGGTATTACTTTGAACATAGTTCCAATGTAGGAATATCTAGGGCTTATGGTATCCTAGTTAGTTCATGATATCTTTAAATTTGATCAGTTTCTTATTTCTTATTTTACATACTACTATGAAGTCCACTATTGTAAACATGTAAAATATTTATGTACACATTTTTCTTTTCTTATTTGGTTTGTACCCACACACTTCATTTGAATCTTACTATGCATTTTTATTTCAATTTCATGGATCTATATAATGGTAGGGGCCCAATATTAAGGAGCTTAGTTTGTGTGGCCTGTTAATTTGAATTGATATTGGAATAAAATATGAATTATTATTGTAGAGAATTTTTTTATTTTGTTATCATACTTTCGTATACTTACATCATTGGCAGTCATTTGGTTTACATTTTATGACTTATATTCCATTTATCATTGTATAGTTATTTGACTATAAATTATTCTATGATTATTTAGAATGTTAATTTATATTATATATGACTCTGGATTATGGATAATATTACAAATTTTATATTCTCAGATAAAATTTATTCAAACTCTCTCCCTTGGTGGTAATCAACATTCCTTGGAGGTGAGGTGTATGAGGTAATTTTGAACTCCTGCATAAACTAAGTTATTCTAGTATGGGAATCAAAAATTGATATCAAATTCTATTTTATTTTCATTACTTTTATTTTATTTTTATGATATTATCTCTTTATATAAATGATATAGGCAGTGTAGAACTCTTGTATAGTATTTATTAATGTGGGTGAATACCAAATGTGAAATAGACCTCCTTGTTATATGAGTGTGATGTTTTTTTCAAGTATATATTTTCCTATTGATCTATTTCACCTTCAGTGACATACATGATTGTAATGATTTAAATTATGATATTTTATTACTATTAATGCACCATGATTAGTTAAAAATATTGATTTATGCATAACTCTTGCTGGAGGGATTAAATCGTGAGGATATAGAGGAACCAATCCTTATTCAAGAGGTTGATGTAATTTTTTTTCTAACTGTAGATGAAGGACTCATTATCTTGTCGAAGAAGGCTTTATAGTCATTTCAAATTTATGTTCGAACACCTTAAATAACTCCTAAAAGAAATTCAAAAGAGGGATTACATAACCCCCCTGTCAGGGAATGTATAAATCGCCATTGATGTTTGACACCCCTCTGGTATAACTAAAATTGATAGACTTAATGTCTTGGATTATGAGGATTATGTATCTTTGAAAAACATGTAAACCCTTGATGGATATTCATTGGGAAACTACAGATTAATTCACCCTTTGTGGGATAGACTGTCAAGGATTAAATCCATCATACAGATAGATACACCCATGATGAAATAAAAATACCTTTCTCACTGGTTCCCCCTCTATAACATGAATAAAGAGTACCCCTGAAAATATTAACCATGATCCCATATGATGAACAAAAAAATCACTTGTGGGACTTATTTTTTTTTGGGCTGAGGATGATAAAGATCATACTTCTACTGAAAATAATTATATTTTGACCACTCCAAATGATTACACTAAAAAATAAAATGGAAAATATAGAAACTATGGGAAATAATAATAAATTTCAAATGAAAAAAATACCGCATGGGAATTCCACAATAAGGATGGACCTTAACATGAGGTATATGTCTCAAAAAATAAAGGATGTATAATTTAGTTTTCAGGGGATTTGGAATTCCTTCATGGTCAAATCCCTTATAAATTTCATTATGAGGAACAAAACCATGTTAATTTTTCATTTTGATACAAAAATGATTTTTATAACTATAAACTATTCAAATGGGGTTTCCTTGGTGACTTGTTTGTTTATCAAAATTATACATGGAATATCTCTAGTTTCTGAAGCATGATGGTATCCCTCTTCCTTTTTATATTAAAAATTATCAATATTTCTATGTCTTTGTTGAAATTCACAATAATTAAATAAAATTTCCTTTGGTATAGGATTCCAAAATTTAAAATATAATTGGGCACTATGGGGACATCAAATGAATATAAATTAATTTATGTCTCAAAATTGGGTCATCATTGGGGATATCCATACTGTTACAGGACATGAAGGAAAAACTATAAATAATTTTTGAATGTTATCAACCAATGAATTATCCACAATTATTTATATTTTATTTTAGGTTTAATTCCCTATTAGTGGGTCCAATTTATCATATATTATATACACCATTACTTATAGAAAATACATATAACTATATATATTCTTCTTTATGTTTTATTATAGGAATGATTATATTGAACTATCTGGTGTTACTCTACCCAATACAAACAGTGAACACAACCCTTATTTGGTTGATATTTTTAATAACAAAATAATTTCATCACCTATTCATTTCATTTTTAGAAATGTGTGACCATTTTCAATGGACATAATGAAATTATTATGAATGGTTGGAACAATGAGTCCTCTACTAGCCCTATACAGGATCTAGCCACCATGCTGAAAAAAAATGATGCTCAAGGAAAGAAGTAAGGCTTGTATATCCAAATTTATGACAACATCATGTCTATTTAATATCATATAGAACACTACCAATGGATAAACCATATCCAAAAGGTTATTTTTCATGATTGGATGCAATCCCTCTCCAATCATAATGACATACTAGATCTCAAGGAGAATATTTCCTAGGGAAAATAATAAATCATATGGATAAATGAGGGAGATAGAAATTCAAAGTTACTTTATTTAAAGCATAGGGAAATGAAGTCTAGGAGAGCTTTCACTACAATCAATATTAATGGATTCTTGTTCAACACTAAAAATGGAATCTTAAATATCGTGACAAGTTAGATTGAGGAATTGAAATCGAATGAAGTGGATGATAACACCCAAAATGGTTGGTAATATCACTCCAATTATAGATGGAGTATAATATAGGATAAAATCTAAAGCACTTGATGATGTGGAAATAGAGGTATCTATCTTCTCCATTAACATTGATAGTGTTATAGGGATTGATTCCTTTAGAAACAAATTCATTATGTTCAATTGGAACATTTTTCACATAGAGGTCAATAATGTGGTGGGTGAATTATTTGACAATGAATAAACACCATATTAGGTCAACACTGATATCATTAACAAGATTCCAAAAAAGGATAATTCTTCGGGCGTTATGGATTTTAGTGAAGTTTTCAATAGGAAAACAGTTCAAAAATTTATTTATAAAATCATATTTTTTTTATTGTGATATATTTCCATGATTTTCAAAACATTAAATCAGTTTCAATTTGTCCGTAGAATGAATATTTAGTATTAACATTAAACATCAACTCAATTCATAAATATAATTTAGAAGAAAATGACTGATGAAAATATTACTCTCAAAATTTCTATTTCCAGGGACATTTATGTAATTAAATAGAGTTTCATTATATAAATTCTCTGAGTGAATCATTTTTAATACATTTATTAACATGTTCATTACCAATTTCATAAGTCTCCAGGTCTCTATTCATATCAAAGTGTCTCGTAGGGGTTTTATTTAGTGATCCTAAGGTCATATAAGGAGAAACATTCTCTAGACTTCTTTTCGTAGTGTCCAATGATTAATTGAGTCACTATCATAATGATATTGTTAATTTTTTACTTTAAAATAAAATAAAGGATTAAATGTGAATATTTTAGCCTCCCCCCAAAAATTTTAATTATTCTAATGATAACCTTCTATTTTGAAAACAAGAATTGACTTCCAGATCTAAGATCATATTATTATTTTGGCAATATAATGTTTTTGTTGGCTAGTATATAATATTGAAGAAGTATTTTGCTTCCACTAGAGAGAGAGAGTATTAATATCCAACGGAACAAAGGTGGCTAGGAATCTTTAATTTTAGAGAGGGTACCTTCCCTAATCCTACCTTGGTTCTCCCATATTCATGGGTAAAGTCCAAAGGTGTCAAATAGAGAACATTTACTATAGAATATTAACATAGATTATATCATGGAAAGGGAAAAATATTTGTAATGATTGGGAAAACTATCTAGCCAATTCTATGATAACCACCGTATTTATTTATGCCTTATCAATTTATAGATGCCTTTTATTCCTGATTAAGGTTCTCAAAAAATAATAATTTTTTTTGACTATATTAATTCATGAATGAGATATTATTACTTTGGATTGGAATGAATATGTCAAACCCAATGACATGGGAGTATTATACATTAAGGACCTCCGGCTCTTCAATGATTAACTCCTCAATAAATTTAGTCAGAACCTTCTCACATCAAATGAATACTTGCTAGAGGTCTTATTCCAAAAATTGATAAAAAAATCTAAAATTGATATTCCCTTTATATACACTCATAAATCTAGAATCCTATCATGAAATCATTCCATAATATCATTCAATACTAAATTTGGATTTTATGAATGAATTTAGTTATCAACTATTAGAGTACACCATGGTAGTCCAGGTCGATGAACTTTGATGTAGCTTTCCCTTTATTATTTGAATACACTTTAGTTAATGATATATAGTGTAATTATAATGCACAATTATTTATTCCAAATAACATAATTAATGAAGACCATATATATGAATATATGGGTATGGATACCCTCATAATGGTATTATGACTGATTGGGAAATTCACTACTCTAGAATGTTATAGGAACCTTTTTGATAGATCTGCCATGATTCTATAATGGTTTATAGCCTTAAATAGTCCCTTAATTTCGATATCTTCTATGGTTATAATATTGTGGATGTGGAGTAAATGGTTATTATTTCATAACCTAATTCAATTAATAGGCCCACACATTTCTCATCCCTATCATTTATGATAATGTGTAGAGGAATAAATTAATCCCCTATTTTCCGCTTGTAAATTTACATTTGTAATATGAAAATAAATCTGTTGAAAATTTTTAGAGGGATTTTGTTTGAAATATTTGAGGGTAACAGTATTTAAATCATCAAAACTAGATAATGTGATAAAATTGAGGCAATGTTTCTCACTACTTACACTACTTTCATCACAAGGACACATAGAAAAATAAATGTTTTTAACATTGAGAGTCATGTTAAATCCTTGTATATGGTGAACAAGGTAATCCATAGTGAGGTGATTATTTCTTTAATTATTAAAAAATTTCCATTGATAATGATTTTTTAGTCCATGTTATATTGAGAATATTTGGATTTACTAGTTAGGCCAGGAAACTATTGGTGATGAAGGACAGTTGATAAATCACTCCAATTCTGAATTATTTAAAAGTGAATGTTGATGGGGAAGCCTCATGTAAAATATTCCCTTGGGTTGTGGAGGTGTCTTATTCCTTAATCAATGATTTATTAATGGTAATTCATATAAATTCATTGGGAATGGTTTGTACATAGAATTAGAGTTTTACTTGATGATAAATGTTATTAAATATGTTGTTCAGTATGGATGGAGTTAACTCTATATTGAATCTAACTAAATTTTGGTAGAGGGAATTTTAAAGTATCAATAAGAAATTTCCAAATGAATAATGGTTTCATCTTAAATAAAATGGTGCCACCTCACTAATCATTTCAGACTTGATGTTGACATGTCTACATGGATGGAAAATGGGATGTTGATTCCTTCTAATAGTTTGTAGTTCATAGGAATGATCGAGATAGTCCATTGTGACCCTAGATTTATAATAACCTATATTTTGAGGAAGATGTGTGTGGTTATTTGTGAACTCACCATTTTAACTCACCTTATGATTTCATACATGTTACATTTTTATAAAATACAATAAGAAAAGTCTCTCATATTCTCTGATACATTTTTTAAAATATTGAACCCTCATGATTGAACTTTTTTTAATGTATGTAGTAATAGGAATCCAAGTTAGTAATTGTTGGGATGGAAGATTAATTAATGAAAAATAATGTTGGATATAATATGGAATTGATAATTTTATGGTCATTTTGACACAACTCATGAGATGATAAAAAATGAGAATATTTACAAAAATGATAACTCTTCAAGGAAGAGTTGGATGTTATTTCATAGGTGATCATGATACAATAATTATGAAGGAAAAATAATAAACTTTGTACCTTCCATAAAATTTGTAAAAATACCCCAAGGTAATGTCTTACAAGAACAAGAAAGTGTTTCAATTGTTAAGGGATAAGATATCATGATCATGATTATCTTCACAATATGAGTATTTTGATCTATAAAATATAAATGAAGAACTTTCAATGACTCAAATGTTTAGATTTTTGGAATAATAAAAATTATTCCCAAACTGAAGACCTAATGATGATAAAAAACATAATTACCCTCTTAAATCATCAAATCGAGGGAAACCCTATGCAACCACTTCTTCTTAATGGTGGTCACGAAAAATAAGGGTGATTGAAAAAATCAACAATAAGTGGATATCCAATTGGAATCATGTTCTAGTCATCCTTGCAGGCCAATGATGAATTCTAAGAGAACTAAATCAATTCATTCATGAATTCATATTATTTTAAATTATTATAATATCCCAATTTTATGTTTACAATATATTAATCATGAATGAATTGTTATCCATCATTAACTAAATTTTAATGTTTTCATATAAATATATTGGATATCGTTATATAGAATTCATATTAATCAACAAAATCAAATAAAATTTTATATTTTAAACTAATTTATGGTCATCTATAAGTATAATTATGAGAACGAACCTTCTAGGAAAACTTATTAAATTATAGGGAATATAATACATAATAATTATTTATGTTTAAACTAAATGGTTTGATATAAACAAAATATTTGGATATGATTCTATGGAACTAATTAAATATAATCATTGTATTAATTTAATTAGTATTGGTGATTCTAAATTGTAAATTAACAATCACATCAACTCAAACATTTAGATATCCTCAAATATCATCATTAGTATGTGAAAATTAAAACTAGGAAGGAGAAATTTATTTATTATGGGTAGAATGTAATGAACAAGGATTTTCGATCCCTTAAAATACATACAATGTTCAATAACTATTGTCACAAGCTATAATCTATGTAATAAAACCACAATATATTAATAAAAATTTATTAATAACTCTGTAATAGATACTATAATTGTAAACCATTAATTTTTATTACGTTTAGAAAGTGTTTAATTAATACAAGTAAATAATGAACATTTAGTTATCAAAAAAAGTACTTTCCTTTATATATATATTTTCATTTAAAAACACAAATTTATTAATTTATGAATTTAATTTTGATATTAAAAAATAAATTTTTAATTTTCGGAGGACAAACTAAGCTTAGTATGTTTTTTATATTTTTACAATATAATTAATTTTCTATTGAATTGTTAAAATATTAATTAATGTCATCAATTTTATTACATTATTTTTTATATGATCACATGTAATGTTTTTTAAAAAATTTTACTATAAAATATTATATTATCATGTAGAATGAATAAATTTAAAATACTACTTTTTTAATTTTTAAACTCATGCACAAGAATTTGTTATTTTACGTAATGTTCTTATGAAAAGTGTTTTTTGGGTATTTTTATGAAAAAATAAACCCTCAGGAAATAATGTTTTTATTTAATTTATTATAAAATACATAATATATTAATTAAATTAATTATTTAAAATTCATTTAAATCAAATAATGACAAATTCAACCATAATCATAAATATTTTTTCACAAAGATATACATTATAAAAAAATGGGTTTTCACACCATAGATGCACTGACATTATGATTAATTTCCTTACAAAAAGAATGTTAATATGATAAAATTATTCCATTATTTCATATATTAATTTTCATATTCTTTAATATGTTCAATTTCATTTGTTGATGTAAAATTTAGATGTTTGGGTTAATATTAATCCCTATGATAATTTTAAAATAATTATTTTAAAATAATTATTTAATTTATATCATGGAATTTATATTTAATTAATTATATTTAACTAAATTAAATATTGAGTGTAATGATTTTTTAAACATATACATAAATATATATATATTAAATATCATTTAATTTTTAATTAATAATATATAACGTAATAAATCAATAATATTCAATATAAATATTTTCTAATGAATCAATTTTTCTTCAAATTATATGTTTCAATTGAAATATTAACTTTTTAATATTTTAAATTTTAGTTGGTTTAAATTGATATTAAATTTATTTCTATAAAACCAAAATTTGGTTATATGGGTTAAGTTATATGTCTAATAAAACATAAAATCTCTTATTTAAAAACATGGTATCATATTTAAAATAACAAGTGTATAATGTGAAAACAAAATATTCAAAGCCTTATAACAAAGATCATAATATTTGTGGAATTCCATTTTTTAGTATTTATCCTTCCAATTTCACAACAAACACAGTAATTTATAAACAATTTATTCATATTGTATTGAATATTTTCCATGAATTACTAAAATATAATGGTTGTTTCCAAAAGTTCCCTTTCCCCCCAAATAAAAGGGGATCAATTAAAATCATAAAAACACAAACATTGTTTGTGAATACCTCCCTAAAACTATTCCATTTTACACTTACCTTTTCCTTATCCTCATACAATATCTCCAAATCAATAATTTTCATCCTATGACCATTAATTTTAAGGGAGCATACAAGGAAAAATTAAATCTACGATTTTAGTTTTATGCCCTACTTAAGTTTTATATCATTATCATATTCTTACAAATATATTATATCCAAAATTATATTATTAATTAATTATCCTAGTTGAATTTATATGTATTTATATTAGTATTACAACCAATATTTATCATTTTCATTCACTTATAAAAATAAAACAACATCAATAGTGTGTTGCGTGGACTGCCACCTCTAAGAAACGATGTCGTTGGTTTTTCATAAAAATATTTCTTGTATGATAATAACAGAATTAATAAAGTGTAAATATTATATATTTCATATTATTATGATTATATAATATTTATTTAATTTACCCCATCACCCCCTCTCTTAAGATGTCAAATGGGATCTTCATTTATGTGATTGTACAGATTACTGCCTCTACGATGGAACATTTATGATTTCCCATTTAAATATTCATATAGTATATAATAATCTTAAAATATAATTTATTATCAAAAAAATCCAAATAATTTCACTATGTTTCTATTATAATTATATGATTTCAAAATAAACACCTCTTTAACCATAATCACCAATTGAGTAAAATTGTTTTAAAGTCTGTATCGGTTTTACAAACTATATGCATAGTGCTTTAACATCAGTCTATAGATTAATATGGGTACATAAAAATAATATTATTATATTATATTAAAAAAAGTATTACTTTTAAATGGTTTATAAAATTTAGTAATAACTATATAACTTATTTTTAATGTAACAGATTTTATTTCTCAAATTACAGAAATAAGTCATTATCAATTCAATTTTCAAATAACATATCCTAAATCCATATTATATAATATAAGAGAATTTAAAATCAATATTATTTATATTTATAAAAACATAAATGATATATCAATATTCAAATTTTTATCAAATTATGGTCAAAGATATCAAAATAAATAAACATGCATGAAATAGTTAATGTTATTAATATGTGATTGTCAAAATACATTTTATATAATTAAAGTAATCATGATAGAATATTAAAATTATAAATTTAAAAGGGATATAATTTAATAGTAAGTTTCATAAATAGGTTACTAATTTAGCTATGTTTATTTTATAATAGGTTATAGTGTCATCAACTAAGCAAGGACTCAATGTAATTGATTGTTTTTTTAAGTTCACTTTTAGAAAGGGGTGAAATCATGTTTCGAACCTATTAATATTTAATGTGGAATAACCGCATAAAAAATGAATAATTTTGTAACAAATAACTTCTTTTGATGATATATAAAATCTTATTTACCAATATCTCTCATATATAATTTCAATCTATTCAATTCTCGTGTTGTAAGGGTTTCATTGTTTAATATTTTAGTCCTTTGAGACATGTTTATTCTAAAATCCATTTTTCATTTTAAATAGTTTAAAAACACACCGAGCATAACTTTTTTCATTATTCTATTATATTTCTTGTTATTAAATTTCTTCATTATTATTATACTTCTCATGGGTTTCTGATTCAAATGTTACAAATAAAGTAAGGGGTTCGCAAGACTCGAATCTCCCCATCTGGTTATAATCACTCTACTATGACTATAATATTTCAATATTTTTATATTCTAAAGTATAGTGATGTTATTTTATATTTACAACAACTTTTATAGGTATATTACTTCTATATATAAACATACATCACATTAATAATGTGTTTTCCAAAACAAATGTGTATAATTGGGAAGAATAACTCTTATTTTCACCATTCACAATTTTCAAAAATGTCTATAACTTCATTCACACCAATGATCCCATATAATTTTAGAAATATGATTTGGAATATTGTATTTGATTTTAATAATTCATTTTCTATTTTAAAAATGAATATTTAATTTTGTTTTAATAATTTATGTTAATCAATAATGTTATATTAATGATCATAAAAGTTTTTTATAAAATTTCAAAATAAAAAGATTAATAATCCCCACCACATTATCATTTTATGAACCATATTTTTTTTAAAAAATATTAATGATAATATTTAAGGACCATTTTTAATTAAATGTTTTCAATGTATTTTAAATTCACCAAAATGTATGAGTTATATCCATTAAAGGAAACATTCTTCAGAAATATTTATAATAAGAATTTTAAAATTATTCTCTTTCCCCACAATAATGATTTTAAATATTATTTTTTCTTAAATGATATAAAAGTTTTTGTTGAAAAAAAATTATTATGAGTTATATTAACCCTCAAATTATTATTTTTCATAGATTGGTGTTTTTATCACCCTTTATATGTTTTAATTATGATATTTATATAATGGAACATACATTACATACAAAGATATTACTTAAAAATTGAAGAATATTCATTAAAAACAAATAAAACTATGCTAGGACCATATAGGTTTAGTGTCGTGAGAAACTAGGAATCATAAACAAATGGTTTACAAGACAACTAAATTATCTCCTTATTATTTATTCACAACTAGACCCCGTTTGACATATCTTACTTAATACCCTTCTTCATAACTGGGGAAAAGAAACATAAGATAGGGTGACATCAGATTCTCAGTAAGGGTATATAAGGGAGATATAATTCATATAATGATCATATGACATAATAACATAAAATTTGAAAATATTATCCTTCATATGAAAGATAATGATATCATGTCATGGTATAAATCATAAATGTTCAAAAAGAAACAACTGACATATTACAAAAAGTCATAACAAAAGACATTAAATTTGGGGAATACTCAAAACATGGAAAATCATTTAGTATTAGTCCATGATATTTGACAAGACCATCATAGAAGAAAATTTCCACTACTGAACTGAGTTCACTATTAATTTCATCCTTATATTTCTAAACCGAGTTTACATTTTTTCCAGCCAAGTATTACTGAACATAGATCATTTCCCATTCCAGTCTTATGTTTCTCAGGATATATAAATCATTACCCAATTCATTGGGGGAAGATATTCATCCAACATATATTATAATGAAATCATTACTAGGTGTTCCCTAAAAATGTAAATCATTCATCATATCTTAACCCAAAGAATAAAATGTATTTCTTAAACATACTTACATCCTAAAATAATCCATGTAAAATAAATATATTTAAAAAATATAATTATATAATAAACATAATCAACCATAAGAATAATATGGATAGTATAATTGAAATATATCTGTAATAAAAAAATGTCATCTTATATTGAAAATAATTTTGATGGAACACTTGAAATTAATTCTCCAGGAAAATATACTTTCTTCATCAAAAACAATTCTTTTCTCAAAATTCCATAAAATTATAAAATAAACAAATTTCTATAAATATATCATGGAAATATTGTAAGTTGTGATTAATTAAAATAAGTAATTATAAAAATGTAAAGATATATTCTTGTTGTATAAGTTAAAAAAAACTCTTCTTGTACCTTTCTCAAAAAAGTCAGAAAGTACCTCTTATTGACCACAAAAAAAGTTTCCTTTCATACCGTTTAATAAATAATCACCAATGAATAAAATTGAATTTAAAAAAATTTATATTAATTGAAAGAAAATTTAGGAATAAATATTTAGGAAACCTATACAAGGATGGTAAATATACACTAGTAAATGCTTACATATAAACTAGCTCAGATAATTATGAGATTTTGGAATTATCCCTTACCTTAGGCATGATATCCTTTGTATCTGAACCTCATGTATAATTATTTAAATAATTTATTTGAATTATTGTAGAATAATATTCATTTCTATGATAACATATATGATCATATTATAATCTTTTTTGTTTATAACATTTCATTATTATTCGTTATTTGGGTATTAAGTGTTTCATTTAATTATTTATGTATTGTGAATAAGTTCGGGTTATACTTATTATGTCATATTTATATCATTAAAAAATTATATTAACATAATATATTTCATATTTATTTATTTTATTCATTTATAAAATCATTATTTAGTGGTTATCATGTAGAATGAATCACATCGCATTGTGGAGATGGTAGGTCGTACGCACGCACGAGCGACGATATCCCTCCCATAATTTAAAAATGGAATGGAAGTGGATGGTGTTTTTTTAACAATTAATATCATGTTATAATAGTCATATATAGTTATTATTTCAATTAATATACCCATCCATGTATGGTGGTGGTGAAAAATATATTACACTACGGCGTCGAGACTGTTAGTCGTACGTACTCACGTCGAGTGATTTCTTTTTTTGTAGGATGGATAAAAGGCCAAATATGGATGTTATAAAATCATAATGAAATCTCAGTATTTAATTGATACTATATTTATTACATTATAGTATAAACATCTCATGAAGATTAACTATAAGAATAAATATTTTTGAATGAATTGGTAGAGGATATTACCTGTTTTTCGATGTGCTCCCCCTAGATCTTCTCTTAATGCACTAGATATGGTCTCTGGAAAAGACCATAAAATCAATAATATGAATAGAGAATTTGAGAGTGGAAATGGGTAGGGGATATCTGAGATTTTAGGATCAATAATATTTAAATAAATTATGGAGGTGGTTTCATTTAATAATTGAGTTCAGGGGTACTTTCAAAATCTCCAAAAATATTAACTTATAATAAAATATAATAACATCCAAAAACAAAAAAAATGTCCTTTTTAGATGGTATGGGATAAGATTTTAATGCCATTAAAAAATATATTTTAAGCTTTTTTTTCTATCAATTTAAACCTTATCATTTTAATTAACACTTATTTATTATATTTAATTTTAAGTATGGTAAAAAATATTTATATATTAAAAGGGTGTAATATTTACCTATTTGATGTTAATTAGACCATAAATGAATACCTTATACTATTTTAGTCCATATAATAATTATTACATATTTTTTAAAAATGTTTTATGATTTTTGAATTATTTAATAATACATTATTTTGATAAACCATCAATAGTGTCGATTTTGACACTATACATTTCATTGATTATTAAAATATAATGATAAAAAGTTATATTCAAAAATATATTTTATTATATTCTTAAGAGGGTTGGGTCATCATTAATTTTTTTTGGATATATTAATTATCCTAATTATATTTATTTTATAGTTTTATTAAATTTATTATTATCTCAATTAATCAAATAATTACTATATCGTTTTTTGTAATTATTTAACATACTAATTTATGTAAAATAAATTAAAAATAAAATAATATGAATAATTTAAATCATATATATTTTAAAATAATACTTATATTATAATATATCTTCTGTAAAATCTTACAATAAAAATGTTATATTTATAAAAAAATGAATGTGACAACTTTAACATCACTTTAAATAAAATATTGCAAGTTTCATAATCTATTAAATATGGTTCCAAATGGTAAATAAATCGACCCATGGATGATTATGGTTGATATATACTCAAAAAAGTAATATTAGTTCAACTATTTGGGTATTTTAATTGTTATTATCTTTTTAATAAAAACCATTTTATTGATTTTTCATCAGTTATATAATTTCTGCATCATCAATGTATAATCATTTAAGGTAATTATTTATTTTCTAAAAATTAAAAATAAATTACAATGATAATGAAAATAAATTGGATTTTAAATAAATATTTATAGTCTAATTCATCTTTTGTATAACCTAATATTAAAAATCACATAGTAATTATAATTTTAGATAGATATCGTTAACTTTTCTTTAAATAAAATAAATTAGCTAAACTAAATAAAGTGGATTATAAAGGATACCATTTCTACCCAAAGATAATTTAGGTTTAATAAAATAAATCCAATGATATTAGGAAAAGTGTTAGGATAATTTTATAATATCTATTTTACCATTAATTACCTAATATACCCTTTTACATTTTAATAAAAAATTATCGAAGTTACTATTCAAAATCCCCATAATTAAAACAAGGATATTAATATAATTTTTACCTACTGATTCAAAATACGGAATACGTTTTTTAAAATTTAAGATATATAAGTTGCATTAATTAATTTAAAATTAAACTCATTTTCAGAATGAGAAAACATGTTCTAAAATTTAAAATATTACAAAAGATTGAAATATTTTTACATCTAAATTCAATGTAAAATTAATCCCAATGACCTAAATTATATTAAATAAAAAAATATAATATTTTTAAACATTAAAAAAAATAAATTATATAATTTAACCATATAAATTATTCATATTAAAAAAGTTATTTTCCTTTAAAATTTAGTATATATTAACTATTTATCAGAACTTGAATGTTATCATAAAATATAAATAATTAATCCAAAGTAAAATTTTTTATCTTATTTTAAAATAAGAGGATTATGTTTCCATATAAAAATTAGTAATGCGTCAAAATTTTATTTTAAAATTGGTTCTCCCTTAAAAGGTGGTAAAATTACCATTAAAAAATATAGGTTTTTATAAATAGAATAAGGTTTATTTGTATTGTGTGAATAAAATATATATTGGATGAATGTAAAAAATATTTGTTAAAAATATAACATATATATTTCAATAATTTCATTTAGTAATTTTAATTCACTTAATTTATTAATACTAAAATACAAATATGTCCTTTACATTTGATTGGTTTATATTTTCCTTAATAATTTGTTTCCATGAAATTCACCATAAAATTTAATATCTTAGTTATTTGTATTCACACTAACTTAACAGTTAGTTTATAAGTGTCATTTTATACTAATAGCATCTCGTAGTATGTTTAAACTCACTACTGGGTGAAATGCATGTTATTTAAGAATTAAATTTATTTAAAGTAAATATTTCATAAAAACATCCATGTGTTATAATTTTTTTTTGCAAAACTATATTTATGAAATTTTATGATTTTATAATTTTATATAATGTAATTTTATTTAATGTTTTAAGAAACATGTTATTATTCTATAGGTTCATTACAAGAAGATAACTATCTAATTTTCTAGTCACACACAAATTTGTAGATTATGAGAATGGTGGGATGTATATCTCCATTCAATTAATTGGGAAAATTATTATATATGATGATATAATAATGTTTTTTGAATAGGTTACAATGTCTCTTTGTTCACAATGGGGGTGTTTGATGGTGTTAATCTCTACATAAATGTTTATGTTTGAACATGTTAGAATGAAACTTGGTTCATTGTTGGTGAGTGTGATGGAATAAAACTATAATCATAATTTTATGTGTTAAATTGTTAAAGTGTCATGGTTTTCACAAAGGTTTAGTTTAAAGGTGTTTAACAATACTAAAAATTCTATATGGGAAATGATTATAAATTTTTTATGTTGACAAAGGGTGACTGAGAAGCCATTACGAGCAACTTAGTATTTTACTGAAAAATTTTATAGAGAATAGCTAGGTTCAGATGGACACAAATCCCAATTTTATAATTAATCAAAAATATCAGGTTTTTTATAATTTATATCCATGATCTCAATATTATTATTCATTTTCAATGTATTTAGAACATTTCTATCATGTTCAAATGTTTTATAATTTCATATATATTTTTAATCCAAATGATTTATTTTATTATTCTTTAGTTTTATTTTTTTTTATTTTATGTATCTCCATCATGTTTTAGTATTTTTATATATGTTTTTTACCTTATTATTCTATTTGTATCATTATCATATTATCCATATTTTTTATGACTTAATCCATTAAGAAATTAATTTTCCCTTATTAACTATTTTCACTAAACCCTTTCTTATATTTCTGTTCTCTATGTTATAAAGATAGTTTTGTCGTATGAGATATAAAAAAAGGTTCTAGATGATCATGATTATGTATAAAATATTAAATTTGTTGTAAAATAATAATTTTATTCATCTAATCTTTGAGAGACATAGCCTTTCCTTAAATAGGATGTTAGAATGTTATGAGACATATTATTTAAATTAGAAAATTAATTAAAAAATTTATGTTTGGTTTAGATTGGGTTTTTTAATTAGAATAGTTTTATTTTTATTTTAACTGCACTTATTATCCATTTTATATGAAAGAAGATTCTAATTTTACTGAAATAAATGCTCTATTTTCATAATAATTTTTCTATTTTACAAAATATATAGAAAAATTAATTATAATATCCTATAATTATTTGATTATATATAATTAATGAGAAATAAAATCTAATATTTTGATTGAAATAATTTTATTAACATTATCATTTTAATAATAACTTGTTATACATGAATTTGGGGAAACATTAGTCATCTAGTCCAGGATTTTTCCATGTTTGATTAGATAAATGTTTTAAAAGAACAATATTTTATTATCATATATGAGGGTTTTATTGAATAAAAAACATTATATTATTATTTCATGATACATTAATCACTTGATAATGTTACATTTAAATATCATTTGGTGAGGTAATTATTGTTTTTGTTAATATTTATAAAATATATTTCATTGATTAAATTATTATAAGTCGTTATCAAGTATTAATTAATATTAATTAAATTATGATTTCATTAGAAAATAAAAAATCCCCATATATGATTAAAATTATCAATATTATTAGTTTGATAACATAAGATCCTGACCATTACTAGAGTTATCTCTGCTGATAATTCAGGTAATTTTTGATTCATTTTTCTACCATTGGTTGGGGTTATGAATTAGGGTGATTTTGGGTAGAGTTTTAAGATAATTTTTAGGAAAAAAAGGATTGTAAATGGTTGGAACATAGTTAGAGTAAATTGTGCTCCCAGCCTAGCTAACTATGCCATCCCAGAAAGAGGGGATCTTCACATATGGTGCACAGTTTGAAAAATCAAACACCCAATCCCAGTAAGCTGTGAATCCCAAGAAAGTGAGGGGGAACACAGTTGGAACTTAGTTTGTTAAACTGTGGAACCCTGCCCATAAAAACATGTGCGTAGTTTTATTTTAATCAAAAAATTATTTTTAAATCCCATGAACCCCCGAAACACTCTCATTTCAACCTTGACTTAGGAATTACCATTTTTCTAGATTCTAGATCTTTCTGTAGGACTTCCAAGGTTGTATTCCCAGTGTAATTCAATATTCAAATCCCAAATAAAATATTTTTTCTTCTTTCAAGATGTGGATCTCATCCCAATCCTTATTCTATCTATTCTTCTTCTATGTCTTGGAATTTTGGTGGAGTTTATTCTCTATTTCAGAAGACCTAAACCATATTGTTGAGATTTAGATCTAGAATTTTACATCTAAATATAGATTTCATAGATCTTGATATCTTTGATCTCATATTTGGGATTGGATTCAGATTTCTAATCTATGTCATTGTGCTACTCAGATTTTAGTGATTTCTGTTGAGCGAACGTCTCTTAGTGAATTGGGGTATGGGGTCTAAAATATAAATCCCATATTCATGATTTGATGATATATATTCATGTTTTATAATATCTATTATTGTTTAGAAATTAAAATTCCTAATTGAATTAATTAAAGTTGTAAATTAAATAATTAAGATGATTGTGAAATTTTGATATTTAAGGATTGTTGAATGAGATATATAATTTGATAATTAATTATCAGATTTGATATTACTAATTTTAATAATTAACTATGGCAACACTACTGGAAAATAGGTTTATTTCCACAGTTTTGCAAAACAATGTGGGTATAGGGTACCCTTATACTAACAGTTTTCCAAAACCGTGGGCATAGGGACAGTACATGTACCTATACCCACGGTTTTCCAAAACCGTGGGTATAGTCCACCTATACCCACGGTTCTCTAAAAATATGGGTATAGGTTCACTTATACCCACGGTTGGAGAAAACTGTGGGTATAGGGTATTTTTCGAAGACCTATATCGACGGTTCTACAAAACCGTGGGTATTGGGGTTTTTTTTGAAGACCTATACCCACGGTTCTCTAGAACTGTGGTTGTAACATATGGAGGGGAATGGAAATTAGGTAGGACATGAAAATGTTTTGGCAGGAAGACATTTTTTCACTATTTAGATTAATATATTTATATAAATATAAATAAATATACTTAGAAACTATTTACCTCGGTTGGTAAACCCTTCTCCACGGGTGCTGTAGGTCGTGTGTTCAATTTCCGTAGTTAAATTTTTTCGAAACACGGATCATATTAATATATATACGTAGATTTATGTATATATATCAAATAATAAAGATAGCTCGGTTGGTCACTTGGGGTGGCGCAGTTGTGAGACGCGAGTTCCAATCCCACTGCCTGAATTTTTTGAATTTAAATACCCCACATGGATCATATTAATATATATACGTATATTTATGTACATATAACAATTAAAAATCATAGATCGGTTGGTCAGTTGTTGGTGCGCGGCCATGAGGCGCAGCATGAGACGCAGGTTCGAATCCCCATGCCTGTGTTTTTTGGAATTTAAATAACCCAAGTGGATCAAATTAATATATATACATAGATGTATGTATATATGAAAAATATAATTCATAGCTCGGTTTGTCCCTTGTTGGTGTGTCACCGTGAGGCGCTGTGTTAGTGCAGGTTCGAATCCCCCCTGCAGCGTATTTGTTGAATTTAAATTCCCCATGGTTTGAAAATTGTGGGGTCTGTTGTGTGCCCCATTGGATCAGCGGTGTGACACACTTTGACTCCCCTATACCCACGGTTCTGTAGAACCATGGGTATATGTTGAGACACCTATAATGATGCCTTTCCAGCCCACGGTTCCCAAAACTGTGGGTATAGCCTATACCCATGGTTTTGGGGGCTATACCCATAGTTTTGAACCGTGGGTATAGATCGTTTTTTCAGTAGTATAATTAATTATGATGGAATTGAGATAGTTGAATTGGGTAATTAATTAGGGTTTATGGGTGTTGGGAATAAAGTTAATTAATTGGGAAATTAATTATGGGATACTGAGATCGTGGTTTGAGATAATTAATTACAGAATTAATTATGGGATATTGATTCTATTAAATTCATATTTAATTGGTGAATTAATTATAAGACTTTAGAATAGAATTTTTGAATATTTATGTGATGAATTTACGATGACATGTTGAGTTTGGAAATTGAGATAATTAATCGATACCTTAATAATGAGTAAGCGACTAATTAACGATTGAGTAAATTAAAGCGATTTATGGGCTTAATTAAATATGGAATTAATTAAGGGGTTTTTATGTGAAGACAATTTTTGAATTATAAATGAGGATGATTTGATTAATTAGTTGATAAATTAATTAATTTGATGTTGTGGTAATAGGTTCAACGTCGATTAATCCTTTTTAATGTGATGATGTTCGATATTTGATAATGTGGTTAATGATGATTAACTTGGATAAGTGAGATCCATGAGATATGTGTCAAATAGTGAATGGTAACATGCTCATTTGTAAAACTATTATGAATGTTAACATGGTAATTCAAATTGTGTGACTAAATTAATGGTAACTAGGTCATTCATTTGTGATATAATAATGGTAACATGGTCATTAAAATTGTGTGATTAAATTAATGGTAACATGATCATTCATCTTTGAAATTAGAATGGTAACATGGTTCTTCAATGTGTGCGATTAAAATGAATCATAATATGGTCATTAATTTTTGAAATAAGAAAGGAAACATGTGCATTCATACACATGGTAAACCTTGGTCGATGATCAGATTATTGCACGTTCTGAAGTAGGTATTGAGGTAAAGGTATCTACGGGAACCTAAGGTTTTTATGTGAATAAATAGATAATATTTAATAATGTGATAAAATTTTTATTTGTACATTATATATATTATTATTACAATTTCATACACTATTATTGGAGAAATTTGTTTTATACACCATTTGTGGTGGATAGATGAGTTGTACTCACACCATATTCAGTTTACATGATCAGTACCCGAATATACATTATTATTGCATGACAGGTAATGGGAAAGGACCCAGAGTTATACGAATGGTTTAGGGATGGAGTTTGGTTAAGGGAACCAAATTTGGTTTGGGACCTTCTTGGGATTCATCGACATCTTTATTTTAATTTTTCATTTGAGACACTTGACACTTGCATTAGCTAGTCAGGGTTAAGTTTTAGTTGGATATTATATTTCCTGCATTTATTATCTTGAGATATGGGTATTTCTTCTATTTATTTATGTTTATTCTATTTTATTTTATTTCTACTGATGTTTAATTTGATAAAAATTGGGTATAGTCTCCCCATTATTTACTTATCAGACCCTCGCTGCTAGTTATCAGCCTTTAGCATATGGGGAGGCACGCATGAGGTCATGTGACTGATCATCTAAGGGCATTGTTTTATAGAACTCGGTTAAGGATGTCATAGAAAACCATTAATAATATTTCTTAGTTTTAATTTATATTTTAAATTTAAACCTTATCATTTAAAATTCATATATAAAAAATGGGATAATGGAATCATTTATTATATATAACCAATATTTTAATTTTTAAATAAAATAATAAAAAGGATGCATCAACCACTCTATTGTTTCCTTCTCTTATAAGATAAATGGGTCACACATTTATTTCTTAAACCTATATTTATATAAGTATATATGTTATTTTTATTATCATTCAAGATGTTGGGAATTATATTATCCATCTAATAACTATTTTCTTTTTTTCTTTCCTATTTGTTGATGGTTATATGTATAGGAAGTGGATTCCATTAAAAATTATTTTTGATTATTATATTAATTAATTCATAGTAGGAATTTATAATTATAAATAATACATTATTCACTATCATTTTAAACTAATGATATTTCATTATGATAAGGTTGAATTCATTAACATTTCATTTTTATGTCTTTAATTCACATTGACGATGTGTTTTCCATAAGTTTCATTTTAGAACAAAATTTATTTAACTTTTAATAATATTTATTTAAATGGGATTTTAATTGTACTATATGAAATATATGTCATTAAAAAATTCATCTCAAATATTATTTTTATTTCATGTTGAAATAATATCTTATAATATATTGGTGTGTAAATAAATCATTACATGTTATATTTATGTCACAAAAATTAATCAAATCCCATATACATGGATTTATTCAATTAATTATATAAATTATTTTAAAAGGGTGAATTTTATTTATTATATTACCATTTTTATTATATAACAATATTTTTAGTTTAAGTAAAAATGTGATAAATGAATCTAAATTACCTTATAATTAATTTTCTCATTTGAGAATGGTTAATATTATATAATCATCCTTCATAATTTCTTTATGGTAAAATTTTTATAGAAATATTAATGTGGTGGTATTGGTAATATTTACATATCCACAAATTGTATCCATTAAAATCAATTAATGAAATAAAAAAATGACCTTTTCATAAATGTGTATATTATTCAAATCATCGCACTAAAGGGATTATAATGGATGCTTTTTAAAATGTGAATATTAATTAATTTTTATGACTAGTTTTAATGGATTATTGAATGTGGATATAGATATTTTTAGAAAAATTTAAATGTTCTTTATGTTCTTTATGTTGTGATAGTTCCATTTTCTATAATCACAATACATAGGGGATTTTTTTTAAGTGTGTCATGTTATACATTTAGTTGGTATGTGAGAATGTATCCAAACTAGGTGAAATATTCACATACCCAAATTTCTATTATGTTTTTATTATTTTAATAATTATTTATATAATAATTTTGGATTGGGTGACTACATTATTCATTAGGTATAATACTGATAGGTTTTGCTGGCATATTTTCTATTAAAGGGAATTTTTTAGAAAATATATTTATTTTCTCCCTATTTTCTCTTCATATTTTGGGTATAATGGATTTATATATATGTGTGGATTTTTATTAGAATATTGTATCCTTGTATGAGTAGCATATTTATCCATTATCAACTTTTAATTATTTTTTATAACTTTTATATAATTTGAAACCATTAGGATATGTAATAGGGGACCGATCTATGTACAAAATGATTCTTTCTCCATATCTGTATACAATATTTGATCCAATCAAAAGAAATTTCTTACGGTTATTTTATAATAACATTGTTATTATCAAATTAGAATAATGTAATAACCATAATATCATAATAAATATTCCCAAACAACATAGGCAATTAAAAAAGACATAGGGTCATGTTTAATGTATGACAAGTTATTTACATTCTTGGATTAAAAAAATTAATACCAAATCCATAATTTTGAAACATTTATGGGATCTATGAAAAATATATATAAATAAACACACATAGATAGATATATATATATACTGTAAAAAGAAAATTAATGATTTTTGATATTCAAAAACATAAAATATTTACACAGCATCACCAAATAAAAATAATAATTTTATACAAAGATTCCAAAATAGTATATTCACATAAATAGAATATAGTTAGCCACTCATTCCTTGTATCTAAAAATATATATATCTTAAATATGATCCATGTGTAATAATACAAAAGAATATACCTCATGAGATTCATATTGAGTGTTAGTAGACTATACCATGTAGGTGTTGACCAAATGACTCATTCCTCTTTGTTATATATTCATGTTCAAATAGAAAAAATATATGATAGATTAATTAATATTTTTATAGTTTTATTGAATCCATATTTTTTAATCGACCTAATGGATTTAACAAAAATTTCCTCTATTCCATTTTTGATGAAATATGTAAAGGCGTTCAATGAAAGGTAATGTAATTATTTGATGTTAATCAGCATGATGTTTTGAATTTAATGTTTAAATATATCAACATAAATGATAACATTTATAACCATTTTAATTATTATACTAATGTATAATTCAATTTTAAAAACAATTATTAAGCTATTGTCCAAGAGGATCATAGTAATTTCTGATAAAATTAAATCTAAATATCACATAGGATTCATTTTTGTGAGGAAGTTACATAACTATATGTGTATTTCCATAGAATGTGTTAACCTGATCATGAAATATAATTGGGTATGCATTTATTTAATATAGTGTATAACTAAATTCATTGATACGGTCAAATGGGACTTTATATTATAATAGTTAAAAAGGTTTTGAAATAATGATGTCTTCATTCAAGAAATAAATGTATTAATTCAATTTTTTAATATTTATTTTTCTCAAAATATTTATCATGATTAGGTCCTTTCGTATTCATGAAGGTTAATATAGGGATATCTTTTTCCCACACTCCTATATTATATTTTATAAAGAACCTATTAGCATATTAATTATACTAACTGGGAATTAAGGTGTCATCAATTATATCCAAGACCTTATTGGTTTGATTTCTCCCTCAATATGAATTTATGTTGATGTTAAAATTTTGTTCTATTTATTATGTACTATAAATATTAAAAAAACATCAAGAACGTCATCTAGGATTATGGTAAATTTTTTGGTGAAGGTGAAAACTACTTAAAATCCAATTTATTATTTGTGAATAATTTTTTATTTTAAAAATATTCTACTTAAAAGGAAACTTGTAATTAATGGAAGAACCCTTTATTTATCCCATCATTGATTACCTATATTTTAGAGACATCATAATGTATTCTTATATATTTTGATTTTATTTTAGTTAACCAACATATAAAATCCCAGAGGGGATAAATTATTTCTATAAATTTAATGGATTTCTTGGTAATTTTTTTCAGTGTATATATAATGTGTAAATGATTTATGAATATTATACTGCTATATAAAATAAATTCAATTCGTGTTTAAAATTTTTTTTCATATATTTTAAAACATTATATTTTTGTGTTGAAATATTTAGGAATTTATTATCATACAATATAATTTAATGAATTTAATTGTCAAAATTATTAATTATATTTCACCTAAAAATATTAATTTTTTATTTTAGTTTTATGTTGCATGTAGAGCATGTTATTGAAAAATTTGTTCTAAGATAAATTTATTGTGAATCCCTAATTTGTAAAAAAAAATTCTTTTCGATATCAAATAAAATAAAAATGCATCAAGTGGCATTTTATATATAGAAAATATAAACCAATCCCAAAGGACATTATACATAACAGATAAAAATAAAATAAAGACAAAATGGTTAGCTGAATACCTAAACCCATCATGAAAACCAAATTCATCTCCTACGATCCAACCCTAACCCATCAAATTTGTAATAAGATCAAAAATATATCTAGGGTTTAAGGTCAAAACCACTATCATTTGATCAATGTTTCCCTTATTAACCTCTATTATGTTTTTAACATGTTATTGGTGGACCAAACAAGATCCCATTGGTCTCATCAACCATAGAAACCCATAATTGGTTGCCTTCTCTAAAATACATTTTTTTGAGTCAAAACCCTTACAACAATTTTAAATCATTTAACTTGAAATATATCCATATAAACCATTAATTAGTACCAAAACCCTCACCCAAATCATAAACTAAAATTCCCATAAGTGTTCTAACAATTTATCAGTTGTGTAAAAGGACTCTTCATCATAAATCACTATAAATATATCATCATTCCGAATTCTATAAATGATATCCTTTTGTAAAACCTTGAGATATCGAAAACCATATATACTCAAACACTAATAATTTTAAGGTCAATACCATCACATAACATGTGAAAAAAATATATTTAATTAGTTGTATTCAAGTCTATTTATTACTCCATAGATATAAAATGATGAATTCATATCCATGGGGAAGGTAAAAATAATGTACATCATGAACATAGCATGTACCCCTACAATCCATCCTAGGTCATGCAGCTCAGCTGACTCTATATTCACATCCACATACTACACTTCATAAACTGAAAAAAATCATGTTCATGAAATTTTGTACCTAGACATGTAACCTTTATATGGTCATACCATGAACCCTACACAACTTTTAGAAATTTACTATTCTGTGATTCTAGGAATGTACCATAAATATCTAAATACCATGACATTGGGTGCTTTGATAACTTTCTGAGAACACCCTAGATCACCCATACATGGAATTTCATTGTGAAAACACATTTTAAATTAATCTTATTCTGTAATATTCCAAAAAATAATACCCCACATCTTGTGATTCACAGAAAAGGTCATGTGATAGGGTTTTCATGAATAGAAAACCATAGTAATATTGCAAATAGAACAATTTACCCCAAAACAAACAATATGAGAACTCTAAGGGTACCCAACAAGACAAAAACATGATTAAATACTAAAATACATAATTGTGTGGAAATCAGTGAAAAAATAATGCATTTCTTATCTCTAGGAGTAAAACATTGAATCACCTATCCTAGATCTTTACAACTCAATTGTATCATCCCTCTCTACTCACTCTTGGTACACTATAAATACTCCCACTCCCTTATTCATCTTATTTCTCTAACTAAGGTAAATATGTAGAGAGATGTTTATGCATAAACCACAATGAATATGAATGGAAATCAAATACTAATAAATAGAAGAAGAAAAATAAATAAATAAAAATATAATGAAAAAGAAAAAAAAAGTTTAATATGACCATACCTTGGGATCATTTATACCACATGTTAGAAAAACATTATATACTCAAATATATAGCCAAATTCACAATATAACATTCCATTGAAAATATGTAACTATTTGAATGAACATTAGTAATAAATATTTAATTTGTTAAATCAAAAAAATCTATTGAAAAGGTAAATGATTGATATTCACACAAACATCATTAATATGTTAAAAACCTTATTATGGGACTAAATTGGTGGTGGAAATAATTATGTAATATCATATACCAGTGGAAATTGACCATTTCACCACTCACTAAAATCGAAAACCATGAAATCTAATTTTCTATGAATTCGAATATCAGAAAAACATAAGCTTTTAATGGTATAATCTATGTCTCTTGAAAACCTCATATTGTATAATACACCAAGTACAATAATTATGGGTTTATGTAGGTAATATATGGTATGTAGATAATATACTGATATATTGAGAAACTTATTGTGTAGTGGGTATTTTTTTAAACAACTATGGAAGAATAGTTTCTTTGAAAACTTAACTTGGGGTTTTTATTGCATCTATACATTATAAGAAGAAATAAATATTTAAGAAACATTTGATCATCATGGACGATCTCTTACTATTGTATCACATTATGAACACCAGTAAATAACCAACATATACACTAATAAAATGTTTTTTGAATACCTATTCATCAGGAGTAATATAATTATTTGTAATACACATTTTCTTTGTGAAGTCATCTAGAATGTGTAATCCCATGACAATAAAATTATGGATTAATATTAATTTTCTAATAATATTTATTTTATATTATTTTATATAATTTATCTAGAAATGATAGAGTTAGGGAATGAGTACCTTTCCTTTTATTTCTTATATGTTTAGATAGGTATTCAAGTTTATACTCTATGGGATAAAAAAATTAAAAAAAATAACTCAATCAATAATATAAATAATTATACTGAAAATAATTTAATCAATAATTATTATATTCTTATGGGGAATTTTAATCTTATTTTATATTAAATTTACAATAACAAATAACCATACAGAAATGACTTTTAACCTTCCATGTTTGTTCTTTCTTTACATTTATCAATTTAGACACATTTATTTTTATAGTACTATTTTTTCATGGGTCCAAAGTATTTTTATAAATAATTTCTATTGTAGTTGGGGATACTGATGTTTTTTAATATATTGGGTACATTGTGATATAGTGCTAGATTTCTATTTGGGGTCCATGGTGTGTGTTGATTTTATTAGAGCCCTTGGGTACTCAATGGAATTGTGATGGGTACTAGGAAGGTTATAAGATTGAATTCTATAAAAATGTTATTATTTTATTTATAAATAATTAAATTATTCCAATTAATTACTCCCATTATTAATTCACTTCTAATATCATTCCTTCACATCTGTTGAAAGATTTCCCCTATATTCACTTATGTTCCCACACACCAAATTATGGGTCATCAATCAAAATTTTCTTTTCATGGACATAAAAATCATTATTCATATATGAAAAGGTTTTATATCCTCTCAATTATATTTCTTTATTATAATAAATGCTAGTTCAATTCACATTCATTCTCTCAATATACCTAGTTTTTAGTGTTGTGGTTCTCCATGGGTTTAAATTCATCCTTGTGGTGACCAGTCCATCATTGATGTTCTTGAGGTTAGGGTTATTGTAATGTAATTGAATTTAGTTTTTATAGTTACAATTGCAGTTTATCCCTCTCTTTGTTATATCATAGGGTTCCAAATCCTTCTATAATTTAACATATTAACTTTTGGCATAGTATATCACATCATTATAGGATTAAATGGGAGAACCTATCTACTTTATCTCATACTAAAAAGTGTGGTCTCCATAATGTAATGGGGTAGAGTGAAAAGAATTATTTAGTGGTTCTCTATAAATAATATTTATAATAAAAAATTATAATAAATAAAAAATGAAATGGGTTATCCTATGATCATCTATGAGGAATCACGCCTTTCAATTTATCACATGAATATTCTCTTAAACTCTAATGATATGCAGAAAAATAATGTGATTTAACTTATTATATTTTGTTCTCTAAGGCCAAAAATATGAAACATTCGTCATCCTATTACATATAAATTATTTTTAATCAAAGGAATTAGTTTCCAAGCATATTCTATGTGGTTTTATGACATGGTTTGTTTTCTATTCTATAACCCATATATTATAGTTTCAATAGGTTTACCCTTTAGCCTCAACTTCCACTAACATGTCCCAATGACCTTTTGGTTTTCATGATCTATTTTTTTAATAATTTAGTGATTAATATATATCTTTAATGATAGTGAATAATCCATTAATGGATCTTCACTTGATCCATATGATATAATGGAATTTCCAACTTTGTTTGTTGAAATCATTAGCTATTATGACATAGACAGATATTAGTTTTAGATAATCCTAAATAATCCTTTCTATGGTTTTAAAGATGGATTCCAATTTTTAGTTTGGAAATTTATGGGATTGAATTATTTCATATCAGTTTTACTATTCCTATATTTTAAAATTTGATGTAATACATATGTTTTCAATTAACATGATCTCTTAAATCATGTTACCCATGCTTTTGATTTGAATATTATAGGCTAACACACTGTGTTGTTTTATTATTATAACCATATTTTTGGGGGTTGATGTTTATATATCAAATTAATTGTCATGATTCCATGAATTATATATGTCGGTGGGGAATATTATTTTTCACATTATGGAAAGATGAATTTATATTGCCTATATATGGTGATCCCGTCTATATTTGTCTAAACTGTCACAAATAAATGATTCATAACATGTATATATATATATATAAATGAATATTATGTATCAAAATATATTAATTCCTTATTATTATTATATTATCCTCCCATGTGAGGATGATTATATACAATGACACCATAAAGAAGGACTGAATTCCTATCAACTGATAGTCTGTATACATTCCTCCTTGCTAAAGAAGATTACATTGTAAAATAAATATTCAAATATAAATATATATGCATGAATCCTCATATATAGGATAGATTTAGTTTGTCATATCCATCATGTTGGACTGTTATGGAAGATAATAACCCTATATAGATTCCGAGCAAGGATAAATGAAGTTCAATTTGATGTGGTATTTAACAAAAAAATTTAACATGATTCACACTATTTGTTTGGTTTAAAATATCATATCTTCCAACATAGTATGACGGATTTTTTACCAGTTTAAAATATATTTCTCTATTGAGTATATTCCATTTTTATAGATAGTATTTGGTCTAGTGGCGACTTCAACATGGTATTGTGTACTCAAACCCTCTATAATTTTTAAAAGGGGTGAATAATGATAATTTTTTTTATAAACTGTATCAATGAAATGTTACAACACATGAGGGATGATATTACTAGATCATATGTTGGGACTATAATTTATTTATAGATTTCATGTTCATTATATTGGAGTTTTTGATGCATTTACAGATTAGTTGTGTTCTAGTAATCTGTAGTTCTTCACATAAAGGATCCACCATACGATCCCTTATTTTGAGATCCTAATAGATTAAATGGGTGAGACATATTCTATACAATTAATAATTCCAAATATTCACCCATGTTTTACTCTTTTTCATTATTTTGTCGTAGTATATTTTTAGTATTCATGTTTATGTGTTTCATATACAATTTTTTGATCGTATATGTGTTTCTAGGGAGTCCATTTATAGACCCTCGCATTTTGGACTTTTTAGTCAGTTACCACAAAATTATTATCAAAATATAGGTAATTATAAATGATTGAAATATGAGATTTAGTTTGGTAATGAATAGTATAAATAATCTCCACTTATTTATCTGTTATCCTTCAATAATTATGTCGTCCAGTGATGATGAAGAAGTTAAAAAAAGTAATATATAAGTTTGGATTAGGTATATCTTAGAATCCATGGTTAGATCATTACATTTTATTATCAGATAAATGTAATCGACATTTACTGTGTGATTGATATAATTCAAAATATACGTATATGGATGTTCAACAAAGAACTCACAAATATTCATGAACTCTATAAATATGGATTATGATTAAGCTTCATGTGTTGGTATATGTTTTATTTGGACTTATTCCATAGGTTAGGACACTACATAATAGTTTCATGTATCCTGAGTAGATACAACTTTGATTTTATTGAAATGTTTACATAAAAAATCATTCCCATTCATGTGTTAGGTTCTTTACAATTTCATTCATTTTAATGAAATTTTAATAAAATCATTATTAATTAATGAATTTAGTTTTCTTAATTGTTTGTGTAAGTGAGTAGGTTTTCATATCTTATTAGAGTAGTTTAGTAGTTTTTTGAAACAATGGTTATTATATTATATAGAATTCCTATTTTACCATTAGTGTTTGCAATTAATTTTCTATTAAATATTATTTTTATGTGATAACACCAATATTAAAAGATTATTATGGGTGCAATGGGATGAGAATTTAGTGATGATTATCACTATTTTGAAAATTTTGAAATTAATATTCATGAAAGGGAATTATTATTACTGAATTATTTTATTCTAAATATATTTCTGTAACAACACATTTGAATATACATAAGGGATCTAGTGATCATAAACCAACAGTAAGTTTATCCATTAAATTTCATGTTTTTAATTCTCATTAAATGATGATGTGTGTGGTGGGGTTAATTTTTCTGTTATGGTAAACCACTAAAATCTTTTTTCAAACAAAAAAAATTAGTTGTATTAAATTTTTTGAACAATAATAATTGATTCAATATATTAAATTTTGTAATGTAAATTTTTATCTTGAAGATATATATCAAGATCAAATAGCTATTTTTATATGTGAGAAAACTTCTTTACATTGGTGGGATATGATGATAGAGGACATAATAGATATGGTGTTTTATAAATCGATATCATTCATGTAATGTCTCATATTTTCTATGTTTTATTTGGTGATTTTATATGGATTTTTTTTATAACAAGCACTGAGGCAATGTTTGATTTTAAGCCCTGGTGTGCCTATAATTAATGTTTGAAATATATTCAAAATAACATACTCATATTTCTTCTTGAAAATATGGAATAACATCTAATCGGGTTCCTATATCATAAATATAAGGGCACCATTCATTTCAAAATTTGGGTTTTTTCCTATACGTGACATATCCTTGGTCAGCCCGAGTCATTTTTAAAAAATCCATTGCAGGCATAAAATGAATAAAAAAACTAATAGAATTATCCTATTTATTTTTTTATGTAGAGATACAACGACCTAATATTTTCCTCTTTAAATAGATGCTTATGGAAAATTCCTAGGTTTATTGGCATAACCTTGTGAATCTATGAGACCCATTAAAGCTGTTAGAGGAGATCCTGTTGGCAGATGATGACCATATCAAAGATTGATTATCAACGCACAATTAAATCTATATATATCTAAAATGACAATGATGATTCATATTTCTTCATTAATGATTGTTAAAAATCGAGGTAGCGATGTTGTTTGATTTTTTTCTTTTCCCCATTCATGATTTATACGATGAACACAGATTAATCAACCAATGGATTCATCCATGGATTATGTGTATAATTGGGATGGGTTAGCTTTATCAGGTTTTTGGTGAATTTCATCATGATTAAATATTTTGATTCTACATTTTCCATTCTAATGGAAATGGATAGAGATCGACATAAACATTAATCGAGGTTCATTCCTCTATATTGTTCTTGGTCTTTTCTACACTGATTCTAAGTACATTGTGGGAATTCTCCTCTTGGACTAAGGTTTGATATATCCTAATCAATCAATTATATGAGACCTATTTTAGGACCCAAGAATCATAAATTGTAGATTATGGCCTGACATGATGCAAAAAGGTGTGATAATGGTAGTGGTAAGAAGATCAGACTGGTTTGGAAACCCCCAATTCGAGCGGGGTGAGATTATTATGGTCATAATAAATGAAATATTTTTTATAAATGTATTCGAAGAAAAATTTCCATATAAAATTCATGGAAGAGTTTGGTCAAGGAAGATCCATGATTTTTTTTACTAGAGCTAGAATCTGAGGTCATCGTGGCGTGGGAACACATATAAGGAAGAACCTCTGATTCTAGAATATTATGAACCACA
The DNA here is from genome assembly GCA_963277665.1 of Viscum album. NCBI lineage: Eukaryota > Viridiplantae > Streptophyta > Magnoliopsida > Santalales > Viscaceae > Viscum > Viscum album. The sequence goes on from OY728163.1 coordinate 548,848,645, forward strand.
CTACATGTAATCAAGGATTACATGAAATGTGGGGACCCCTAATGTGGAATATCGGGTTTGAGGAGAAAGATAAGTGTCACATGGAATGTGACCCCTATCACTTGGTTTGTGGGATCTCCTGGGTGCATCGTCTTGTACCTTAGAGGGTATACAGACATAGGGTGGACTACACAGGTAGACTAAATAAAATTTACTCCACCATAATAACATAGCATGGATCATGTATATATTCTTAGACATGTACTGGTACATGGGAACATGTACATAAGCTGAGGCCATGTACTGGAACATAGATAGACCACATGAGTGGCCAACACACCATGTACTTCAACAAAGGCATGAGTAAGAGACACATTTCATCAACATGGGTCAGACACTGGGTCAGAGAACGTGGCATATAACTATGAAAACATGTCATGTACTTTTTTATACCGAGATATGAGACCTTTCCCTTTATATCATTGGAGAGTCTCACTTGGGTATGTTCTCCTTATACATTCCCTGAGGGTTGGAATGGAATTTTCTCCCACCCCTTGGACTATAATCCCTTTCATCATGACTTCTTGGATAGAGTCATTGGAATCCCTCTGAGAGGCCCAGAGTGAGATTCTCTATTTATCACTATTCCCTATATATAGTTCTCAGTATCGACATAACCAACACTTTGTGAGCATAAATCCTCTACTTAGTGTGTTATTCTAGATTGATTTGTTGCTATCACCCCATGTACTTGGCAGTGATCCTTATATATGTATCATATCTTTACAAACCTTTATTGTGTAGACTTTTCAAGATGTTACCCAAGGAGAAATATCTTTTAGGCATACATATTCAGTGTTATCATACCTAAGAGTGTGTTCTATTGGATGATTACATTGTTGAGTCTTCGAGATGAAATTCCTAGGATGGTATACTACGGTTTTCCATAAATTTACAATGTTTGTTTATTTTTTATACATACATGGATACTCTTATTATATGTTTTATCAACATATACCTATGTAGATAAGACTGTATTTCATTTTTTGTTTGATTTTTGGTTTTGGGGGTCCTACTTTGTACTTTTATACTCACCCATACATGGGATTTTCCCACAAGTGTTTTGTCTTGTACAGATGGTCGACCTTCTGACAGATTCCTAGGCAGACAAGGACTAGACAGTTCTTAGTTGGATTAGATAGACCGAGATGTATTCCTGCATATTCCTGACAGTAGTCATAGAGCATACATTCATGTTGGATTTGTGATTCATAATATTTATGGTGGGCATATATTTGGACTTATTTACTTTCCTCTACTTTTTATCTTACTCTGGATGTCGGATTTATATGTATGCATGAATATTTGTTTCATTGTTTTTACTTTTCATAATTTTATTAACTTAGAGATGTGTGTGTTTACAGGTACATAGGCTAAATCCTTCCATGTCGATGATTATCCTACTAAATCCTAATCACCAACCCCTGGCCTATTGGAGTTGGGAATGGGGGTCACTAAACGGTCCCCATTAGGATGGTTTGTTAAAGAGTTTTATTAGACAGGGTTAATTCTACATTAGGAAAGAAGTATCTAAGATTCTTTTTAAGAAACAATTTTATGTTTTTCAAGTATATATTTTAGGCCAGGGACTTTAGTGATGGTGTGGATATGGATGTATCCATATACCAAGACCATGATCACCTTATTTTCAACATGGTACATGAGAACATTGATTTTTGTGGAATCAATGGCACATGCATAATATAGTAATGGGTTTTTTTTCCCATGTCCATCTTGAGTCTTCTCTACATATATACTCATTGATAGTGGTACATCTTGCTCACTTTTAGTATGCCTCTTTGATATATGGTAGCATTGATTCAACATGATCACAAGGATGATTCCCTTTGTTATGAGGATTCAATTAATTGATTAGTTCCTTATATGTTACCTCCATGTGTTGAACTAGCTAAACCATAACATGTATAGAAACACATCATACTCGCAGTACCAGTGGATGAGGTGTGAAGATGGAGCGCACTAAATGAGTTTCAGAAACAAATACCCATGAGGTTTCAAGGAGAGACATCCCATAGGTGACTGAGGACCAGCTTGAGTCCATAAACTGAGTTTTTTATCTACTTAGGATACGACCAGATCATATGGTGGTCCTAAAAGTGATCCTTCTTCCCGACTCAACAAGGTGATGGTGGGGGTCAGTGATAAAGTCTTATGATGATGTGGATCTTTCTTTGATAGAGTTATATTTTCTTTTCATATAGAATTTATCCCCACCTATTCTAAGGGTTGTTTGTATCCAGGAGTATCTGCAACAATAGTAGAAAAGCATGATAGTTTCTATATATTCATCATGGTTATCCTTTTTGTCAAGGTACTAGATGGTTATGTTTCATGAAGAGTTCTTCAGGGACCAGAAATTCAGGTGAGGCCTGTGTAGGTAAATTTGATCCATTTTTATTCCTACCCATGTTGTGTTTTTTGAGAGAGACTTGGTGGCCGAATGTTTATTGGATGAGAAGTTACAACTGATGATTGTTAGTAGTGGTGAAGCTGGAGTACATACTTGGTAGTAGGGAGTTGAAGATAGTCTTAGGGACCTAGGAATCTGAGACATTTCAGGAGGATATCCAAAGAAAGAGGATCTGTGGTTCATGGATCATAGGGTGTGTCTAATAATCCAAGAGATAGTGGTGGTTCTACTCATGTGATGGAAGGGGTGATCATGTATGAGATTATCTGACCCACTATGTAGCTGATAAATAAACTATGGATAGGCTGCTGTGGTAGAGGAAAATGTTATATCATGTTCGTAAGGTGTAAGATGAGTAACAGGATCTAGCATAGAATCATGAGGTGGCTATTGTTTTTACTTGTTATCATCACCACCCCCAGGTGGTCTATGCTAGTATTTGGGAGATGGAGGAAGGGGGTGGGGACTATTACCTGCGGTTGAAACATATGACCCAGAGTCTCCAAAAATTATTTGAGGTGACATCTGTATATTTTATACCTTATATTTAGTACTGATATACACAGGTCATAATCATTTCATTCTTTCCACATAACATGTATGAGATATATAGATCCTGGTTAAACCCTTGGCTCTACCCTTACTCTGGGATACTTTTACTGGAGAAGACTTAGTGATCACGCACTAATTTCAACAGTGTGACCTAACAATTGGAGGCGATAGTATATGTTGGAATCTATTTGTAGTAGATTCATGGACTTATTATTTTATTATTGGGATGGACAGTTCATCAATATTTTAGGCCAAGATTGACTAATTCAGGTAATGGATGCAGTGTTCCCAAAGTGATAGAACTAGGTTTTTCATCATTGGTGAAATAGAAAAGTGGGCATCATATGATGTACTCGTTCATATATGGGTGCAGCTGATTACTCATCAGTTGGCTAGACTAACCCTTAGTGTAGTTCATTTTATGATTTCCTAATTTCCTATAGTGGTGGCGGAGTATGAGGACGTATTCCCTAAGTATGTTCTTGGTTTACCTCCCCAATGAGTGATATGATTTCACATTAATCTACTTCCTAAGATGGAACTAATATCTATGAAAACATATAGGATAGACCCTATAGAGCATCAAGAGCTGATGGTGAAATTGGAGGACTAGAATAAGAAGGGAATAGATAGACCCAATGTTTCAACCTAGGCAACCCATGTTTTGATTTCTAATAAGTAATATGGGAGAATGATTTTATGTTTGGACTACTATCACTTAAACCAAGTGCTCGTGAAGAATAGGTATCCAATACCAAGGATCGATGAACTCTCTGATATGTTGAGTGGGGGGAAATGGATCTAAAAGTTTAACCTGAGCCCATTCTATCACCATCTTCAAGTATGAGACATGGATATACTGAATACTACATTCGGATGTGTCTATGGTCACTATGAATACTTTTTTGATACCCTTTGGGATGAAGAATTCCCCTACAGTGTTCATAGAACTCATGAATCAGATATTTCATCATTTATTATACTGGCTTGTGTTAGTCTTCATAGACAAAATCCATATATACTCGATATCCAAGGAGGATCTCTCAAGACACTTAAGGTTAGTTCTGAATGTACTCCAAGAGATCTAGCATTATGGGAATATATCGATGTGAAAATTTTGGATTCTTGTTCTCCACTTTCTAGGACATGTTATCTCAATATACGGAGTTTTAGTGGACCCGAAAAAGGATGAGGAAGTGTTGTCTTGAGTGCCACCAAAGAGTGTGATGGAGGTGTGGAGATTCCTTGGTGTAGAAGTCTATTACTAAATATTAATTTCTGATTTATCCGGAGTATCAGCAACCATGACCAATTTGAATTGGAAGGGGAAGCCATTCGTGTCGATAAAGTGGTTCCAATAGGATTTCCAATAGTTTAGGATGAGTATCATGAGTTGTCCCATTTTGAAATTTCTAGAGGATGGTGTCAAGTATGTAGTGTTCTGTGATGCATCATGAACTAGTCTTGGTTGTGTTATGATGTAGTGGCAATTTATGATCCCTTATGGTTCATTCTAGTTGAAACCACACCATCATACCTATACAACCCATGATCTTGAGTTAGAACTGGTATTATCCTCACTAAATATGTGTCAACAATACGTGATGAGGGATCAGTTTATTGTCTACTCCAATTAAAAAAGTCTTATGTACATCTTCTCTCAAAAATATCTTAACCTGAGATAGATGCAACATCCATATTTCTTCTTCTATTATGAATTCAAAAATTTCTATTATTATGGGAAGGGGAATATTGTAGTAGATTATCTTAGAAGTAGATCCTATTCATAGTTGATGAATGAGTCATTAGATAATTCTTCCTTGTTGCAGTTATCTTTTGGGGGTGGAGATGGATCATCTTAACTCCAATTGATATTTATCACCCCTCTAAACATGTATCAATTTAGGGAGGAACATCTAGGTGATACCATCTATGAGGCACTACACACTCAAATATCAATAGGGAAGGCTCAAGATTGGTTTTCTAAAGGCAGGGGCCACATTACTAATTTCATAGGACATATGATATTATATGTGACATTTTACAATGATGTACTAATATGGTTTCATAAATCTCCATTGGCATTACATCAATGTTTTTAAAATAGGTACCAATACCTCTAACACCAATTTTGGTGTCCATGGATGAAGAAGGGAGTTGTAGAGTTATTCACTTGATGACTTACTTATCCGAAAGTGAAGGCTTAGGACTAAGTTCATGTAGGTTTATCTCAACCCCTTGAGGTGAAATGGTTGAATTGGGATTGGATATCAATATATGTTTTTACTGGTTTTCTACCTATGTGATGGGGAAATGATTCCATCACAGTGAACGTAGCCAAACTCACCAATTTGGATGACTTCCTAACTATCCGAGTGCAGAGTTCAATAGAGAAATTGGGAAGCCTATACATACAAGTGATATCTCAACTCCTTGTAGTTCCATCAACAATAAATTGTAACAATGATTCTCACTTTACATCTCATTTATGGAAGGGATTAGAGGAGGCATTTTAGAATCAGTTATGTTTCACCACATTGTTTCTTCCCCAAAATGAAATCCAGGTGGATTGAACCATTTAGGTTTTAGAGGACATGAGTGGAGCTTGCATGTTGGATTTGTTCTTAGTTGGGAGGATCATCTAGCCCTGGTGGATCTTGGGTAAAATAATAAATACCATTCCACCATAGGTATAGAACCATTTGAGGATTTTTATGGGAGACCATGTAGGTCACCACATGGTTGGACTCGTCCTGAGCATGCATGGGCTAAAAGTTAGAGCAAGCTACAATTGATAAGGTTACAGTCTTCTAGGACCGGACGAAATATACAATGATCCTTCATAAATATTATTCTTTTTGTTGATGGAGGAATTTGGAGTTCGAGGAAGGAGACCATGTTTTACTATGTATGTCACATCGATGTGTATTGTGGAGGTTTTTCGTGGGCGGTAAGACATATATAATATTTATTGGACCTTTCCGGATACCATGTAGAGTTGGTGAGGTGGTGTAACTGTTACATCTACCCTCACAACACGACCAGTTAAACAAAATCTTCTAAATTTTTCATCTAAGTTGGTACGTGAATGCACCATCGCATGTTATCAACATCGAGGATGTAGTAACTTTACTTAGTACCTGGAATTTTTCAAGGATTGGTGGGAGATGATCCAACAATGGGGATTGATTCCTTTTGGTTCGTGTCCAGTGTTAGTATGGGAATCTCTATGAGAGCATAATGTAGAGGGAAGATCAGAATTATGCTAAGCAGCCACATATTTTTTAGTAGCCCTTGTTTTGGATTTTTGGGGACACAAATACCCAAGGTGGTGAGAATGTAATGTCTCTAATTTCTCATTTAATATTTTAAAATATTATATGGATTATTTTTTAGACTAATAACTAAGATAGTGTTAAATTATGAAGCTCGGTGTGCTTGAAATAAATGTTTAAAATATATCAAATTTATTTAATACGAGACACATTCATTTTTTCTGAACATTTCTGATAAATTATAAATGTGTTACCATATCATAAATATAGGGTCACCATTGATTTAAGAATATAGGTTTCTCACTAGGAATTACTTAACCTTGGTTTTTGCTGGTTTTTTCTACAATAGCCATCGTGAGTGTAAATTAAATAAAAAAAATATTTTTTTAACGTAGTGACACAACAACCTAACCCTTTACTCTTTAAATATGAACTTATAGAAAATTCATAGGGTTGGACTCATAAACATTCAAATTGATGAGATTCATTAGAGCCATTAGGGTATTTCATGATGGAAGATGACCACTAGATCAGATATTCTTGATTGGTGCAGAATAGATTCAAAGGATCTCACCAATAATAACGACGCTATATCATTCTTCATCAGTGATTGATCCAAATTGAGGTACGACATTTTTCCCTTCAATTTTATTGATTACTATGATGTAAACTTATTAATAAATAAATGGATTGATTCATGGATCTTTCATATTTGTGGTATGGGTTAGTTTAATCGGGTTTTGGGAGAATTTCTTCACAATTAAATTTATTGATTCTTCATTTGTATTTATAATGGAAACAGATCGAGATCGACATGAACATAGATCGAGGTTCATCCCTATATTTTGTTCTTTTTCTATTCTCCCCCAGTTCTACATTCATCATTGGATTTCTTCATTTGGACTATGGTTCAACAAATCCGGATTAATCGGTTTATGTGCACTACTGTTTTGGAAAAATCTTCTTATATTGTAGATATGGGATCAGTACGATGAAATAGAGGTGTGACAGTGGTATTAGAGAGTTTATCAGGTAAGTATGGAAACCAAAAATTCATGTAGGGTGAGAGGACTTTGATTCAAGTAGATATATTCTATTTTCTATACTGATCTAAAGTATGAATTTGGTAGAATGTCCATCGAAAGGTTCATTTGAGGGTGATTCCAGATTTTTATGTTATTGAAGCTGATATTGGAGGTGGAGGTGGTGTGGATGAGAGCCAAAGAGAGAACCTTTGATTCTTGAATAGAATAAAACAAACAGAAAGTAATCTAGGATTACACTATATGTGAGGCCCCCATTGTGGTTACTAGGGTTTTAGGAGAAAGTTAGGTATCAAAAGGATTGTGACACATGTCAGAGAACATGTGGTCTCTTCTGAGTGAATCAGTGTGTATATCAAAGGGAAAACCGAAATGGGTTGGATTATATAGGAATCCTACATGTCATATAGTCCCCCACATAGACACACCCTAGACCAGGTAAATGGGGTAAGACATGTACATGTACACGAGAACATGTACATGGTTTGAAGCCATGTAATGGAAAACTGGTATAACTTATTGGAATAAAACATGACATGTACTTCAATACACACACATGAAATATTCATAGAAAGTCTACATGAGAAAAACCCAGGGTCAGGGGATGCAGAATTTGATAGCTAATACACATTGTGTACATTTTTATAAATAGATTAGAGACATTGTTCTTTGTATAATGGGAGAGTAATGTTAGGGTATGTTCCCCTTATCCATTTTATGAGGGTTGGTATTGAATCATTTCCTACTCTTATAACTACAATCCCTTTTAGCAGCACTTCATAGATAGATTCATCGGAATCCCTCCAAGAGGCCCAGAGTGAGATCCTATATTCATGTGAATGACCTTGGTGGAGTTCGTGGTATTATCGTGACCAACACTATATTGGATCTGGTTCTCTACATAGTTTTTCTAGATGGTTTATAATTACAAATACAAAATGTTTATAAATCTATTTTTATTTCAATCAATTATTATAGGATTAAATGTTTGTGAAACCGATTTATTATATCTATTTTTTACTATAAGATGAAATATTTATGATATTTTGGTAGAGAAATGTACATATTATGTGATGGCTGGGACCTATATGTTTCACCAATGAATTGGGTAAATATAGATATATCATGTGTAAATTATGTTATGACTGGACCAAATTTTATGTTAACTATATTTTGGGTACAAATTGTTTAATGTCGATATTTTTTTTCTGTGGACCTAGTATCATGTCGAAAAGGATACGTGTGTACTAGATTTATGTCTGTTATGTTATGTGTTAACTTTTTTTCATGTCCATAATGTTATTTTTGGATGAGGTTACACATATTTATTGTTTTGTGTAGACATAGTTTCATGTTCATAATGATATGTGTGGTCCTTTTCTCATGTCCAAAAGGTTATGCATGGACCTAGTTTCTTGTCCAAAGGATTATTCAAGGGCCATATTTCAGGGCCTTAACTTAATGAGTAATCCAATTTCTATTTATATAAGTTCAAAATGTTGTAATCTTTCATTTTTTTTCTATAACACTATTTAATTGTTTTTCTCTCATGGATTATGTTCATTAATATAATTTATGATTCATATCTTGTGAAATGTTAATATTTCAACCATGATTTATGATTATGGTCTTTATTATATAGGGTATGATTTTCAGAGGTTAAGCTCATTTTCCCATTCCCTTGTTCTCACGTTATTCTTATGTGATAATGGATATAGCACGTTATTAGACTTAATGAGTGTCTATGATAAAACTCTCTTATTATTAATTTTCCCTTATCATGAAGAAAGGTGTTTTGTTATATATTTCAAAGAAGGGTTATGGTAATGGAGAAATTGTTTGGAGATAATGCATCTTTCTTTTGAACTAGTTTTTTATGTGTACATGTTTTAGAAGATAATAGACCTATATGATTCTTGCATGGATCATCATATGTGATTTATTCAATAATCATATCAAAAATGTAATATTTATATAGTAAAATTAATGGTATATATATATGTGTGTGAAATGGAATAAGATACCGAGAATTTCCCTTTAATCAGTTTTACTTAATGAATAAAGATGATAAAAAAACTTCAAAACATGTATATCTCTATTAAATAAAGGTCAATTAAACTAGGTTTATAGTTGGGGGATATATATATAATTTATTTTCTTAAAATAATAAAAATAGTTAGTGAAATTATTGAAATGAGAATGAAAGCATAACCCAAAGGAAATTAGATCGTCTAGATGGATCCCTTATGTTTTTTTTAAAATCTTTTTAAAATTTCAATTAACATCAAGAATAATGAAATTAACATCATTAATTACATAATTAAAATTTTTTGAATCAATTGTTTTTCTATAAATACATTTTGTTTATTTAAATCCATTTTAATGTGATATAAGGTCTAATTAAGAAATTCTAAGGGTGTTTGTTTCACGGTTCCAAGGTTGGATCACTTGAGAATAATTTTAGAGATTTTAGTGAAATTAGAATAAAACAATAAAGGTAAAATTAATTGATAATAATTTCCAAATATAAATTTAAATGATCCCAAAAATAATATATTTTATGGAATCTGTATGATTTATTTTTTAAAAATGTTAATGTTATATGTTATGTTTATTTTGGGCATTTTATAGACCATCATGAACATGTATCATTTTAATTAATATTATGTACAAATATTCATTCTAGGAAGTGAAAAAATAATATATATATATATATAGTTTATTATAAGCCAATGTTAGTTTATTTAAAAATTACATGACAGTGGTAATGGAAAATGAAAACACATTACCAATGGAGGGGTTAAAATAACATAACATGGGCAATGGATTTGTTTTTGGAAAAGTGTAGAAGATAAGTGGAAGGATGATAGATATTCATTTATCACTATAAAATTTTTGAATGTAATTGAAACTAGAGTTATTATACTATGTTTAATGAGGGTGGTTAGGAAATGTTTGATGAATAAAACTATTTAATGGAGGAAACATGAAAATATTACCACTTGATTGTCATCTCCTTGAAAAACTCTTTAAGGAACTCGGTATTGGGATTTTGGTTGGAAAATAAGCACTAGGAAATGATGGAGATTCATTTGAAGTGAAGTGGGTAGAAATTCTGAAATATCCAATTCATAGAATATTTTAGTAGAAGGGGGTGTGAGGGGTGTTTTTTAAATACAAACATCATTGAATTTTTATTTTGGATCAATAGTAAAAATAGTGTTTATTAGTTTGAATATATAAATTAGTTGGTGTTTGTGAGTATAAACCAATAGGTTCTTACATAATACATTATGTACTTAATCATGTATTTTTTATATAATGTTAAATAATGTATTTTATAGTGTTTCGCTATTCCAAAAAAAAATTGATCTATTTTAGAAACATTAAAAAAATTTACTGACACAATATTTTGAGTATTATATTCAAAAAATGAAATAATTTTTTTTAAAATAAATTTCTATTTATGAGAAATTAATTTTTAAAATTAATATTTTTTGTGGAAAAAAATTAAAATATTACAATCAATTTTAGGGCCCTTTGAATATATACTTATGGTCTCTTAAAATTGTATTATCATTATAATTCAACATAATATAAATTTATAATATTTTTTTTTTGAAAATAATATTTCTCATAATTTATTATATTTTTTAAAAAATAAAAAATAAGCCATATATGGTTTTTATTAAAACAAGAATATATTTTATCAATTCAACACTTTTTATTTAGTATTATCATGATATAAACATATCATATTTTTATATTCTAAGGTACCTAAATATTAATGTAATCTTCAAAAAGGGATGTTAAATTTCTGACGGTTAGATTACTATTACTAATTGTTGTATTAATATTCCAATAGTCTGATTACTAATCCAATTGTCACAATTTTAATGGTAATATGGGTACCCTACATCAAATATATACCTTATATTTAGTTCGTTATTCCTTCAATTATATTTACTCTAAAGGATTTATATATTTTTAGTGTTAAGAAGAACATTTTATTATAAATATTTTATTTTTATTTATATAGTGCTTTTCATGAGTGAAATTATTCATGTGGGATAGATTGATCCATATTTTCATATTTTTTTTATCTTTCTTCCTATTTTTATGTCATTTTAATATTTTCAATTCTTATGGTTGTTTTTATTTTTTAAATATAATTTTCAAAATATTATAATGAAATTGTATTGGTTCTGTCTTGTATTTCTTATGAATTACATAATACTAGAGAACGAATTTTTACACAATTATATAATCAAAGGGGAAATATCATTATAAATATTCATTTTTATTATAATATACACCTTCTAAAAATATATTGGTTCATAACATCAAACATTTCTCAACCAAACAATATTGAGACATTGAACCCTCATCACTTTCGTAATATTTCAATAAAAAATGAATGAGTGAAGGAACATGGAATAAAAATTTAATATTTTTAAATATAAGGGAATAATGTTAAAAACGATAATAGGGATGAGTTTTTACTATGAAAAAAACCAGGTTTATAACATAATCTTATATCAAGAAATTAAAATTTGGTACTAATAACCACTACCTTATGTTTGACATGATTTTTAAGAACTCTATCCTAATTTATAATAATTAAATATTTATTAAAATTTAATAAAAAATAATATTCAAACCTAAAACATTATAAATCATCAACTAATAATATTTTTCTTCATTTGGTTAAAAATTCACTCTAAAAACTCATTTTTTGATGTAAATTATTTCTTTTGTCATGTTTGTTTCAATTTGGATGTTATAGACCATGAACATTAATAGTGGATCCATAATATCTAGAATATTAATAATTTCATAATAATAATATTTAATAATTATGTACACTCTCACAATTATTCAAACTAAGCAGTAATGAAAAATTAATTGCATCACTTCATGGAGACAGTAGTCTATACGCATAGAAGTGTAATGTTTTCCACTTTTTGAATGACGGAATAAAAGAAATAATACAGATAATTCACTTTTATATACATATTATTATAATATAAATATCTTATATATTGATTAAATAAATCCTTATCACCATTAATGTAATTTTTAAATAAAAAAGGAATCACATCATTTTCTGGAGGTGATAGTCCACATGTACGCACAAGCGACATTTTAATTTTCAGGGAGATGGGAAAGTAAAAAGTAGATAAGGTAGTATAATTACATATTAATTATTATTTTACTAATATCACATATATATGAACACATTAAATCTTTTATAATTACACGCTATGATATATGGTGGTGGATAATCAATCATATCGCCGCGTAAAGGTAGTAGTCCACACTTGTTCATGAGGGATACATATATTTCCCATTTTATGGATAGGTGGTGTAAAATGGATGTTATAAAATCATAATATTATCTTATAAATTTATTATATTAGATTTATAATGTTATTATCAATAAAATTAGTTCAAATAATGCTGGATTAGAAATGAAATTTAATCAACATAGTTAATATTCATACCTATTCATTAAGAGACCTCCTTTGGATAATACCATAACCCATGAAACACTGGTCTTAGGACAGTAACATGGGATCTAGGAAAAAGTTATTTAATTTAAGAAGGTTTTGGGGGAGGTATTATCTGGTATTGAAGACCCAAATTGAGTGAACAAGGTAGTACAGTATGTACAATTTATAAGGGATTGGAGGGAATAACATGGATTTACATAAAACAATTCATTAATATATGGTGAATTGCATGAGAATGTGTTGGCCAATTTAACATGATTTTGAGGATAATATAAAATTATTTCTAAATATCTTAAAATAGTAAAAATTGGTCATGTTTTTTTGTGATACTAAACTTATGTATTTTCTTAACAACCTATATAAAAACTTTTTATCCATAAATGTGGTTTCAGAATTATACTATTTCCCCATTCATTATAAAAATATATTTTTTTCTAGTAAATTATATTTATTTTTAAAATTAAAAAATGTATTAAAATTGAATATATTGATTTTTTATAATTTGAATAATTGTTTCTAAGTAATCATCAAAAATGCAACAAGGCCACATTTTTATAAAAAAGTAAATTTTTAAGAGTAAAACTAAATTTATATTCATTAAATAATTTATAAAAGAAATAAATTAAATTTTATTGAATATAAGATTTATAAAACACATTAAAACTATTAATAAATATGGTTTACTATAATTTATTAAGAGAAAATCACATTGAATGCTTTAAAATAGTTTTCTAAAAGTTGATTTATTAAGCCAAAAAATTTACATATACTAATGTTATTTAGAATACTGATTTTTATATAATGAAATATATTATTTATAATTTAATTAGTGTTGGGTTTCCATAATAATAAATTTATAAATTTATGGAAATTTTTAAATTACATTATATAATAATAATAAATTAATGTTTTATAAAAATATGTATTCTCACTATCCAATTAAATATAAATCATTTCCAAAATATTCAATTATTTCTCCCTGAAATAATGTTTAAATTATTATCTAAAACATTATATTCATTTAACCAAATTTAACTTCTAATAAGGGAATAAATTAATTATAATATCCATTCTCAAATTCCAACAAAAACCATTTTTGAAAAAATATATTTTAGAAGAATAAAAGGAAATTTATGAAATATAATACCTTATTAATTATGAATTAATCAATATATTTGATTTTTTTAAAACACATATACATATTTTCCAAATTTTATTGATTAATATTCATACATTCAATTTATCTTCCATTTTATAATCGTTACATTTAAAGAATATATTTTTATTGTATATCACAGTTCTCTTAATGTTTAGTGTTTTTTACAATGAAAGATATCAAGAATAATATACTTTAAGAATAATTTTTTATTGTGTTACAACCACCACCACCTGGATCATAAAATTAAAGTGGATGTAAATAAATCAACCACATATGATGGACTATTGTAATTTTTAATAACTTTTCCTTCACTGATAAGTAAATTTTCCTTATACTAAATGGGGAGAGACCCGAAAGACACCCCATGGTTCCTCTTCATTTATGAAAAATAAATCTATTAATTAGATTACTCAATAAAATATATTATAGATTCTCTCAGTATTACTATCCAAAAATTTATTCCTAAATAGATTTTAAAAGAGATTGTGAAATCTCAGAGGTTCTGTAATCCAAAACCAGAAACATGAAAATTTATATTAAGGAGGATGTCAACCCATCTAATGATCAATATTTTGATATTGAAAAAAATTCTGGTCACTCTAAGGTATTGGAAAATATTATCATAGTTTCATGTTATATATGGATAAATTTTATTCGCATATTCCCAATTAGTATTTATAAATTGATATTGACACTAAATAATGAATTTTGGATGCCCCTATTGAAGATATGGGTCATACTAAAATACTAATGGAAATATTTTTCAAAATATATCAAAGGAAGACTCATAAAAAATAAGATCCCAAACAAAATTATTTTATTTTATCATATTTAAAATAATCAAAAACATAGAAGGGTCTAGTTAAATATATAAACCACACACCACCTGTGGAAAATGACCCCACTTATATTGACGAATGGTTTTCCATATATAATTTTCATCTAGTAGATGTAAAGTAAATCATCAATGAAAAAATCAAAATAAATATTCCATATATATAATGTTCATGTGAAGAGGATAATGAATCCGAAATAGTACCTGAGTAATAAATAAAATATACAAAATTGGGTACTAGTCATCTGGTTGGGTAACAATACAAAAAATAAGTCTATTTTGACTACATGGATAATGAATTGTTTGATTTTAATCAACTTAGGAATCAATCAGCCCACAATATAATTCCAGTGAAGGAATAACTCAGATGGGGTATCGATAGTCGGCACTAACAATACAATCATACCATGTTCCAATAGAAACATCCACTTTGGTGTTTATTATGAAAACACAAAGTATTCATGGAATATTTGGTGGTTGGGATATAAGATATTGAGGGATAATGTGTATTTTTATTTTTAGAGAGAAATTTATATGCTAATTTTTCCTATTCTTGTCTCCCCCCACCTATTATTAATGAATTCCACCATCCTAATTTTAGTTTCATATTTGATCTGAATAATTTGTTGACAAATTTCATGACCGTGTTTGGCCCCATGAATGGATCAATAAAAAATAAATAATATAAAAATATTAGGTTATACATCAATACCATGTAAGGAGTAATTTTTTTCTGGTACAGTAATATAATTATATTTTCTATTTATAACTAGTATGTTTGTTTTGAAAATTCCAATACTATTTCTGCTTAACACTGAAGAAAATATCATTATTAACATCAGAAACTGTAATTTATGAAAAAATTTAGGGATTCAGAGTTCATCAATAGGTATAAGGGATTGAAATATTCTATAAACATGTTGTTCCATCAAGAGAATGTTTTTTAGATATAAACTTAATAGAATCATGATCAATTAGATACATAGTTTACCAATAAAAATACTAGTGATGATTTTGAGAGATTATAAAAACACACATTGATATGGGGATGTAATATGATGTCCCAGGGATATTAATAGACTAGTTTAACTAGAAGAATGATGAAAATCAATGTAGGGTGTATATAGAAACAATCTTGCTCACTACTACCCTAATATGCACTCAAAAAAATAATCCCAACAATTATGACATTGTAGATCCTATAGAATAAAAAAGTTATAAATATCACTGTCATTATAAGTGAAATAAGGTGCCAAATTTTCCAATGATTGTGGACTAGAAGAATAAAACATATTCTCTTTAAAGTTAGAGAGTTCAAAGGATATTTATGACGGTTATAGAAAATATTATCCTTAAATTACATGAATCCATCAATCCTACTAAGGTCATCTTACATGAACAACCTAATTACCACCCTTACAATTAGATATTGGACATTGTATCAAACACTATCTCAATTTTAAATACATTATCCAGAATCTTGGAAAATAAAATTTGGAAATAAATATGAATAATTTATTATTATATATGGAATTATATATAAATGTGATGGGGAATTGGAGGAAACCCCAATGAAAATTGTCTATAAATTCTGTGACTAAATTTCTATAAAATTGGTTTATCAAGTAGGTAAAATACACAAGGATAAATAGAATCTACATTGGTATATCCCATAACCCCACAAAATGCCTATGTGTATATCATTATCATCTTATTACTATAAGAGTATATTAATCTAAAACTAGAAATTCTTGTAATGTGATAAGACAATATCAGTAACTATGTTGATCCTTATTCTACTAAACATATTACCACTATCAATAGGATGACAGAAACCACCCTGTCAAAAGGGACTCAAATCAGATGAAGAATCATTATATTGTAATCTTTATATTATTAACTAAACATATAACTTCTTTATAAATGAAGAAATGTATGAAAATGAGTATCTAGCGTATAATGGTTGATGAGGGGGTTGAATCTGTATGGGTTTTGGTTGATAATATGGGATTGAAAAATAGATCCTAAATCATAGGAACATTTAGTTCTTATAGAGGATGGAACCATTAGTTGGTGGTGGTAAATCAGGGTGGTGAATTATGGAACAATTAATCCTCGAATAAGGATAATATTGTCCCATAGTGACTAATACATATATTTATCTCTTCCTTTTCCAACAATGAGTGATGAATGTAGTAATCAATAAAATGGAATTTAAATACCTCACCCTTACTGGGATAGTCTAAAGATCAGACATGAAAATGTGCATTTTAACCATATTAACTATAATCACACTTATTTATAAGTAAAATTCAGAGTAATCCCATTAAAATTTTAGGTCATCTACAATGAAGAAATGGATAACTCAATACTATCTTTTATCAAATAAATCACTACTCAATTTATTGGATATTTAATTTTACAAATGAAGATAACATATACATGAATATTGGTGTTTCTCCTTAGCACGTGAAATTTTGGATTCTAGTGAGAATAAGACACCTGTAATAACACCTTATTTAACCTTAAACCTTTCATATGTGATCTAGTGAAATCTTGAGAAACTCATCCCCTGAAATTTTCTATGTGTCTTCCTTGTTTCTCTCACTTTCACTATAAATTTGTACTCTCTCACATTTTATTTCAATACATTGGTTAGGATTAACTCTTCTTTCTACAGGATCTGTGACCAGTTTCCCCTATGAGTACGAAGGTCACCACACACCATTTAATTTTAATTTAACATTGTAATATTGAAGAGAAAACATTATTTATTTCTATTTTTGGATGAAGACTCAAACATATTGAAACTACCCAGTTATATAATGATCTAATATACTACGAAGTAGTATTAAACATTTTTTATATCTTAATTATTTGAAACCTTGACTATGATACTTCCATCAATTACATGTTTCTCCCTGTTTATTTCCCTTTAGAACTACAGTGTAGAGTCTTATAATTGACTATATCAACCTCTCTTGGAGTAGTAACTCCTCCATTAACCCACACAAGATCTCTATAACATTATCCTTTAACAGCATGTCAAGCCGAAATGACTATGGAATTGACATAATACATTGTGTTATCTTCTATAGGTTTAAGGATCCCAAATATTTTACTCTTTTTAAATGTAAACCTTCCACAATGAATGGAATAACTACATCATGTAATCATTCTACTTATAATAGATTTTGGTGATACCCTCTCTCTGTGGGGTGGACACCTAAAAGTCTCCGGTGGCTCTAAAATTTGTCAATAAGTGTTATGATTAATGGTGAACCTAACTATGTGGTGTAAAAACACTCTTGAGAACCACATTATTCATATGTTTGTAAAACCTGAATCATATAAGAAAAATATTCCATTTAAGAGGTAAATTTTGTCTGACAACAACTGTTGTTAAACTACATCCTCTTGTTTCACCTCAAACACGATATGATATATACCATCCTCATACCTCACCTACATCGTGGAATTATTTTATAGGCACATATACTATAGTAATGGGTGAATAAATAAACAACAATGTTGTATTTCAAATCTATTTAGAACCTAGTCTTGGACACTAAATTTTTTGGAGGCTTCTTTAGTGACGTTCTTGAGTGCGCTCTGGTAGGTTTTCCAATATTTATAAAAAAACATTTTAGTGTACCTTCCTCCTTAAAAAAATATTGTGAGTATGTAACATGAAATAATTCATACCCCCTATGTCTTAGTGTCCTAAAATAATCATATTCTACGGGGTTCAGCATGAGCTGTGACATTGGATCTATCATTGTATCCTTCTTCATATCATTAAATAGGCCCCATGAAACCTACCAAAGTATTTATTTATTATAATAACATAATTTGGGTTTTTTAGAAAAAATAAAAAACATTAAAATTTTAATTTAATTAATAATTAATAAACCACATTCAATATGTGTATGAATGAGCCACTAATTTTCAATTATAAGCTCAGGTGAACCACACCAATAGTTATAAACAATTATTGAGTGTAATTTTTCACATTAATTGATACCTTGAAATATATACAATAACATGGAATTTGTAAATAACATACTCTTCATATTCTAAACACTTTTCCCCCTTCTAAACACCAATAGAAAATAATTTTTCCACATTTGTAAATGAAGCCAATATATCAATTTTCTAATAAGTTAAAACTAAAGGTGTATATATCTGATAAGTTGAGACATGAAAACATATAATGATCATAAAAGAAACTATAAGGAATGGTATTATATCGTAGAATTAATTAATTGGATATATGCTACTTGATAAAATGATCCAAATGATGCTTTTTAAAAAACCACTTTGGGTATTTCCTATGTTAAGTTATCAGAAGCATAATCTACATTGACACTTTCCATTTTTAAACTTATATTTGATCTAAGTGTGTTTGGTTGATCAGTTTTAGGTCTGACTTTTATTGAGATTTATCACAATTTATTTATCAAAAATTATTTGAATATGATAAAGAACTTAAATAGGAACACCATTATATTCTCTTCATCAAGATCAATTTGGGTCATACTAGAGTGGCAACAATGTAATATTCCTCTATGGTGTTGAAAGATCTTCAATCAAGATTATTGATTTTTCATAATATAAATTATCTCCCCAGATAAGAAAACCTATATGAAAAATATTTTTGGTCAACTAATGAATCACATCAATCAATAATCATCAAAACCAATAAATTTTGTTGTGGATAATTATGATATAATGGTCCATACATTATTATATGATGGGTATTTTGATGTATTATTTTCACATCCTTCATGTGGATTTATCTAGTGTCACTTTAAAAGAAGTGATATAACAATCAGCTAATAAAATATGTAATGAAGTGGAATTTAATTGAAGTAAATTTTCAATGAATAATTGATATGTAATAACATTTACCATGTTTCCTTACTTATATTTAGACAATTTCATCCATGTATATGCTAGAGTGAAATTTATCCTTTAATCCCATGTATTAATCATATTAAAATATTCATGGATTTTTTTTAGTTTCAGGTAAAAATATCATAAAATCATGGAATTACCTTCAATACATGGAAAAAGTGACATTTCACTAATTAGGCACATCTCAAAGTTACACGTCATATGTTCTAAAAGATACTTCCATTGGCTTGCACCCATTCCTATTAAAAGTATTTCGTCAAAATTGATATTAAACAAAAATTATTGATCATTGTAATTAATAAGTTTTTTGTTATCATCATCTCCTACCGTATCAAAAATAACCATATTTAAGCATTGATCTAACATAGAATAAAATGACCTTGGTGCCTACAAAAGGACATACAACATCTTCTTCATTTGAAACAGTTTTCCATTGTCCTTGTTATTGAGGAAAAAAATCCAATTTCTCAATGTACACTTATTCTTCATGGAAAAAAATAAAGAAGGATTATTTTAAATCAATTTTATTTATTTTAATCCATTATGGAATCCAACAACAGAATAGTGTAATGTCATGCTATGGGATAAAGTGTATCATCAATATTAATTCCTTCAATTTGAGAATACCCTTTTCACAAAATACATACTTTTTTTTCAAATCACCTTTTAATAAAAAATTAACCCTATTTCAAAAAACCTATATGGTTATGATGAAATTTTGATCCCTTATGCTTGAAATAACATCCCATGTATCATATTCCTCAATTTTTTCAATATCTTTATTTATATCTCGAACCAAACACTAATTATTTATATATAATATAAATTATTTTTATTCCACCAATGATAATAATTGTACATGATACAAAATATTAAATATTATAACATTGAATAGGGAATTCAGGTCTCGAAATTTGATTGATTCATTCATTCTCTTTATCCTCCCCATTTGTCTGTGTGAGGATTCATGATTTTTTGTAATTTCTTCATAATATGATTCTTTATCAGATTTCACCTAATCATTTTTATCCCTCCATAAACCATGTTTTTCATCATTAGTTTTAAGTTTATAAATTGTACGGTTTCCAAGAAATATCATCTCATGTATAGATATTATTTTCCCACATTAATCAATTACAATAACATTATTCTCAATAATCATTTTAATTTTCTTATTGAAATACTTTTAAGATTTACTATTTGATATGTAACAATGAAATATGACATCATATCACCAGTCATAAAAATTTCTAATCTTCTTGTTTTTGAGAATAAAATATTTACTTAAAAACTCTATTAATTACATGATTGTTGGATTATTTCCCAAGAAAATACCATATAAATTTATCACTTCATTTTCAAATATAGATTATCCATTGAATATTTACACCATTGAAAAAAAATATTTATTATCAATTTATTTCAAGATGATTGTTTTCATTCATCAATGGTCATGAAAATATTTTTGATTATTAAATTTTTATTCACTCCACTACAACATTTTAATGGGGTGTTCAAATATATTAATCTTGATTTTTAATTATACATTTCACTATATATTCATTAACTTGAAAATTTGTAATCTCGTTTCTATCATCTGTTTGGAATTTTTCAATCATCACATCAAGCATCATTTCAAATCCCATTCAATGTAGAGTTATACATATAAAAAAAATTTCATATGTAAAATAGGAATAATCGATTCTATTGTGCTAAAGCCATAAAATAAATTGTATATAATATGTATTCTCATTTATCACTTAAGGTAGAATTATCCCACAAATATCAACATGCACAAGCTCAACAAATATTAATTCTTCCAACATCATTTGATTATATTAAATTTGGACAATCTTTCCCTTTTGAAATGAATTTCATATTTGAGTGTGATCACACATGAGATGGGGAATGTAACATGCTCTATATAATATTATTGACTTCTCTAGAATTATTTGGATCAAATTTCAATTCCATAAATATAGTATATGAATATCATATTCTTTATAATTAATTGGTAATACTTAATGTATGAAAATGTGTATATTTTCCATTGTTCTTATTCCCTATAAAATAAGTGAAATATATTATGATTTGGGGGTATATTAATTTTAATTGAACTCCACCTCATATATGGGTTTAGACAATTGGATGAAAATAAGAATATTATGACTTACCCATCAACCAAGAGAATGTCATACTAACTATTATATTTTTCTAAAATATATCCTTTTCTAGACTCAATAATATTAAGACCTTCATAATTCTAAAATCAATGGACACAATCTTCATTATTCATGATATTATCATTAACACCATTATTACCATCATATATAACATGTTTCTGCTATCCAATATCATCAACCTTGATTTTTATGTTACCCAAAAGACAATATTGGAAACATTAGCATCTGAATATTTTCATTCATTAACCATATTAGTGATCAATGAATATCATCATTTTTATTCACCGTAAATTCCTCATTATTTTTAGAGAATGGGAAATTAGTTTTCCGTTCTCTCATTATTTATATGAATATTGTAGCTTTTCATTCTTCAATTTCTTAGAATTAGTGATAATATTTCTTGTATTAATGATGATAAATTTATTACCTTATACCCATAGGATTTAACAAATAAATGTTACCATTTAAATTAATATAATGAATATAAATTATGTTTTCATTTTTGTATTTGTGTTTCTCCAACAAGGGATGCCTGGTAATAGATCACATGCACTAAGTGTGCACCATAATTCTATAGAAAACAAAATTGTTGACGAATCAAAATTCTTCATGACCTCATTAATGTTTTATTTTCCATTAATGTAATGATTACCTTTGTATAATCCCAACCTGGGGTCCACTTAACCTATTCCCCAATACGTTTGTTCGCATGGCCACAAGCACACCCCCCCATATTCTAGTGGCTACTGACTTAAAGTGATCGTGTGAAGGTCGTAGGGTGGGTAGACTATACCCTCTTACCAGAGTGGAATAGTTTATATACATATAAATAGACAATAATACTCAAAGGATATTAATAAATAGGCATAATTAGAATGAAGTGGAAGAATGAATATAATTGAATAACTAATAATATAATTAAAAGACTCTATGGTTGTACAAATACAAGGATGAATCATATTCTAATTTACTAAAGGTGAATAATGGAACATGCATACAATCATTCTATAAAAAAAAGAAAAAAAGAAAAAAAATGGTTGCTCCACTATAATCTTGAGAAAATGATCAATCCTTTTCTTATATCCTCTAACTATTGGTAATCATATTAAAAACATACAAAAGGGTACATTCTCTTATAAATTTCTATAGGAAGTTAACCTTCTCTAGGGAAAAAGGAATCTTGATTATGGTGTGAGATAATATTCTTATTAGCCACCAATAATGGTGTATATGTTTAATTTGAGTAGTGGTCATATCTAAAATGTGTCCATGTATAAACAGAATAGGAAAACAATGCAGAATTAAATAAACAAGAAACTAAGGTTCATATAGGACACCTAGCACGTCTACCTAATTCATCTCATTGATGGGAGAAAAGTCATATTAATAACTATATATATATAAATTAATAACATATATATATGGTTTAGTTATATATTTCATCCACCTACATGAACTATGTAATTGTGGATATAAGTGTCCATATACCTTGAATACTAGTTATTGGCAGGAGAGAGACAGAACTCATACATCCATGACAAGTCTAAACGAGCCTATGTGATAAGTAAATATGCTACATGGCCTATATCTCATAATTATTTGGAGACGTCAATCCCGTTTCTTGAGATGGTGAGTGTTTCATCATGCGAACACTCTAAATAGGGAGTGTGTTGCCTAAATCACAACATCCTACTTGTATCTTTTGTGTGAGGAGTATTTATCAACACCAAATATAAGAGAGAATGGTTCCTACATTATCAAAAGAACCCTTACTATCATACACATGCCATGTAAATGTGCCACCACATTTATAATACTAGGAATGAGGCAATTCTTATTACGAAAAATGTTCATCAACTTCATATATATATAAGGAATAACTTTTTAATTGACTGATTTATAAGGAAGAAACCATATGTTTTGCCCTACTACCAGTCAATCAATTCAAGAATCCAATTCAATAATTCGCATTATTTTAGGAACAAGAATCTTCCAAGAATAATCCATCGTATAAAACCATTTAGTTGCTTTAAATAAATGATTCCTTTATATATATAAAATTCGATATTCATTTTAGAAACAATCATACCAATTTTCATGATCCATCCCATGTATTCAATTTCATATCATTTACTTAAAATAGAAAATATAGTTTATAAACGAAAAAAGAGACACTTAATAGATGAAATTATCATCATGGCAATTTTCTATATCCAAAATTCCAACTATAGACTATCCAAACCCTTAGAAGGGTCATTGGTATCAACATAAAATTCATATAAAATTGAAAATTCATTTTTAAACTAGGTCTAAAATTTTGGATACAATTTGGGAACATTCCCATTTAACCATAAAAGGAAATTTGACATGCATACCCATTGTTTGTCCATGGATGATATAACCATCATCTATACTCCAAAACAAGGATGAATAGTTTTATATCAAGTTATAATGATCAATTTGATATGAAATAACTAGATAAATGGTAAATCATTACCAATCCACTATGTGACACAACAAAATTTCAACAAAGCATCAAAACTCAATGGAAAAATGAACTTACAACCAACCTCAAGAAAATATATTAATATTTAGTCAATATCGACAAAATATTTTAAGCCCAATATTTGAAGTAGTTCTAAAGAGATTTGTGAAACATTACAATGTCTTAGACGAATGCAGTGCTTCCGAAGGATTGATGATCAGACAGTGGACATAATAGTTAGCTCAATTACTAACTTGGAAGATTTGGGATCTAATGGGTGAAGAAAACCCAAAATAGCCAGTGTAAGAGAGGAGGGAAGAGAGAAAGGGGTAAATAGATTAAATATGGGAGAAAATTTAATTTCTTCTTCAAATGTGATGGTGGGTGGTTTAAGTGCAATTTTTGAAAAATGTGTGCAAATTGTGTGCAAGATACTGCTACTTATGGGAATATCACATTGTTAGGAAGATTGTTTTTCTAAACTTCACAGACCATGAAAATAAAATATGTCCCAAATTTTAGAAACCATTTATGGTCATGTGCCCTAGGTTATAAGGTTGTAGAAAAAGTGTTCATCCTACAGGTTCCACTATCTGCAACTACGCAGTTTTAGAGAAATTGTTCGGGCTGGGAGACATAGTTTCTCCAAACCGTGCATCCCATTATTTTATCATTTTTTTCAAAACTCATGGAATTGAACAAGCCTTTGATCCTCTTGGGAAATTTTTGGGCCATATTTTACAGTTAACATGATTATGTAAGGGATTTAAATTGAAAATAAAATGATCCCTACCATCCTGAAAAGACATATTGTTAAAACATCCCCTCCTAAAAGCAACACATCCATTAGTTGGCCTTCATAGGGTAAAAAGTAACCATCAACAAAATGTTTCGGCCACTCATCTCTTCTATCAATTTCACATTCCTCAATCTCATCCTATAGTCGGTTTTGATTCCATAGCACCCATACCAAAGGAACTATCTTACTCGGAGTATCTTCATAGTCCGGTCACAATATAAATATGATAATCCTAAAAGGAAGCATCCATATTGAGCTCAACCTCATTTGGATGAATGTTTTGTGAGGGGTATGGATAGTATCAATGAATCTAAGATACATTAATGAACTCATGAATTTTTCATTATCTCTATGAAGACCCAACCTATAAGACACTAACCTGATCTATTTCATAGCCACAAAGGGTCTAATAAAAATCAGTGAGAGCTTACCCTACTTATGAACATGTCTATTCCCTAACCTTGGAGAGACCTGTAAGAAAGCTTGTCCTCAACCTCAAACTCAAGAGCTATCTAGTGTCTGTTAGAATATGACTACTTTCTGGACTGAGCTCTCAACATGAAAATTCTAATCATCTTCAATTAATCTCTAGTTTCCTTTATAATACATGGTCCAAGCATAGCTTCTTGTCCTTTATCTAGCCATCATAGAGTTGAGCTCAAAGGACTACAATATAAGGCTTCATAAGGATCCATCTCAATATTAGTATAAACAGTCTTATTATTAGAGAACATACTGAGGGGAATGTGTTTCTACCAAGAACCTCTAAAGTCAAGTAGGAAATCCCAAAAGATATCCTCTAGCACTAGAATAGTATGTTCTGTCTGTCCATATGTATATGGGAGATAGGATATGAAAAGAAGCATCTGTGTACCCAAGGACTTCTACAAATCCTTCCACATTCATGATATAAAATGACAATCTCTGTCAAAAATGATAGAATGGGTAGATCTACGAATACATACAACATCCCAAATTCACAACATACCTTTATCATCTATCATGAAGGACTCTCGTACAGTTACGAAGTTTTCAACCTTTATCAAATAATCAATGAGAACCCAAATTGTATCATTTCCATGAGTTAATCTATTTAAACCACTCACAAAATCCATCGATACATTATCCTATTTCCACTCATGAATGTAGAACGGATGAAAAAGTATTTCCAGTCAATGATGTTCCTTCATCAACTACAAACATGTGGAACATTGAGTGATAGATCAATAAATCTACCATTTAATACCATACACCAATAATCGAAATGTAAGTCTCGATACATTTTGGTTACACTAGGGTTAACCTCTCATGTTGAGGCATGAAATTCCCATATCATCTCCCATTTGATGTCTTATGGGACACATACATTCCCATGGAATTATGAATTATTAAACCCATCCACTTGTCATCATGAATATGTATCATCATCTAGGACATTTTTAAGGACCCCCAACCCAGTTTCCCGGAACCAGTACCTTATATTAATAAATTTTTGTTTTTAAAATTAATTGTATCTTGAAGGACCAAATAGTATATTATCATTGGACAAGAATATAATTACATTATTGTTACATTACAATATGAAATGATAAAAAATATAGATATTCCATTTGGAACATCCATAAATTCTAGATTATTCATTCAACTCATTTATAATAATATCCATCTTCTCATCCTGGGGAAAAATAAAACATCAGAATGGAGTGATATGATATTATCATTAAGGGTAATTAATACAGTGGAAGTAATCATAAACATAAACAATAGGTATGTCAAATAACTAAAAACACATGCCTTTAAAAATAAACATGAGCATAATATTGAAAGAATGAAAGGTGAGTAAATAAATCCATGTAACTGATCATAGGAGAATGAAACGTAACAATTTATATTCTACTAGGTCAAATAATAACATGGTTTACCAATTACTATTATCATAATGTGGTGATTCATAATGCTAGACATTGGAAACATATTGTCAATTCATCTGCTGAGACTTCTGAAAATACTAGTGTAATTCCTCATCCAAATCCAATTTCTATTTTTCCTCATGAGACCTTATAATGCATCAAGGGGATATATTATTAACATTATATAATTTATTTATATAAATGATATTGGAGTTTCCATTCCCATTTGGATAGAGGAAGTGATGAAAGGATAAGAAAATAAAATGAACTGAAATGAAATTAAAAGAAAATAGAAGGGGATTTACCTCTTGAGTTATCCCCCTTGAGAACCTCATTAAAGAAAGGGGTTTCAGTATTTTAGTAATAACAAGAGATACTATACGTGGGGAGAGACTAGGGGATGGGATTTGGGATGACCATTTACATGCTTCAAGGCTTAGAGGAGTGAGGAGAAGAGGGGGTCAGGGGTGGTTTCTATAGTGGAGGAGAGGGGTGATTTCTCATTATTTAATTCATTATTTTAATATTTTTCTCCAGACAAGCAATTATGTTGAATATTGTGAATAAATACTATAATTAGATTATGTGAGTTTCAACCAATGGTTATTGCATCATCCATTACTCAATGAATATTTTCTTTAACATATAATGTATATATACATTAAATTATCATATTTTACTATTCACAAAAAATTCATTTTTTCTAGAAAAAATCCCAAAAACTTACTTTTGACCATTTCTCAACATAGAGGATATAAAAATAAACTCCATTTTCTGAAAATATTTTCTAAATATGATAAATTTATTTTTTAATTAAAATCATCATTTACTCAAAAAATACAGTTAAAATTAAAACATATTTTATAACACCCAGAAAAATTAAGTAGGATCTTATTAAATTATCCTAAAATCATAGTAAAATAAAATATTGATTTAGGAATAAATTTTATTAAAATTAATTTTATTTTAATCTAATTTATTAATTTTAATTAAATATTTATTATTCATAAAAATACTAACACTTAATTATTACTTTTAAAAATTTCACATACTTATACATTAATATAATTGTATGATACTTATATTTATAAGATGTTTAAATTTTATTTATTCTTTAATATGGGAAATTACTATTCATTAGAACATTTCACTATTTATAACGGTCATATTACAATTCCAATGGTGAAGTTACTATTTAAAAAAAATGTTGATCCGAATAGACTCAAAATATCTTATAGATCACAACTATCTATGTTTATTTTTTATAATTCAATAACCTAGAGGTGGAAAAATTATGTTTAATGACTAGGTAGTAATAAGAAACTATTGTTTCATAGAGACTAATTGTTTCATTCATTACATTCTATATTAAATTTATTTATAAATCCTTGGGGTGTTAAACACTTTGCCTTAGGAAAAAAACATTAGGGTCATATAACTATCTCACTATTACCCATTATAGCAGAGTTGAAGTCACTGCTAAGGCTGAGAGGATAGTTTGATCATGGTTCTCATGAACCTTAACATGCTTATCTAAGATTAAATCCATAAGCATCCATTAACCATTTAATTCTTGAACTGCCTTTTCCTATGTTGTTTTCCTCAGAACATCGACCACATAATTGCCTTTACTATGCATATAAGCTAGATCAAAATCAAACTATTATAGGATCTCAACCCACTAGTGCTGCCAAACTGTAACACCCCAGGTAAATAAAGAATATGGCATTTTATATTTATCCATATTTGTGAATAAAATATTTAAATGACTTTAAAGGGGACGCTATGCTCGATGGCGTACCCAACACGCAACAACGAGTTTCTTGGGAATCTTACGTTGCACTCTAATAATAAAATAATATTATTTTAAATGGTAGTTAACATGTGGCCGTTGTAATGGCAGGAATGGATAGAAATAACTAAAATATGATTATATATGTTTTTAAATGTTTTTACATTTATCCAATAAAGGATAGAGGCTTAAAATATGGAAAGAATTCAATTTTAGTCATATATGCCCTAGTTTTCACTAAAGGTTCACTTATCGCCTTTTGATGGTGAACCGTCATTAAATATAGTTTTGTTCACTCTTGTACATTATATTGGACCAAATAAAACTCTTATTAAGAATCGGGACATCAAAATTTACTTTGTGTAAATTTTTGGTATCTTTCCGATAATGTTCATTTTTATTAACGAATAGTGTAAAATGTTGTATTTTAATTCAAAACCTCTTTTTAATCTAATTTATTTATATGATTAGATTATATTTTTAATTGGTTTTAAAGTGAAATTAGAATATATTTTTACCATTAAATCCAATAGTGGTCATTGGAATTAATTTCACTTTGAAATCAGACTTAAACTAGTGTCAATCTTTTGATACTTATTGTTTTATAAAAACACGCTTTTTGCTCTGACAACGGGAATTAATTATTAAATTAATAAATGTGACTAATATGTTTTGAATTTTGTAAAACGGAATTCATTTTTGAATTCGTAATATCAAATATAGCTTAGGGTGAAGTTTTGGTATTTTTCTGAAAAACTCCAATTTTTTATAAATAGTGAAACCGCTAAGTGGTAATCAAGAAAACTGATTTTTCAGTCAAATGAAAGTTTACCACTAATGTGTATTGAATTTTGAAAATCCGACATACATGGTTGTCATTAGTATGTAAAATGTGGTTCAATTGGATGAAAATAATTTTTTGGTGAATAGTAATTTTTTTCATCAATCGCGATTAGAGGTAATTAGTGTCATTTATGTTAAAAATGATATTATAAGAATGTGAAAACACCATGACACTTGTACTACACCTATTGGGTGAGTCATGGCCGACCAAGACAAGCCATGGGAAAACTTGGGGACCCCATGGAGCCACTTTAGTTGGAAAATGACAATAATATATTTTTATTTAATGTTAAAATTAAATTGACACAAACATGAGTTGTTTTACTAAAATAGTTTTTAAGTGGGGTTACACAAGTCCCAATTTTGATTATAAATAGTCATTGGAAATATAAAACGATTTCCTACATCATAGTGATTTTTTTATAATTTGTAGACATTAAATAAAATAAATTATTTATGACATAATAATGATGCAGCGATGACATCATTATTTGACGATTTAAATAAAATGGAAAGATAATGTAAAATATATGAACTACACATGTCCAAGACATATTGGATGGGGGGATTTAGAACCCTTATCACCTTATCCACGAATTATATCAATGTGGGACCTTTTAAAACCGAAACACATTTTCAAATAAAGTAATATTTCTTACTTTCCAAAAGTGCCCCTCCTCTCCTCTTATAAAAGGCCCCCACCTCTACCTCATTTCACACACTCCTCAACCCTTTGGATCGGCCAACCCATGCCCATTTACTCTCTCCACATCCCTATCCTCATCCTATAGGGTTCCCTTTGGGCAGAAGCTTTTCAAAGGAAGCCTTTAGGCTCAAATCAAAAGGAGGTACACTTTTAAAGGTAATTCATTCCCTCATGTTCATTTGTTTTATTTTACTTCTCCAACCCCCTAAACTCTTTTTATTTATTTCTTTTGTAACAAAAACAGTATCTTCAATATACTAGGATGTTGTTATAAGATTTATTCGAGCTACACTCTCACACAACTTCATCAAATGGTTAATGAACATACGGTTTCCGTGGATGGCGAAATTGTGCCTCCCGAAATGATGATTGTTCAATACTCATTTAACACCTTCAAAGGTGGCCATTATGATGTCACTATTTTTATATATGATATATAATATGTTTATGTTTTACTTATGATTCTTTATTTTTAATTTTTTTCTTACCTTTATGGCTTCCATTATGGGTATACGATATCTTCATTTTAGGAAGTGCGGATTACCGCCCCCTCAAAGTGATGTGATTCGTTAATGCCATATGTGGGACGTATAAAGGATGGATTTAATGTTATTATATATGATGTTATACTGGAATTATTATTTACCTCTATATCATTATTATTTCTTTCCATTAAAGTATGAGATAGAAATGAAAGTAGCGTTCATGCGTACGTACGGCTTACCGTTTCCATAAACGGTGCATTTCATTTCTTATCCCCAAATGTAATGTACTATTATAAGTACATATATATAATGGATATATATGATGTATGATACATCTAAATGATTAATATAATTCTGGAATTAAAATATACATACCTCTCATATATTTTTAATTCCATTAATACGACATAGAAATGAAAGTAGCGTTCATGCGTACGTACGACTTACCGTCTCCATGAATGGTGCATTTCATTTCTTTCCTCTAAATGATTATGTGATTTCATAAATACATGTATATGCTGGATATATATGATATATATGATATCCAAATCAGGAATGTCATTTTTGGATATGAAGAACCTTTGACCACACGAACAACATGTAATTTAAAGAAGTCCACTTTCGACTTAAGAACCAAATATCGACAAAACAAACATGATTAACTTAAATGATTAAATAATGTTTATAACATGGTAATAAGTGATATAAAAGGAATAAATAACTTTAAAAATGTTCTTAAGGAAGTATAAATTAACTCAAGTTTATTATTCAGGAGAGTAAAGAACGATCGAGTCAAGTTGGACCCGAGGTAAGGGATCCTACACCTCTCTTTCTTTTTAAGTACACTCTTTTATGTCATCTTTATTGTTATTGGGATGTTCTTTTATATTAATCTTACTGTAATTTTTATGTTCATGTGATTAGAGACCCTATTCTCTCTCATCAATCCATTTTGGAAGTTTTGAGTGGCGCCGATAGGCTGTCGAATTTTCGTAAGAGATCTAACCTCTCTCTTTTTTTTAAAGTACTCTCCTTTATGTAACTTCTTTTAAGCTCCTATTTGTTATGTTGGGGGATGTTATTTTATATTCCTCTTTCTGTAAACATTATCTTGATGTAATGAGAGACCCTATTTACTCTCATCAATCCATTTTGGAATTTTTAAGTGGCGCCGTTAGGCTGCCGAGTTTTCGTAAGAGATTTTTCATCTCACTTTTATTCCCGTGAGATTTATGCTACATTTTCCACAATTTACATTGAGTGGTTTATGGAATGCCCACTATTACAATCCTATTGTAATATAATTCCATTTATGGGTATTTACATATTCATTGTATGACACTTCTTCAATGGGGTGTACTTTTCAAAAGTTACCAAAGTCGGTAAGGGAACCTTTCACCCTCTTTTTTTTAAAAGACTTATTTTGTTGGGTCTTTTAATTTACATATTGTTATGTTGGTATATGTTCTCATATATCCTTATTTATTTAAATTTTATGTCCATGTGATGAGATACCCTTTTTTTATCTCTCATCAACTCATTTTGATGTGACGCTGTTAGGCTGTCAAGGGAACTTCTTAACCCAATTTCGATTTCTTTGGGTTCAACATGTTGTTATTGTATATGTAATCCTTTGAATATGTGTGACTGACCTTTGATTATTTTACACTTAATATCCACTTATATTTGGTGTATTCATTTGTCACACATAATTATGTAATTGATTTATCCTTAAAACAAGGATACCGTCTTTGTAAGGGACTTCGTCTCAATCTCATTTCATTGAGGCATATTTCGTTTTATACACAAATTTCTTTTATATGGTGTATAAACCCCCTTTTAATTTTACTTTTATACAAAAGGAATCTTTTTATACGAATCGTTTTAAAAAATGACAAAAAGGAAGGTTTCTTTTAACGTACGCGGCGACAAAAACCTTTTCCGCCACCGCGAGTATTATTTGGTCTTTGGCTTCCTCAACAAGCCGTTATGTTTTTAAAATGAAATAAATACCTTATACTATTTTATGTATTTGGATATTGAAAATGGTTTTGATAAAGGATTCTATTGTTATATATTGTGATTGAAATGTAGAAATGTTATCATTCCATTATATTGGTTTTATGTTTTATGATTTTATATTGGTACTTGGAAATTTTAACGGGTGGTTACGTTATAAACCATATGATGGGTGGTGCCGTGAATACCAGGATGGGTGGTTACGTTATAACCTCCAATGCATTGGGTATGGAAGTTGGCCGTATGGCTATTCCGTTATGTATGTATGGAAATTGGCCGTATGGCTATTCCATTAAGTGATATGTGTGGAAGTCGACCGTATGGTTATTCCACTTAAGTATGTTTATGTCCCAGGTTACCTTTATATATGTTATGTGTTCTTTATATGGGATTTATGGTAATCCTTTGGTTACAAAAAGGTAAGTAATGATACTTTTTTTCATTGAAAAGTTTTTACTACTTCATGAAGGTGAAAAGTATTACATTGATAATGTATTAATGGTTTACTTGTTGTTTTGAAAAACTAACAGTTTTCATTCTTTGTGTATCCCTTACTGAGCTTCTTATGCTCATCCCAAGTTTTTGAAATGTTTTTCATAGGACATAGCATGGAATAGGGTCAAGGATGGGATCAAGGGAATGTCATGCTACCTAAAACATGGAACTATACATGTTTCTTTTAAAGAGTTTTTATTTTATGGAAATTTAGTAGAAGCAACTACTTTGTAATCTTTTGAGATGTAATAGTTATGTCCTAATTCTCTAAAACTCTAAACCTGAAAAGATCCTCAATGTGAATTACTCATTTAATTCAATATTAAGTATGGTTTAAGGCTGGGGCCTTATAGTTGGTATCAAAGGTCGGTTTAGATAACTTTAGAGGTTAGGGTATTCTTTAAGCATAAGTGACATTACCATAATGGTTAGGATTTCAGAAAGAGTCCTAGTTTTAGATAAAGTGAATGAGTAAGTGTATCATAGTGTTTACCTTCCTCATTAGTACATGATGGTTTTGTTGATATACTCACACTGACATTTCTATTTTTAGTGAATGGATGGATCTAGCAGGCACCAAATAGACAACAGGTTTGAAGGAAACTGTGGTGGTTCTCTGATTAAGATACTAGATAAAATGGAGGATTCAATGAGGAAACCCGTGGTTGTTCTAAACCAAATATCAAGGAGTCATGATCAACCACTTCAACCTTGGTGAGTTCTCTAATGCATCATGTACGAGATGGACAACTCGATGTGGAAATTCAGGTAATAATTATTAAGGTAACCATTAGGGTTTATATGATACTTAATTTTTAGGTAATTATGGGTTACTCTATGATATGATGGAAAATGAAAGGAATGAGATAAACTTGAGGTTAAAATATGTTATGATTATTCTTGAAGATTTTATCTCATTTTGGGGAAAGTTTTAAGAATTATATAGTTTTGGAAAAAGGACAACACGTAGACCGTGTGACATTCCGTCGCGTCGGACAAAGCTGCGGGAATCGAACCCACAACCAATGTGCGACTGGTATTTATCGCCTACCACTGGACTACGTGAAGTCCCTGGTTAGTTTTACTGATTCATTCTAGTTATATGATTTTATGAATTAAGAGTAAGTTGATTTTGGGTTATTTATGAAAATGATTAACCTAACATGGAGGATATGTTATTAGGTTAATTACTTTTCAAAATGAGACTTTAGGAGCAACTGATACTGTTTGGAGATAAATGTTACGATTTATCTTGGAAGACTATGTGACTAAATCCTTAACATATTTGGGTTTCAATCTTATATTGGTTTACTTTGAAGAATTATATGGACAAATTGATTATAGAATGGTCCTCGTTGAACTTTGGGTTTTGTTGGACAAATTTTGGAGATTAAGAATAGATATTCTTTTTATAAAGGGTTATCCTTTTCTGGATTATCTGATCTTATACTAGCCTTTTTGGTTTTGGTTTTGTTTAAGTCTAAAGACATGGGAAGTATATTGTTCTATTTTGTGGATTAGGTGATTCTCTAGAAGTGGATTATAGTACTCTTAATGTGAACAAGTCTTCCTAAATACTCGTCTTTTGGAGAAAATATGAGTTTGTGTAAGGAATCTAATAAAAGTTGAAAGTCAATATGATAAGTGATTATGTTTCCTTATGAATAAATTCCTCAATAAAAAGTAACTTAAAACAAAAATGTTGTCTATTAACTTTTCCTACTGGGGAATCGAATACCGTTTAACCCATCACAAGTTTGTGATTTTCTCGTGGTTAACTTTCTCCTAAACATGTTTTCTATCACTCTCCATCAGTACATGACACTTTGTTTTTTCCTCCATGTCCATATTTTCATACTTGGAATCCTAGTATGGGTTAACTCGGGTGACCTTTGTACTTATCTTCTTTTATTTTAAAGTGTTTGTTTTACCGACTTTTTTTCCGATGTGGGACTTTCAAGGATGTTTCCAATCGCAATTTTAAAATTGCGAGGACGCAATTCCCAAAAGGGGGGAAGGATGTAACACCCCAGGTAAATAAATAATATGACATTTCATATTTATCCATATTTGTGAATAAAATATTTAAATGAATTTAAAGGGGACGCTATGCTCGATGGTGTACCCAACACACAACAACGAGTTTCTTGGGAATCTTACGTTGCACTCTAATAATAAAATAATATTATTTTAAATGGTAGTTAACATGTAGCCGTTGTAATGGCAATAATGGATATAAATAACTAAAATATTATTATATATGTTTTTAAATGTTTTTACATTTATCCAATAAAGGATAAAGGCTTAAAATATGGAAAGAATTCAATTTTAGGCATATATGCCCTAGTTTTCACTAAAGGTTCACTTATCGCCTTTTGTTGGTGAACCATCATTAAATATAGTTTTGTTCACTCTTATACATTCTATTAGACCAAAAAAAACTCTTCTTAAGAATCGGGACATCAAAATTTACTTTGTGTAAATTTTTGGTATCTTTCCGATAATGTTCATTTTTTAATGAATAGTGTAAAATGTTGTATTTTAATTCAAAACCTCTTTTTAAACTAATTTATTTATATGATTAGATATATTTTTAATTGGTTTTAAAGTGAAATTAGAATATATATTTACAATTAAATCCAATAGTGGTCGTTGGAATTAATTTCACTTTGAAATCAGACTTAAACAAGTGTCAATCTTTTGATACTTATTGTTTTATAAAGACACGCTTTTTTCTCTGACAGCGGGAATTAATTATTAAATTAATTAATGTGACTAATACGTTTTGAATTTTGTAAAACAGACTTCATTTTTGAATTCGGAATATCAAATATAGCTTAGGGTGATGTTTTGGTATTTTTCTGAAAAACTCCAATTTTTGATGAATAGTGAAACCGCTAAGTGGTAATCAAGCAAACTGATTTTTCAGTTAAATTAAAGTTTACCACTAATGTGTATTGAATTTTGAAAATCTGACATACATGGTTGTCATTATTATGTAAAATGTGGTTCAATTGGATGAAAATAATTTTTTGGTGAATAGTAATTTTTTTCATTAATCGCGGTTAGAGGTGATTAGTGTCATTTAAGGTAAAAATGATATTATAAGAATGTGAAAACACCATGAAACATGTACTAAACCTATTGGGTGAGTCATGGCCGACCAAGACAAGCCATGGGCCAACTTGGGGACCCCATGGTGCCACTTTAGTTGGAAAATGACAATAATATATTTTTATTTAATGTTAAAATTAAATTGACACAAACATGAGTTGTTTTACTAAAACACTTTTTAAGTGGGGTTACACAAGTCCAAATTTTGATTGTAAATAGTCATGGAAAGCTAAAAAGATTTCCTACATCATAGTGATTTTTTTATAATTTTTAGACATTAAATAAAATAAATTATTTATGACATAATAATGATGCAGCGATGACATCATTATTTGACGATTTAAATAAAATTAAAAGATAATGTAAAATCTATGAACTACACATGTCCAAAACTTATTGGATGGGGGGATTTCGAACCCTTATCACCTTATACACTAATTATATCAATGGGGGACTTTTTAAAACCGAAACACATTTTCAAATAAAGTAATATTTCTTACTTTCCAAAAGTTCCCCTCCTCTCTTCTTATAAAAGGCCCCCACCTCTACCTCATTTCACACACTCCTCAAGCCTTTGGCTCGGCCAAACCCTTCCCATTTACTCTCTCCACATTCCTCTCCTCATCCTATAGGGTTCCCTTTGGGCAGAATCCTTTCAAAGGAAGCCTTTAGGCTCAAATCAAAAGGAGTTACATTTTTAATGGTAATTCATTCCCTCATGTTCATTTGTTTTATTTTGCTTCTCCAACCCCCTAAACTCTTTTTATTTATTTCTTTTTTAACATAACCAGTATCTTAAATATACTAGGATGTTGTTATTATATTTATTCGAGCTACACTCTCACACAACTACATCAAATGGTTAAAGAACATACGGTTTCCGTGGATGGTGAAATTGTGCCTCCCGAAACGATTATTGTTCAATACTCAATTAACACCTTCAAAGGTGGCCATTATGATGTCACTATTTTTATATATGATATATGATATGTTTATGTTTTACTTATTCTTCTTTATTTTTCATTTGTGTCTTACCTTTATGGCTTCCATTATGGGTATACGCGATATCTTCATTTTAGGAAGTGCGGACTACCGCCCCCTCAAAGTGATGTGATTCGTTAATGCCATATGTGAGACGTATAAAGGATGGATTTAATGTTATTATATATGATGGTATAGTGGAATTATTATTTAACTCTATATCATTATTATTTCTTTCCATTAAAGTATGATATAGAAATGAAAGTAGCGTTCATGCGTACGTACGGCTTACCATCTCCATGAACGGTGCATTTCATTTCTTATCCCCAAATGTAATGTACTATTATAAGTACATATATATAATGGATATATATGATGTATGATACATCTAAATGATTAATATAATTCTAGAATTAAAATATACATACCTCTCATATATTTTTAATTCCATTAATACGACATGGAATTGAAAGTAGCGTTCATGCGTACGTACGGCTTACCGTCTCCATGAACGGTGCATTTCATTTCTTTCCTCTAAATGATTATTTGATTTTATAAATACATTTATATTCTGGATATATATGATATATATGATATCCAAATAAGTAATTTCATTTTTGGATATGAAGAACCTTTGACCACATGAACAACATGCAATTTAAAGAAGTCCACTTTCGACTTAAGAACCAAATATCGAAAAAACAAACATGATTAACTTAAATGATTAAATAATATTTATAACATGGTAATACATGATATAAAAGGAATAATGATCTTTAAAAAGGTTCTTAAGTAAGTATATATTAACTCAAGTTTATTATTCAGGAGATTAAAGAACGATCGAGTCAAGTCGGACCCGAGGTAAGGGATCCTACACCTCTCTTTCTTTTTAAGTACACTCTTTTATGTCATATTTATTGTTATTGGGATGTTATTTTATATTAATCTTACTGTAATTTTTATGTTCATGTGATGAGAGACCCTATTCTCTCTCATCAATCCATTTTGGAAGTTTTGAGTGGCGCCGATAGGCTGTCGAATTTTCGTAAGAGATCTAACCTCTCTCTTTCTTTTAATGTACTCTCCTTTATGTCACTTCTTTTAAGATCCTATTTGTTATGTTGGGGGATGTTATTTTATATTCCTCTTTCTGTAAACATTATGTTGATGTAATGAGAGACCCTATTTCCTCTCATCAATCCATTTTGGATGTTTTAAGTGTCGTCGTTAGGCTACCGATTTTTCGTAAGAGATTTTTCATCTCACTTTTATTCCCGTGAGTTTTATGCTACATTTTCCACAATTTCCATTGAGTGGTTTATGTACTACCCACTATTACAATCCTATTGTAATATAATTCCATTTATGGGTATTTACTTATTCATTGTATGACACTTCTTCAATGGGGTGTACTTTTCAAAAGTTACCCAAGTCGGTAAGGGAACCTTTCACCCTCTTTTTTTAAAAGACTTCTTTTGTTGGGTCTTTTAATTTACATATTGTTATGTTGGGATATGTTCTCATATATCCTTATTGATGTAAATTTTATATCCAAGTGATGAGATACCGTTTTTTATCTCTCATCAACTCATTTTGATGTGACGCCGTTAGGCTGTCAAGGGAACTTCTTAACCCAATTTCGATTTCTTTGGGTTCAACATGTTGTTATTGAATATGTAATCCTTTGAATATGTGTGAATGACCTTTGATTATTTTACACTTAATATCCACTTATATTTGGTGTATTCATTTGTCACACATAATTATGTAATTGATTTATCCTTAAACCAAGGATACCGTCTTTGTAAGGGACTTCGTCTCAATCTCCTTTCATTGAGGCATATTTCGTTTTATAAACAACTTTCTTTTATACGGTGTATAAACCCCCTTTTACTTTTACTTTTATACAAAAGGAATATTTTTATACGAAGCGTTTTACAAAACGACAAAAAGGAAGGTTTCTTTTAACGTACGCGGCGACAAAAACCTTTTCCGCCATCGCGAGTATTATTTGGTCTTTGGCTTCCTCAACAAGCCGTTATGTTTTTAAAATGAAATAAATACAATATACTCTTTTATGTATTTTGATATTGAAAATGGTTTTGATAAAGGATTCTATTATGATATATTGTGATTGAAATGTGGAAATGTTATCATTCCTTTATATTGGTTTTATGTTTTATGATTTTATATTGGTACTTGGACATTTTAACGGGTGGTTACGTTATAAACAATATGACGGGTGGTGCCGTGAATACCAGGACGGGTGGTTACGTTATAACCTCCAATGCATTGGGTATGGAAGTCGGCCGTATGGCTATTCCGTTAAGTATGTATGGAAATTGTCCGTATGGCTATTCCATTAAGTGATATGTGTGGAAGTCGACCGTATGGTTATTCCACTTAAGTATGTTTATGTCCCAAGTTACCTTTATATATGTTATGTGTTCTTTATATGGGATTTATGGTAATCCTTTGGTTACAAAAAGGTAATTAATGATACTTTTTTTTCAGTGAAAAGTTTTTACTACTTCATGAAGGTGAAAAGTATTACATTGATAAAGTATTCATGGTTTACTTGTTGTTTTGAAAAACTAACAGTTTTCATTCTTTGTGTATCCCTTACTAAGCTTCTTATGCTCATCCCAAGTTTTTGAAATGTTTTTCACAGGACATAGCGTGGAATAGGGTCAAGGATGGGATAAAGGGAAAGTCATGCTACCTAAAACATGGAACTATACATGTTTCTTTTAAAGAGTTTTTATTTTATGGAAATTTAGTAGAAGCGACTACTTTGTAATCTTTTGAGATGTAATAGTTATGTCCTAATTCTATAAAACTATAAACCTGAAAAGATCCTCAATGTGAATTACTCATTTAATTCAATATTAAGTAAGTTTTAAGGCTGGGGCCTTATACTAACATTTAGATCCCACTATGTAAATATATATTTGATATTTTGTGATAATTGTATACCAAAATATTCTCTCCAAGTAGATAGTGTGTCCAACAACATAGGTCATGCACCACATCAGTAAGAGTGAGGTCATGGATTAGATAATTCCACTCATGAGGCCCCAAATGATGAGATCCGTGTGTGATGACTCACTTATCTAACATCAAAATAGCTCTAATACCAATACACGATGTGTCAATATATATAATATAGATCCTTCCAGGATTTGGAAGAATCAATATCATTTCTTAAGTCATACATCCCATCAAAATATAAAAGGATTCTTCAGAACCTTCTGACTATATGAATTTCTATCCTTTCTTTTTCAGGCATATAATAAGCACTACAAGAAATGAGAAATCCTAGACTAGTCATTTCTAATGTATAGAAATCCTTGAGGAACTATAAATTTCAAAGACATTCATGGGTGTCTCTCAGGAATCTATGGCTCTCAATTTCTCTAGGTCTACTAAAACTACCGAATGTGAAATTATATAACCCCATGATGTTTTAATTGTCTAACCAGAAGTGGTTGTTACAAGGATTAGAATAGAGATGATGAGATCTCAGTGTGTTCAACATGATCTTAATATGGGATGCATGGTCTTATTTGGAGAATGAATAAACCAATATATTTTCAACATATACTACCGTATAAGAATCTATATACCATTGGAAAACCCAACTCATAAGAGCCACAAAGACTACATGTGAATTTGTGAGTCTGAACGGTAGGACTATGTACTCATACATATTATACCTGGTCTTTAAATATATGAAACGTATGTAATAGGAATTGAAACACACATGGGGGTAGCTTGATCTCAAATCTATAGTTTTATAACAATCTCACTCCTCTAATATTATCATATAAGCCTTCTATTCTAGGTAGTGGACATTGATTTTTTATTGTGACCTGGTTCAAACAATGGTAATCCATGCAGATCTTGGGGGTACCATCTTCTTTCATAGAGAAAATAATTGGTGAACACCAAAGAGAAGTTTGGGGAATATAAATCTATTATCTTCTAGATCATCCTTTAACTTCTATATTTCAAGATTCTCCTTAGGTTCTAACTTATAAGGAGCAATGGTCACTAGTGCTACTCCTGACACTAGCTCAATGGTAAGCTCTACCTATCCCACTAGAGGTAGACCATAGAAGTCATTAGAAATGAAATCTCTTAAACTACCCACTAAAGGTGAAAATATTACAGTTCATAAACCGTAATCATCTCAGTAAAGAATGGTGATCTTCGTTGTCTCATTACCCATCCTCTGTAGCTCGGGTCCAACTCTAGTTGCACTGACCTCCCATTCTCTCATATACAAGTCCCTATTGATCTCTAATGATGAAAATGTCACCAAACAATGATAGTAGTATATATGGGATCAATAGGTAACTACATATTCCACCAATATAACTATACCAATTCTCATCATGCCGTGGATGAAAAAATTTCACATAAATATATATTCACCTATCTTGAGGGTATAGTCCATAGAATGTCATAAACCCTCTGATCTGATACCTAAATGGGTATCTAGAATTATAATTCCATGAAATTGTGTGATCTCAAGGCCCATAAATCCCACAACCATATCATATATAAAGGATTGAGATGCACCTATGTCAAATAAATTAGACACTAAAGTGGATGTTGCTAGATTAATTCCTCAAATTATAGA
Source organism: Viscum album (assembly GCA_963277665.1). Taxonomy (NCBI): domain Eukaryota; kingdom Viridiplantae; phylum Streptophyta; class Magnoliopsida; order Santalales; family Viscaceae; genus Viscum; species Viscum album. Next base: position 548,890,866 of record OY728163.1, read on the forward strand.
AGGTCTTTTACTTTTCTCCTTCAACATAGGCTAGACTGCATGTAATTGGAGTGCACCATGACCTTTATTCACTACTTGGAATCCCTGAACAAGTCCACACTTTTGGAGCTGAGAAACATAAGTCTACCTTCCTCTGCCTCGACTTCAACCTCAGCTAGATCATTCAGTGGTATTCCAAGTTCATAAATGTAGAGATATTGCTACCCCTACTTCTTATAGTGGATTATTCATATTTCGCTGCTCTCTAGGCACTGGAGAAAAGTTTTTCAAAATACCGGATAAGGTTGATCATTCCAAAACATCTAGATTCGACCAGATCTTCCATACACCGAGGATGCATATTTCCTAGATTCTTGCACTTGTGACATTTCAAAAAGCTATAAATGTAAAGAACCTAACTACAACTACCCCCCACGAGTTTCTTGAAACTGTGTCTTTTGACTTGAAGAAGAAGTACTGATAGGCCTCAATTCCAAATTGCCTTGACTCACACCATCCTCTTTCCTAATATTCAACTTTTAGATAATTGAATGATTGAAAATTTCATAAATTATAATCAACCTAAACATGTTGACGTATCGTTTGATGGAATATACATGCCCATCCTGGAATAACATAGTGGTAATAAGATCATAACCATATATAGTAGGAGTGAACTATTATAACTCTGTCAAAAAAGTAGGGTATTCCATAACTAAAATACTCCATTAATACTGGTTTATAAATTATCCACCTCTATGATCCCTTAGATTTGGAGAAAACAAATCATTATAGAATATCGTTAGGAAATCTTCTCATACCACGTTTTAATGAAAATCATACTTGGTGATAACAACCCACTACCACTTGGTAGAATCCTTAAATATAGACACTCTTAACATGGTCCTCCACTCAATAATTTTCTCTAGATGCTCGAATATATAAATAATATCATCGATCCAAGACAACAAAACTTGAGTCCCTCCATCCCTAGAAGAGGTTGGAGGATGCAGATATTGGAATTCCAAATTCAACTCTTCCATACTTAGCGAAGGTCAAGAAATCCCTTTTATACACTGATGAATACAAAGAAAACCCTCACATAACTCAGACTCAGTGCCCATATCAGATACCAAAAGTGTTTCCACATGTGGAAATATAGGATAAATCATTAGCGTCTCATGTCCCTCCTTATTAGGAGCATGGTCGTCCATACCTTTAGGGTGTGCAACTAAAGCACATAATAGAGGAATAATTATAGTATTCCAAGAACATATCAGAAAATATATTTAATAAATTTAAAAGACCATAGATAGAAAAATAGGATATGTACAAATCCTTCCTATTGATACAATCACACCACTCTGCCTTCTCCAAAGACTAGGTCAAGATGGTATAAGAAGACAATAATACCATAATAGATACCCCACTAACCACTAATATGGTTGGTTTCAGGTCTATGACTCTAATATAGATATATATATATATAAGCTGGATTATGTTAATCTATAATCCTTATTCATTTGGAATTTATTTTTTCCATGTATTTAAATCATATAAAAATTATTGAATGGGATAGTTTAAAATTTTATGGGCCATAAGTGTCCATAATTCTTATGAACCAAAACATAGAATCTAATTGACCATCACCATAACACATTCTGGGCCATATGACCAATGGTTAGTGGATCAATGTTCCATAATTATCTATTTAAGATGTCTACTTTAACCTGTTATGGAAAACACCATTAGGTTAGGGTATGTGCATTAAGTATCTATTACGTTTTCTTATCCATGTAGTAATATTCAACACAATTAAATAAATATTCATGGAAGAAATAAATTTCAATAGGAAAATTCACATTGAAAATAAACATCACATTGAAAAGTTCAAGTCATAATAGTCGTTTTATATATAATAATGATATATGAACTAATGTAATGCCTTCATATCATAGGGGCATGGTTATGAGATCTCATTTCAATATCATCAGTATAAATAGCACCGTAACTCAAGTGTTTCACCAAACTGTGAATTCATATCAATAATAAATGGAATACTTGATAAAAATTAATTACCCATCCTATATAATTTGGGTTTACCATGTACATGGGTTAGCTATATCCTGGAATAGAGTAAATTCTAAATCACATTAATTCCTAGTATTTACTCTATTACCAAAATAGTAATACAAAGGAAAACAAAGGCTTGATACCACCTTTTAATGTCTCGGCTGGGGGTCCACTTAAACCCATGACCTGAGCCAATGGATCACATGGTCACAAGCATATCTCAATATATTCTCAAGGATGTCAACTGGATATGAGGGTGTGAGGTTGGTACGATGGGGTGGTTATACCCTATTATCATATTGTCACATCAGATTAAAATATAACCAGACAACAGTAGGGAATGTATATGTATAAACATGCAGAATCAGTATGAAGTAGAAGAATAAATAATACTGAATAACTGATATTATAATAAAATTATCTATGTTTGTGTTAATTCATGGATGCATTGAATGATTATATATAAAATAGGAATATGGGAATAAGAATATTCTCATGCTATAGAAAAGTATAAAAAAGATGATCCTATAGAATATCGATCAAATTCTTAGAACTTTACTCCAAATATACAACTATAGGTACCAATTCAAAAAACTTATAGAAGGGTGGTTTCCATTATCAATACTAGTAGATAGATAATTATCACAGTACCAAAGGTAGAATGAGTAGGGTCTGAGAAAAAAATTATCAGTAGACTTCCACCAATGTTGTTTGAATGTAATCTGAGTTGTACTTATAACTAAATAGTTTGTAGGTATAAACAAAATATGAAAACAATAGTGAAATAAATTACCAACCAACTAAGTTTCCTATAGGACACCTGGAAGGTCTACCTTCTTTATCTCATGGCCTTCAGAAAAGTCTTATCAATTACTATAAATATAAAGTAATAACTTATATATATATGTGTGTGTGTGTGTTTTAGTTATATAGTCAATCCACCTATATGAACCAATTATGTGTTGATATAATTGTACATATACCTAGAATAATATTTTCTTGCTGCATCGAGCATAACTCATAAATCCATGACCATCCTATATGAGCCTATAATCTTAAGAAATAGGGTATATGTTTCAAATCACACACTGAGTGATATATGTCATGTCTTTCACTCAAGATGATGAGTGTGACATCATGTAAACACTCTAAACCATGAGTTTAGTGCCTCAAGTCCAATGTCCTACTAGTATCAATGGTGTGGGGAGTCATGCTCAACACCTAATGAAAGGGAGTGTGATTCATCCATTCACAACTTAACCCTTACCATCGTACAAAACCCATATAAAGGTGTCATCACATTTATAATAAAAGGCATGCGGTAATACCTCTCATACAATATTTTCATAAACCTCATATATATAAGGAATAAAATTTTAATTGAGTGATTTATAAATAAGAAACAGTATGTGTGGACATTCCACCATTTAGTACATTCAATAATATAACTAAAGAATTCAATTTTTATGGACTAGAAACCCACAATGAATAATCCATCCTATAAAACCATTTTTTTCCTTTAATGAGTGGAATCATATATATATATATATATCAGTCCATTTAATTATCCGTTTAATTCATTTATGGAATAACATACCAATATTCATGACCATTCCCATATATTCAAGTCCATCTAATTCACCTATCATGATAAACATAGTTTATAAGATAAAAATGAGTCACTTTGGATATGACATTATCATGAAGGGAATTTCCTACATGGTAAATTTTCAGTATATATTAACAATACCCATAGGCGAGGAATTGGTCAGAATTAAAAAATCATATAAATGGAAAATTGATTTTAAAAATTATTTGAACACTTCTAAGGAAATTTGGGCACATTCACATTTAACCATAAAGAGAAATTCAATTAGGCACACCCATGTGGTGTACATGATTTTTTTAACAATACTCTAAACTCTTAAAAAAGGATAAACATGTTTATATCAAGGGGATGTGATCAATTTGATATTAAAGAACCAAATAATATGGTACGCTTCAAAAAATATATAATGCCCAACACAACGATGTAGACATAGAGCATCAAAACTCAATGGGAAAATGACACTAACACTTACCTCAGAGACTTAGATGAATCCTTTCTCTATAGAGGACTCAGTTTTGAAATAGGTTAGAAGATATATAAGAACTAATCTAACACCCGAGATGAATCCATTACTTCAAATAGATCAGGGATTGGACTCTACATATGGATGTTATCTCAAAGCCTAACATGAAGGATTTGGGAGATCACGGGTGAAGAAAACCCAAAATAGAAGCTGGAAGATATAATGGAAAAGTAAAAAGTGTAAATAGATTAAGTGTGGGTAAAAAATTAATTTCAACATCAAATAAGGGGGAGAATAGTTTAGACCCACGATTTGAAAATTGTACACAAACCATGATCAAGTCACTACGACTTAGGGGCATATCACATGTTTAGGTGCACTATTTTTATAATCGTTCACTGATGGTGAAAATATACTCTCTCCAAAATTTCATCATCCCAACTAATCCATTCCCCTTAGGTCATATGGTTACATATTTATTGTGTGACCTATAGGTTTATATATCTGTAACTAAATCGTCTTAGAGAAAAAATTTAGCTCTGTATTTTACAATTTTTTAGCAAACTCCTGGCTCCAAAAGAGCCGCAGAAACCTCTGGAACCTTTCGTAGTCCATATTACACATTTACCATTATTAATATATGGATTAAAAATCAAAAAATGATTCAACCCATCATGAAAAGACATTTCATTGAAAACTTCATCTGAGGAGTTAAAACTTGTTGTTTAAAAATAACCATGCATTTTTCATCATTTTTTAACAGATGAAATTAATAATAGGTATGTGTTCTTAATTAAAAATTACATTTTCATAACATGAGTATGATTCCATTGTAGTTTTTTCATTATTCCATGGTTCAAAAACATTTATTGATCATAAAAACTCTGATTCTAGTTCATAACATCATCTTCCATGTATAAAGGACACTTTACTATATCATTGACTTTTATTCAAGCCATTAAGGATTTGGGGGTTTTTCAACAATTTTAAATTTATAGTCTACTTTCTTCCCAAAATTTCCTAATTTTCATAATTTTAGTTATTAAATAAATAAATTTAAATATATATTTTTTTCTTACTGTTGTTCCTCATATAATATGTAACCATAAACCATGTTATTAGCCTTCGTAGTCAATAAACTCAAAATATCATGATCTTAATTGTCTACCTAATGTTATTTATATAGATCAAACATATCAATGATGACTTCATTCTCATCATCGCTATAATTATTTCATAGATTATTTTGAATGCCCATCAACACACATTAAATGCTACAATTTCTACCTCTTCTAAATAAATTTCCTCATAACTATCATCTCTTATATAAATGAAATTATTTCCATTTGATGACTATATTTTAGGAATTCCTTGAACATTATTTTTCAATCTTGTTGGGTTGAGTGTGTTCATAATTTTATTCCTAACACTGTTTATAAATGTTTTTAGAATGTTGGACCACCTATCCACTTTAAAATCATGTTAAGATAATCATAACCATATACTATTTTCATTGTCTCTGAAGATTAAAGGGAAATGATGATTTAACCACATCAAAAACCATAAAATAAGGTTTTTCTATTATTGATATATTATTTATTGAATTAATGACTAAATTGTGGGTAATATCATTTATTATTTACTTATTGTATTTATTTCTAATTTTATAATCCAATAGTGTACTGCATATCTATTGAATGAAATCAGTTTCAGATCATTTTCTTTTATACCTGCCATTTTTTCATTAAATTAATGAGGGATTAATAACATTATCTTAATTATAGTATTTTAATCATTGAGGTATTCACGAAGGCCTCACATATCATAAAAATGAATATTTGGACAATCCCAAAATCATAAAATATATCTTTTGAAATCATTTTCAAATATTCATATTTTTTCATAGAATTCGAATCTTTTCCCCATGAATGTTGAAATATTTTTTATAAATATTAATATTCCTTCCCCAAAAAACATGATATGTCTTATACATCATTAAATATTTCAAAATTGGATTAGAAAGTTGAATTACCATGGAATATATGGATTTGGAATCCACATCAAAGTATAAATTCTATCTCTCTATAAAACATCTAATTTCAAAATAAATAGTGTTTTCATGAATATAGGTAGGGTTAATGTACATGCCCAATGATATGAAATAATGTTCTATCTAAAATTATCACAACATGAAATACTACATCCAAGGATAGAGATGCCATTATGTTTGACAATTGTTATAAAGATTCAAATAGAGAAAATTAATATTGATAACATTGATACTTATTTTTAGTTATTATACAAGATAACACCCTGATATGTGGTGTGAATCATGGTATTGAAGTTTAAAACAATTATTCCTTGAATATATATCTTTTTCTCTCACATTGAGAAACACAAGGATTTATCACTATATATTCCCTCAATGAGTGATGAAAGCTATAAAAAACACAAGGAATATTACATGGTTCACCAATATTAGGATAGTCTAAGGAGACATCATGGAAAAACATCTATGCAAAAAAATCACTACAATATCAATGGTTACATTGTAAAAATTAGTGTATTGTAACTAACTATCCTAGTTTACTACCAATGGAAATTTGATAACTATTTGTTATTATTTAACTAGGAACTAACTAATCCATTTGTTTAATATTTTCTTGGACATATAATGATGATTCATATAGAATTGTTTTCCTCTTCATCACATTTCAAATTAATGTGATAATATGACTACTAGAAAATAGCTTCTTTGATCATAAATTTTCCATCTGAGATATGGAAAATGCCACAAAACTATGCAACATAAATTATCCATAAGTCTCTCTTTTCTATCTCTCTAATTAAACATAGTAGTACTCTCCCTCTATGTATTCCAATACATTGGATATGATTGAAAATTAATTTTCATGTATTTTTCCAATAACCCCCCATGATTACCAGGGTCATCATGCATTATTTAATTCAAATTGACCATATGAAGATTCAATACATAACACCCTTTCTTTTGGTTTCTATATGAAACTAAAAATGGTCATAAAATTTTAGAATTCAACATGGTTATATATACTACAACATATTATTTCATATTCAATATATCTAATCGTGTGACCATATGGCCATTCATATTCCACTTATCATATCTAGGTATTTTGGAACATTCTCCACCATCTTTATAATATTTATTATATCTTATGATCCTTTACTTATGGAATATTGGTGTGATCTCAATATTAATTTTTTTTACTCAATTAAAAATTTCCCCCATCATCTATAAGAACTAAAAATACACATATAACATTTACTGAGTCTTCGGATAACATCATAGATTCAACCCTGATGATAATGGATGGGAAGGGGGAAATAATAAATATTACCACAAATATGATGCATCTATGTGAGAATTTTTTTTATTGAGAGACAATTTATTATCATTCATAAAAGATTAAATTTTCCTAATATCATATTTTAGATCCCAAAATTTTTCATCATCAACAGCTTTAGATAATATTGTGGTGTATGAATGGAAATATTAATATCTCTGAGATGTTGATCTATCATTTACAGAATGTGTGGTCAACACTACTGATGAGATCAGATAAGTGAATATATTTACAAAGGAATATATGAAACCTTTATCAATTAGTTCATATATTTCTCAAAAATAATGGTTGGTGTATATCTCCTTTTTTGAGACATATTTAGAGGTTTTTTCTAGAATAATTAAGATACTGTTTGAGTATATCCCTATGTTTCCACCAATCATTTTTGTATTTTAGATAATTCTTAAGGTATTATGAAGTTGTCTATGATATTGAACCATAACCAAGACACTATAGTGAAAGTATTATTTTATATAATAATAAAATCCAACATCATTTAGGATTTAGAATTTCTGAAAATAGATTGCCAATATTTGCTTATTTGTGTCAAAAAACAATAATATAAAATTTTTTGTTGACTATTCACTCTAAACCAGAAGTACCCATATTTTTATTTTATTTATCATAGTGAATTATTATTGATCAATAAATCCTATATATCTTAATCCCTCTCAATATTGGATTAGTATTTTGATTTAAACATAATTCAGATGTATTGAAAATATGAGAAAAAAAATTTAAGCACTCCAATGACTATACTTCTAGTTAGCGAGGAAATTTTTATTTAAGAATGAAGGACCATAATATAAGTAGGACATCAACCATATCTTTAATCCCCATCATGGAAGTATTTTCAAATGATATGTTTATGACTTATCTGTTTTTTTGAAGATAATTCCATTATCATTAATATTTGAATGAGATGGCTAGTAAATGCTATGGAATAATGTAATGATGTTTAATCCATTAAAATAATATTTATGGTTTTTTTTTGAAAAGTACACATTTTCATGGTAGCATATCATAATATATAAGTCACAAATAAAAAACAAAACTTATACATTGTATCCCCCTAAAAATATCATGAACTTGAAAGGATTGATAGGATATATTACATACATTATATTGTTTTTAACTACTTTATAGACTGTTATTTATCTATCAAAAAGAAAATAAATAACTGGGTAAACTGTCTGTTGGAAAAATAATGTCCAATATTCTTTTTTGAACTCAATATTTACCATTAATTTTCAATAGTATATATTTAACCCATAGGAGGAAAGACACCCATTCTCTATGTGGCATCATTGGAGTAATCAATCAATACACACCTTGCCCCATGAAATGAGATGCGTAATGAGAAAAACCTCAATTATCTCATTTATAAAGTACTAGATTCCCAATACTCAATACTATTATATAGAGAATACTTATTTGATACTCATCTTCATACTAAAAAATCATGGGCATTCCATTCAATACCTTCAGATCTATATTGTCTTAATAATAAACCAAATCATTTTTTTCTTAGTCTCCTGAGGGAAATAGTACATGAATAAATAATTATGGAAATTTTACACTATTGTAAATTCTATTTTATTTCTCATGAGACTATCGGTCATGCATTAAGTCGGTTTTCTTACAGATTACCATATCCTTGTAAAATAATCACTAAGGTAAGTGATCTATGATAATGGGGATTTATCTGTACATAACACTTAATATAAAAATTAGGTCATCCATGGTTTATATAATGAATACATGGAATATAAATTTACTATTTATAAGGTTTTAGATTAAATATCATTTCCTAGTTTGGAATTTACATAACTATTCTATCACCAGTAATTATAGAGATCAATATAATGGTGTACACTTAGGTTTGATATAATTATTTTCCAAATGAAAGCATAAAAACCATTTATACTCTATTTATTCATGGAAATAAGAAACAGAATATTTTATTCCACCGTGGGATTTTCATTGGAATAAATTTTACCCTATTTATCTTGAATAATTCATATCTGCATATTTTTAAGACATTATTCAGTGTCTAGGTCAAAAAATGGAATGCAATAGGATTATTGGAGTGGTCTATTTAATTTTACATGAAACTTTTAATGTAGTACGAATCCATGAGACTAAATCATTACTCTCTAGTATAAAGGTTTTGAAAATTTCTATAGTTATAGTTATCCCTTGTGAGATGTAAGTAGTAGGCCTTTCTCAATTTATTAACATGTTACTCCTCTCTTATCCCTCAAGATAAAAAATCTATCATGAAATCATTCGATGGTGTTTTCTTAGATAGTGGAACCCCAATGTATTAGATAGATATAAATCTATATAGTTCATGTAAAAATAAATATACTAGCGGTATATACATTCTAGTACTAATATGACTTAGTTTTTCTATTATATGATTACTTCTATGATGAAGGAATCATCTGTGCGGTGGAAGCCCAGAATGTGGTCAGTTTTCTCACTTTTAGAATGTTATATTACATGGAATTGAATATAGTGTAATCCAATTTCTCTTTGGTGGAGATCTATTTGTTCATGAATCAATTGAACAACTGATCCATTTCTTATCTCAATAGGGATATTTGAAGTTTTATTGGGTAATAAATAGAGATAATCTATATGTGAATGAGGAAAATATGGATTTTAGTATTCCTTCTTATCATTGTAACCAAGATGAACCATGTAGAATTGTATATAACATTGTTTCCCATCGCTAGGAATTTAATGGTGTTTTCTTTAGTGATTCCTTAGGTAATAACTATTTTATACCTCATTTTGACTATTTTGGGTGTCCTCACACATTAATTATAATACATTTTCATTTTGAGTCAGTTTCACGACACTCCCCAAATATAGGAGATGTATTTTGATAGTGAATCTTAGTTCCTCATAGGATGGAGGATGGAAAAACAAATGTATCATCACTGTGACCTTAGAATTTTACTCATCTAACTTGTGGACGTTGTTCTCCCATAATATTTCCCTCTACCATAGAGTTTCTCTAATAAAAATCTAGGGTATAAAGATCTCATTAATATTTTGATTAGTACCTATCAGTACCTATAGACTATATAAAAGTAAAGGGTAACTTTGGGTTTCTATTAAATCATATTAATTAAAAATATTATATTTAAAATAACTAATTTATCCCTATTATTGAATATAACTGATCGATAATGGGTGAATTCCCCTTTTATTTGATGTTATCTTATATTCTACATTCATAGAAAATCCAAGATAATTAATTGTATAATGATACTACAACTATTATATATTTATGATAGGATGTAATAGTCATTTTCATCATTCCCAATAGGATGGATTCTCTATTTTAAAGTAATGGTATTGATATGATTAATGAGATCAACACCACACCTAGAAAAAAAATCCAACATCCATGGTAACAAGTACTATTGTTTTATAGGTGTAAAAGAAAATAGTTATCACCAATGAAGAATTACATCTTTGTAATAACTAAAAAAAGATCATATTCAATGGTTGGAAAGAGAAATAATCCCCAATGATGGACCAAATTCATATAAATTCCACTATAAATGAGGCTCTCATGGATTCCTTCACCAAATTAAATTTATAAAATTTTCACTAAGACATGTGTAATTTAGATTGATTATTATATAAGAGATTCAACATAAAAATATAATAATTCAATGTATAATTAAAATAATACCTATTGAAACCAATTATATAAGAAGATTAAATAAGTGAAATATCTATTTTTTTAGTTTAGACATATTCAACAATTATAAGAAATATTTACCATCATTATATGATCAAGATTTGTATCCATGTAGTACTGATGGAGAGAGAAATCATAACCTTATAAATATGTAGACATCATAAATGATTTTGGCCTACCATATAAGGTCCTGACCCCGGTTTCCTAGAGTGGGTGCCTTATTTCATTACATTTTCATATAAATAAGGAATATACATCCTGAAGGAATGAATAGTTCAGTATTTTTGGAAAACAATACACATACATAAGTTCAATAGTACATCGTGAAAGGAATTACAACACATATTTATTCCATTTGAAACATATGTGCCTCCTAGATTATGTCTGCAAGTCATTCAAAATTTACTTATTCATATCCTGGGAAAATTAAACATAAGAAAGGGGTGAGCTCAAATGGTCAGTAAGAGTATGCAATACAGTGGATGATAACATCAATCTTAGGCGGGGCGAATAATTTGAAAACACGTGACTTTAAAAGAAAATGTGAACATAATATGGTAGAAATATGAGTTGAGTAAATTTTTCCATAATAAAACATAATCATGTGTATAAACTCATGAAAATTGAATTTCTGGCTTCATAATAAGGGTAATTGTAATGACTCGAACCCGAACAGACACCCAAATAGTGCTAAACGGTTCGGGTGCTACTACCTTAGGCACACCTCCTCGAATGCCAAAGGCTGATGACTAGCAGCGAGGGTCTTATAGGTATAGTGGGGAGGCTATACCCTCTCAGAGGATAATAACAATGGTACTAGTCTGAGTATAATAATAAATATGCAGCAGAATAATGACTTAACAGACTCGAACCAAACCCACAGAGCAGAAGCACATTCACTATTGATAAAAAACAGAAGCTATTAATATAAACAACAACAGTATAAATAACCACACCAACATGTTGATCACTTGTAACTACTCTCAAAAAACAAAACATGCATCCAAAGAAAGTCATATATAGATATATATAAATATAAATGGAGCCAATGTCTAACCAAATGTAGCTACAAAACAAGCATTCTGATACAAGAAAGTAGTCAAAATAGAAAACGACATCTAGGAAAGACCTCAGGGTCCATACCATCTCCATGTAACAGCTAATGAAACCCAGCTCCGGAAGCTGGCCTCTTTCATGCACGTAAATCCAAGAAGTCTGCACGCGTCCCGAAGGGCCCATGCATGTTATTAGACAAATCTCAGTAGGATACCACCCAATGGTGCATACCTAATATAAGTGTTTAAGTGGGCATGAATTTATAAGGAAACTAGTAAAAATAATGATGCACAAATAAACACAAACTCCACTGGTGCTCAGTAGCCACATAGATCATGTGCATCACATGCACTCAAAACGAACTTGCCTCTATAGGTCATGCCAAAAAAGAAAAAATGAAAAATCATGGCCACACCCGTGGTGTACCTCTAACCGTTGTCGGCTCACCGGCTTTCTCAGCCTCTGGTAGCTCCACAGCATGTACCTGGCCTAAAGTACAGCTGCCTGATGCATGTACTCCATGCAGTGCTGCTCCAGCCACCGGCCACTGACCCCACTTCTGGATCCCACTATCTCTATCACATCCTTTGCGTGCAGCTGAACCTCAACTACCCTCTCCTGGTACCAAACCTAAACCAACTCCAGATGCCACTGTCTGTCTTGGTCCCTACCTGCCAGATGTCTGAGAAGGCATCCGGCAAAACCTCTCAAGGTGATCGACCTATCCACATTCCTGACACTCCTTTGGAGACCTATCGCACTGAGTCCAAACATGTACTGACTGTCCACACTAAAATCAAACCACTGAAGAACTGCTACGAGGTGGTCTATCTGAGTCCTTGGACTAACTCCACTGCTGGAACTCATCCTGTCCTCGCTTCCTGCTGTCTGAACCCTCACCTAAAGTCATTCCCTGACCAACCTGGGGCTTATCCCTCTGGTTTCCCTCTGCTATGAGCACCTGATTTACCGCCTCTTAGAATTAGCCCAGCCCGAAGAGTTTCACCTAGATCTGAATGGCGTGTCGCAATCCATCCTTGAAGAGCCTCACCCTAGATGTGTCATCGCTTACCATACCAGCTGTAAATTGAGACAGATCAGTGAAAGTAGATGCATAGTCCATGAAAAACATGTCTCCCTGCTGAAGACTCAAGAACTCCTGATATCTTTATGCTCTTAGGGTCTATGGGTAAACGTTCTCAAAGAACCTATCCTCTAAGTCCTTCCATGCCAGTCCCTTGTGCCTATGATCCTAAACCCGCACATCCCACCAACTCTTTGTCGGTCCTCGTAGTATGTACATCGCGAGCTTGACCCTTCGCCCTAGAGGCATCTCGATCTGCTCGAAGATCATATGCATACTTTCTATCCAATTCTCAGCTTCCTATTGACCAACCTCACCCTGAAAAGCGCTGGGTGTTGCGAATGGAACTCCCGCATCAGATATGCCATAGAAGGCTCTGTAACTTGCACACCTCTATCGATCCCATGCAAGACACGTACCAGGCTAGCTCTGAGCTGCTCATCGATCCATGGTCTGAATGCTACCAAACCCGATTGTTGTCTTGCCTTTACTAGATCATGAACCTGATCTTGTCCATGAGCATGTACCTGCGGCTTCTGCTCTGCCTGCACCAGATCCCGAACCTGATCATGCACCTGTGGCACTGTGTCCTCACCCACCTGACGCTCCATCGAGACGTCTAAGAGGAACCCTCTAAATACCATAAATGGTCAGACATCCCATATACATAACAATTTATACATATATAATGTAGATAAGGAAAATATTAAAAGGAAGTGCATAACTACTACCCTTACTTTCCCCCACTGCAACACATTCCCCATGGCATCCCGGCCTCGTCACCCCCCAACCCGCCCTTAACATAGCCAAGTATCAAAATTACCTCGGGTCATTCCCATTCCGACAACCAGCATTGCCTCAAACCGAAGACCGAGCCACCCAATCCTGGTGATCAAAATCATCTCAACCGATAGTACCAGCCTACTCGTACTAGAGCCAGACCCAAATACCCTATCACATGAAATTCAACAATATATACAGCATGTAGTACACATTGCAACAACAAGAAATTCTATCAATAATTTCACATTTTCACATTTCAAGAATACAAAGCATGGAAATTGATATCATTCACATGGAATTATCACTTCACAAAGCATACGTGCAGTTATGAAATTGAAATACCCTAAAAATGTGTCTATCAAAAGCCAAGAAAAAAAGCCTTTCCATTCCAAGCCAAGGTCTAATCCTCCCTTACTGCACCGGGTCAAGGGTCACATATCACAATCAATAGCATCACACACCAAGTGAGCCCCCAAGGTAGAAGTCATATAAACTATAATCTGAGCAAAAAGAAAATAGCAATTCCCACCCAGGGTAACTTGGTCCATCCCTTGTACCTAGGGCTGCAGGCACCCAAGCACAAGCTAGAAACCCAATTCCAGTAACAACCTATCTCCAGTCTACCATATCCAAAATAGTAAAACTAGCAGAAATAAAAGAGAATCCTCAGTCTCATTAGTAGCTAGAAAAACATTGCTACTAAATCTCTATCAGGAACTCCTCTGATACGAATTTGTAATGACCCGAACCCGAACAGCCACACGAAAAATGCTAAACGGTTTGGGTGCTACTACCTGAGGCGCACCTCCCCGAATGCCGAAGTCTACTGACTAGTAGCGAGGGTCTTATACGTATAATGTGGAGGCTATACCCTCTCGGTGGATAATAACAATGGTACTGTTCTGAGTATAATAATAAATATACAGTAGAATAATGACTGAGTAGACTCGAACTAGACCCGCAGAGTAGAAGCACATTCAATATTGATAAATAGAGGAAGCAATTAATATTAACAATAGCAGTATAAATAAACAAAAAAACATGCGGATCACCTGTAACTACTCCAAAACAAAAAAACATGCATCCAAAGTAGGTCATATATATATATAAAGGGTGCCAATAGCTAACCAAATGTAGCTACAAAACAATCATGCTGATACAGGAATGTAAGAAAAACAGAAAACTCTGTCTAGGCAAGACCTCAGGGTCCATGCCATCTCCATGTAACAACTAATGCAACCTAGCTCCTGAAGCTGGCCTCTTTCCTGCACGTAAATCCATGAAGTTTGCACGCGTCCCGAAGGGCCCGTTCATGGTGTGAGCCGAATCTCAGTAGGATACCAACCAATGGTGCATACCTAATATAATTGTTTAATTAGGAATGCATTTATAAGGAAACCAGTAAATAGAACAATGCACAAATAAACACAAACTCCACTGGGGCTCAACAGCCACCATGGAGTGTCATCTGCTTCATCCAACGCTGGAATCTCTGTCATATAACCCGGCACCATGTGCCCCCTGACACCGCATGTCTCAAGTACCGATGTCCCGAAGGCTTTCCCGAGAAATTATAACCTGGAGGGACAACAATGCATGTCCTCAATATGTAACTAGAGGGACAACGATGTCTGACCTCAAATAACGTAGCTGGAGGGACAACGATGTTTGCCCTCAAAATAAAGTATCTTGAGGGACATCTATATCTACCCTCAAACAAAGTATCTAGAGGGATGGTGATGTCTACCCTCAAATAACAGCGAGCCTCTGCCCCCAACCTGATAGCCTCAATTCTATCCCATGAAGGCTCCCCACCTCCCACGTGGCTTCCTACGGTAAGAACCCCCAAACCAATAGCACCTAAACTGAAGCTAATGGGTGCCTATACCCACACGAGTGGTCAAAACCACCTCATCATAGAGTCTCTCTATGTGCACACTACTCATAGTTTCCGGGTGAGCGATAATCACCAAAAATGTTACCCAAGCCACAACACCTCTCACACCTTGTGTCCCTGCGACCATGCCACTCAAGTCTGATGGTCTCGCCACCCCAGTAACCCGGGCCATGCCTAACCTGATAGTTATCCTGCCTCATGGAAATGCCCATGATGCCCAATCCTGTGGTCAGAACCACCCAATGTAACCCGGTCCAAGCCCAACTTGTGATCATCATCACTAAAGAATATCCGGGCCATGCCCAACACAACCAAAAAAGGTTCCAGCATATGAAATTCAGAAATTATATATATACACATTTAAACAAAACACAATAACAGGAAAACAATCTAAATAGTTGAATTACACTAACAAGGTGTTGTCCCATACCAGCACTGAGGTATTGAGAGCCTCGGACAAATCATATCATGGTTCAATAAACTAACTCAACATTTTATAACAATACAATTCAATTAATACCATTTTGGTGCCCTGACCAAAATGCCTTGATGAGAAACGACCACTCACCCGGCCCCGCTCAAGCAACATAGGTAACAGGGCATACCCAATGGTATACCATATTTCTAATGAAAAATTTAATATGAAGTATCATATAAAATTGGGTCCCGCTCAAATTACTTGAAATCGAGTCGCAAGCCGGGCCACCCAATTGACCATAAAAATACAAAAAGTGGTATACACCACCTACCTGAGACTCGTATGATGACACTCCTCCGATAATAGCCTCCAATTAGGTATAAAATGTAGTAGATCTACAAAATAATAAAAATCACTCAAACCTCAATAACTCGTTCTTGAACAGAAATCAAGAAAAACAGATCAAGAGGAATCAAGGCCTTACCGAGGGGGTTCCAACGGATCAATCGGTGTTCGAATCGGGTCTCTAACGAAGGAATGGGAGGGGATTGATGTCCCGTGCGGCTCTACCCGCTCAACCCGACAAAAGATTAAGGTTATGCCTCAAAATGAGGCTACTTACCATTTTAGAAAAAAAAGAAACTACACAGCATGTACATTAGGACTACACACCATGTATCATTTTACTATTCATAAGACGGCTGAAATTCTACCTAATTACTTTCCAGAACCTGCCTACACGAGTACACGGTGTGTACCTCGGGGTACATGGCATGTACTTAGTTTTTCTTCTCTTCCTTGCTGACATACTCACACGCCATGTATATCTCTCATACACGGCTAGACTACATGGCGTGTCCAAGTAGGACACGACATGTACTTGGTTAAATGATTCAATGGTACACAGCGTGTTGAGTAACACTACACGCCATGTGGTAAGAAATTTTTACACGGTCATCACGCATCATGTAATCAGTGGCATACAGTCAGTGCCCGCCCAACCCATACACGGTGTGTACTCTATAGTACATGGCGTGTAGTTTGGAAATTTCAACAAACTGCCCAGTTTCTCCAGTTTTCTCAGGGAAAAGTCAAAATTCAAACAGGGTCGGGATTTTGACACATTCTAAAAACCCGGGTTCTAACAAAAATGCATATTATAGACATTCTGAAACATACTATCAAGGCCACAGACAAGACATGTAAAAATGATCAAATCCTAGGCCAAAACCATATCAAAAAAATGGGAAAGGCCTCAGTCAAGTCCATATCTATTTGTCTCATGAAACATATCGATGCATCGAGGGGGTATAGTGCACCCCAAAAATCAAATAATAAGTCCAATGAATTCCTCATATAAATGGGGATAATCATAGAAAACATACAAGTTCATATTGAAACTAACATATGAAATGTCAATAACGTTCCCCAAACATTAAGTAGAAACACTAACCATTCAGAGTAAAAAGGGTGAATAGTTTTAAGACAACACATCCATAGTCTAACTAATAATAAACCATTTAATTAAATATGGTATATGATATCATAAAATATTAATCCCAATAATACATAATAACCAACAAGAGTGTTGAAATAGATGAAGATACTCTTATAAAATCATCAAGTAATTCTTGAGATAAATACTCTTTTATTTTGAAAGGAAGAGTTCATTTGGAAAAGTATATGTA
Organism: Viscum album; assembly: GCA_963277665.1. Classification (NCBI taxonomy): domain Eukaryota; kingdom Viridiplantae; phylum Streptophyta; class Magnoliopsida; order Santalales; family Viscaceae; genus Viscum; species Viscum album. The sequence continues at coordinate 548,909,023 of OY728163.1, forward strand.
AAAAACTAGAAGTTAAGTGAGATGGTATTTTAATAATAAAATTATTGATTTTAAAATGATAATGGTTTCTAATAATAGATTAATTATTTCCCTTGAAAATATATAATAATTTATGAAATTCCCTTGAATCAAGCTTGTATTTCAGAATGAATTTGTGAAAGATCCTTTTAAAACATATAACTACCCATAAATTATGGAATTTTTCTGGTTGTAACGCATATATATAACATTCAAATATAAATTATGAGGATTAAATATGAATTTATAAGAATTTAATTGAGGTATGTAGATAATAAATGTAACCCGAATGAAAATGGAGGTTTGGGTGGAAAACCCTCACCTTAAGTCTGAAGGTGTTCCTCACTTGATCTTAATGGCCTGAATAATAAAATTTAGGTTCATAAATTAATGATTCCAAAACCACCTCTACATTTAATATATTTATTATAACTTTACTAGGTTCATTCATGGCTTTTTGACTGGTTAAGAGATTCAATTTCATTGTTTGGGAGTGTTTTGTTCCTTGGTTTTGATGATCAGTTTACTTATATTCATGTATGGATAAACATATAAAATGAGAATGGTTGTCCAGAATAGTTGAATTTATTTAGTAAAACAAACATAATATTACATGGTCATAAAATTCATTTGGTTATTTGTAGTGAAGATGAATCATTATATAAAACTTTAATGACAATTGTTTGGGGTAATTGGTGGTTTTGTTTACAAAAAACTCATTTTGATTGATAAAGTATTATCATGTGTAAAAAAGGATTCAAGAACATTAAATAATTTATAATACCTATATTATATTATTTTTAAACCATAAAAAAATTCATGATCATAATTGAATATTTTAAGAAAAACGGAAAACTCTTCATCCTTGAATGTGATAAATTAACACATCTCGGATGGTGTTTTCATTTCTAGTATAACAGTAGGGGAAAAGATAGATGATGAATAATTATTCCTTTTATCATAATAACATTACAGTACATGCAAGGTAATGCATTTATCACAATGTTGGGATAAAAGGAGGTGAGGAAAGAAAAGGAAAATAATGGAACTTCAAATAAAAGAAATGACAAGATGAATTTACCTCTTGAAGTAATCCTCTTTGAGAGCCTCTTTAAGGGATAGGTTTTAGAATTTTTATGAGACGAAGGGCTACTATAAGTTTGGAAGGATCTTGGGAGGATATTCTAGCAGAATTTAGACAAGTAAGAATTCTTCAGGGGAGTGAAGAGAAGAGGGAGTGAGGGGGTTAGTGGGGGAGAGGAGAGTGTTCCCATTATTTTACTCATTATTTTGTTATTTAGGAAAAGACAACCAATATTATTGATTATTATGACCAAAAGCATTAATATGTTCATGTGATTTCTAAACAATGGTCATTTACATCATCTATGACACAAGAATGATGTTGAAATTCTCTTATTTAATGTATTTTGTAAATTAACAAATTTCACTATTCACCAAAAAATCAAGTATTTAGAATAATCCAAAAAAAATCACCCGAACCATTTTTCAATGTGTAGAATTCAAAATTGAACTCCATTTTTTGAAAATAATTTTCTAAATATGATAAATTTAATTTTTAAATAAAATCATAATTTATTTGAAAAATAAAAAACTTTAAATGATAATTTGTTTTATATAACATTGAAAAATTAGTCAAGATCATAACCATAAGACAATAAAATAATAATATGATTTACTATTCATAAGGTTCATATTACTATTTATATTTCTATTCATAAGGGTGTGTTACTACTCCCAAAATATTATTTTTGTCTTATTAAACACAAAGTATCTTACTGAACACAACCGTGTATGTCAGTTTTTCAAAATTTAAATCAAAATGGTTTAAAACTTATGTTTACTGGATAGGTTATTATAAAGTGGTAAAGACTCTGGGTATTCAATATTAAATTTATTTGCAAAATCTTGGGGTGTTGCATACAATTTTTCTTTGATGATAATATAAATTTTGTACATGAGTAACATATTTTCATCAAAAGAAAAATGTGCATGTACCTTCTCAATAGTACCATTGGAATTTTGAAAAATTCAAGATTGATATCATTTTGGTCTTATGGAGTTCTAAGACACCATATTTTAACTTCATACTTATGAGGAATGATGATAGTTCTTTTTCACTGTTTGATATATTCATGAAATTTGTCATTTAAAAATTATAGACCATGATCATCATCATTTTTTTTGAAATAAAGACGGGATTAAAGATACCTATTGCCATGTTCATCATATACTTTCGAGATATTCTTTTTATATCAAATTTCTAATTAGCCATATTGACTATTTTCTCAATCGTATCCAATATTTTGGTTTTGTATTTCAATCTCACATAGCCCCCTTTTTCCTTTAAGAACCCATGATCCAACACACAAAAATTCCAATCAATTCAACTTATGTGTGGGATGCTTTGTAGAGCCCATATACTATCAAGTTTTCTTCCATTTGGAAGCTATGAAATCATCAGAATCACATCCCCTATTATTTCTATTTCAACTTTTATGCATAAATGGAAGAATAAACCTATCTCCACCTCTTATTCATATAATGATAACACCTCATAATAGTTTTTCTACCTCACTAGACATATTAAATTACACTACCAACAAATCATTAAAATATTAACTAGAATTTTTTATAAAGTATTGAGTAAATTTCTTCTGAATTTTTCATATAAATTTTATAAAATTACATAAATCTTGTTTTGAATAACATCCTCCAAGACCTCAACCCAATAATAGTTCTGAACAAAATAGAGGATTCCCTAACCCTTCACAATAGGAAATGACTTCCTATATTTATTAAATTAGAAATCTAAACAACTACAAGATTATCCACCATAATAATTATTCCTAAAGTTCATGTGATCAACTATAATAATGATCATTTAGGATAAACAATCAAGAATCATATTTGGAATTATATAAATTTTTAGTTATAGGTGACACAGACTATATGGGGTTCATTAGGAAATTTAATGCTTTTTAGATATTTCAATTCCATATCTCTACACTTATAGTTATTGAAATGAGAAAAATACACCTACCCACTTTTCATATGAGGCATATGTATTATGGGGATATATACCCCAGATATTAATAGATAGTTCAAGTTTATCCTTTCTGTAGATAAATTGTACTCTAAATGGGGACACGTCTATCTCCCTTAAGGAATTAAGAAAAAATTAAATCATCAAATTAACAATGTTACATCTCATGACTAGACTTTATTTTCCTCTTAGAATATTGATGGATAATGAAACAAACTTCTCAATTTATAAATTAAAATTATTTTATTAGGAATATAATATTAAATTCATCCACTCATCTAACTACTATTAATAAAGAAATGTATAAATAGAGAAATTACACTAAAATATATCTAATATCTATATAAAGATGGTGGATGAGTAAAATTAGTCTTGGACTAATAAACACTTACATACATTGTGTCCTTACAGCTCTGTAACTCATACTCTAACATAATTTACCCCATTTTTTCTTTTATATGGCATTGCAGTTGTCTTACACATCCATATCCAACGACCCCCAATATATATAATATTCTAGAATTTGTTGTTTAATGATGATAAGTACCACTACTAGTGATACATATTTAATCTAAATTATGGTAAAAGGTTTTCCACTAAAACGAAAAATTAAATCCATAAAAAAGATGTTATGTAATAATTTAATATGATTTTTCACCTTAACACATCCCTATAAGGATACTATTTACTAGATTTAAAACCCCAATAAAGCCTTGAAGAATCCACAAATGATCGATACAATGTCAAAAGTACCTAATTCCATTCACTTGGTCAACTCCAATTGATCTTATTCTCTAATAAATATTAAATGGGAGTTTATCACGCCATGGAATAATGCAAGGTTTCTCAAAAAGAACATTTAGTGATATCATATTATGTTCAAATCATCATAGAATAAGGATGATAAACTATATAGCATAAGGTCCCAACTACATGAATTTAAACTACATAACACATACATCTTTATCTCATGGCTCACATGATATAAAACTACATGAAAATTTATGTGTCTATATTTTGATAATTTTATGATATCAGTTTTGTGGAATTTTTTACGAATTAATTATGAAAAGGGAGGAAAAATGATTAATTTATTATCATTGGCAAAAATATAGTTTATTGTAAAAAATATTTTTATTAAAATATTTTTTTTAGCTTAAATGATTTAATATTCATAAATTTAGTTTTTTAATAATATTTTATTTGGGTTGTGAAGAATTGGAATTAAAATTATGTTTTCAATGTTAGTGTTTGGTATTTGGGTCTAGAGATAAATTATTTCATAATTAAATATTATAATTTTCAATATCATTTTATGATTTTTTTATCCTACTCATATAAATTATTGGTTTAATTTTACACTTGAAGATGTTTATTTTGGATAATCAAAATCCTTAAAAAAATAACATTATTTGATGGTTATAATCAACCATGTAAAACATACCATAATAAGATATTTAGGTTTAATCAATCAGTTTTATGCGATAAAAAATAGAAATGGATTTAATGAATAAAATTCAAATTACAAAACCACAATATGTAGATAATCAGCCTATAGGATAAGGGTAATGAATGGTTGTGTGGACTCTAAGTGAATATAGTTGATAATTTTGACAATGTCCAATCTACCATATTAAGTGACTATATAACTATTTACAATATATCATTAGTACATTATCAAACTACCATATGGATTTCACTAAGATAACCATGAGACATTTAATTCAACTATATATTAATGAGTTTCCAGCTAAGTCAAGAAAAAATTCATAATGAACAACCATGAATAATGATGATCATAAAAACACTGTAGGGAGAGATAACGACTAGGATTGACAAAACAAAGGATATGGAATATTGAACTAAGAAATATTTGGATGATTATAGATATTTGGATATTCTTGAGTAAACACTAATCATGTAATTCTAGAGATATATTGATACTTAATGAGGGATAAGAGTCACTAAAATCGATTTATTGATTACAAATAACTCAAATTCTTTCAAAATGCATCTCAAGTGTGTCTAGTTATTGATGAATATATGATCCATAATTATTTTTCATCGAATATAGAACCACATAATAATGTTAAGGATGAGTAGTTGATATTTTCAAATTATTAATATAGGGATTGAGATTCAAAAAAGAGGACCGGTGTTTTGTTATTCATGATTGAAGATCATGAACACTAGGAGATGATGATTTGATTATGATATATTGAATCTAATGAAGCAATCGAACAACATGTTTGATTTGACAATGAATTTTATTGAGAAATGATAAATATTAGATGGAATATTTGATAACTGGGTTGAATCAATTGGATATTGAATAATTTTTCATTTTTAGTTGTTAATTTTTAATGGTTTGTGGAAGAATATGGGGCTTTTGATTGATTCTAATGTTTCTATTTTAAGGATCCAGTGGAATTCATTCAATTTGATCACTGATTTAACCCATTGAACTCAATTATCAATTTTTAATGGTTATTGAGTACTAATTGGATGTGCATGGGGAGATATAAGGATTAATTTATAGATGAATATGATAGTGTCTATAATTATCATTAATATCAAAGATTTATTGATGAAAATGGGGGATGAATGACTTTCTGCTCTTGTGATTGAGTTTTTTTATTGTTGACCTATGGACACAAAACATGGGTCATGTTTCACTAGGTTACATAATGGTCACCAAAATATTTGTAATCACATGGAAGGGTGATACATAATATATTATTATTACAGCATGTTTAGAAGTGGAACATTTATTTAGCATGAACCATAAATTCTGAAAGGAAAAATTTGATGGTAAGGAATCACAACTGAATCCAATGATGATGTGATGAGATACTATAAAATTATGGAGTTCAAGGAGTTAGATATATTGAGGATGTTATTCTAGGTTCACTATGAAGGGGATTCTGAACATTTTATATTTTTTTATTGGGGTGAATCTTGAATGATATTGTTTATAATAGATATGATTTTATAATTTTCATTAAATTGAAATGAATTATTCATTTTTCACTTTTAATTTTTATTAAATATAATAATTATCATGTATGATAATGTCATGGGGTTATTACTTCCTATTGGATTATCTTGCCACCATTTTTTTGGGTAATTTTCAACTAATTATATGTATTCAGTTCATATTCTTATATTACCAATTGTTGGGAACTAACTCTTGTCTCTCAATTTGGAATACTTTTGGATTCCAAATAAAAGTAGATATGGGACATTATTCCTTATATGTTCTGATATAAAACCTCTAGACATGAAATTATTATTTTTAAGGCTATTTTTATGAAACCATGCTCAAATCATCGTGTTGATCAAACATCGTATTGATCATAATTCTTCGTGGACGCTCTTAGTAGGTTGTGGTGTTGAATTGGGGAGTTATAAGGGAAAACATGATCATAATAATAGTAAATGACTCATTATTCCTTCTTCCTTATCATATTATTTTCATATTATTTTAAATTTATTTACTCAGAGAGGTTATGTGAGTTAAATATCACTTGAATATCAATTCATTTGGGAAGATCGTTAAGGTTATGTCAGTTTAATTGAGAAACTACTTCATTTTTTGTGAGAGTTGTTAGGTGATGAAATACAATTAATATATGATTACATAGTGTTTAGGTTGGGGTATTTGTTTCACTAAAACATTGACTATACATTGAGAGATATTTTTAATTTGTGGGTTATTCCTTCATTATAAAAATTCTTTGAGATTGAATTAATAGTCAACCTAGATCGGACCTTGATTATTATAAAATTTCATCTATATATTATTCATATTTCCCTTGTTTATCGTGTTCTTTTTAAATAGTATATCATTTATGATTTTCATCACTACTTATACTATTTTAATTTACATCCTACAAAATAGTCAAAACACATGATTATTTTCATAGAATGACTTGGATTCAAGAACACTACTTCCATGTTACTAGCATTATGTTCGCCATTATTCTACATATTTAGATATTTAAAATACATATACAATCACTCTAAAAATGAGGGTTTGTCTTATTTTGGCATTGATTCTATGGGAAAAATTTATTTTGCTACTTTTTCCTTTTTCATTAATTTTTATTCATGTAAATAGTGACGAATACACAAATTCTTGATTCATTGAAATTATTAAATAAATATTAGCTAAATGAATATAATAAATCACTAGATTATTTAGTGCAATGTACATCTATGAAATTTTTTTGTTACCTTTTATGAAAAAATATAAAGGAAATTAAGTTTATGGAAAACTTCTCCTAGCTTCCTACTTATCCCAAGAGAACCAAAATAATATGTTATAACACCATCAACCAATTGAAAATACATTAAAGATAAAATTGAAGATGAGATTGAGTTTTTGGTATTTCATTATGAGTTATACTCAGTTATTAAATTAGATTTACAAGTACAATAATATTTTTAATGGATGGAATAATATGTATCTTGTAAAAATAGATAGAGATATGCATATATTGAAAAATAAATTTTTTCCAATTTATAAATATAAGGATTAAAATTTCATTTTTCTATCTAATTATTATAAAATTCTTGAACAGACAATACTAGACATGAAATAATTATCTTCCTCCATGGATACTATAAAACCATAGGTTGTTTTTTAGAAGATAATGGAGGAGGGTGATTACCTTACACTTCCTTCAGAAAATCTCTTAGGAGCTCTACTTCCTCCTGAAGAAGAGATATCAACATTGTTGAAAATAGTAGATAATTATATAGAAAGGGATATATTTTTTAATAAAGTTACCGTGATTTTAATTTTAATACTCAATTTATAGGTGTTAATGATTTTGTTTCTATTTTTTATATCCTAGATATCCATATTACAACTGAACCTACACCTAAGTTGGATCATTTTGAGCTGCCATTTTTTATTGATATTTACAATTTAGAAGACACTAATGTAGAACGGGATGTTTTGGAACTATGAATAGATGTGAAAGTTGATATTGAAAATTTTATTATAGTCAAAAAAGGTTATAACACATTACACTAAACTAGAGTACAATTAACATCGGAGATTAAAATTCCTACTACTTGTGCACTCTAAACATCATGATGAAGAGTAGGGAATGTTTTCCTATATTTTATTTCCCTCTCCATTAGAATATAATAGGTAAAATTTTGAGTATTGGAACTTGAATGAACATAATAAATGGGTATGTAACCTATAAAAAAATGTTCGAATAAATAAATTATAGTGGTTTATAACGAAGAATCTACACATTCTATCAGATTAGGGTTAAACCAAAGATTTTCTAGATATAAAATTCTAAATACAACACCCCTTAGGGGATTATCAGAATAAATTGTTTATTTTTAATTTTTTTAGTTTTTCATTGCACAAATTTTACATATTTTTATGAATATAATATAATTTTGAATCCATTTAGAAGTAAAATATTTTACATGATGATTTTTAGACCAAGAGGATCTATAGAGATTTACTATTGGATCAAACCAAATAATTCTCTCTTTTAATTCTATTCTAATGAAAGATAGTTTTTGGAATATAGTGTTTTATATGATATAAATTATAGGACCTAGAAAAAGGGAAGTAAAAGAACCATTCACAATGATTTAAAGGATGAATACATTTGGTTGTAAACAATGAATAATAGTTCCACATTCAAGTGATTTTCTATTTGAATTTTCCCATATTGATAAAATATTGTTTCTAATAAATGGATTAATAATATTTTAATTTTATTCATATAATAATGGTTTCTTCTAAAATATTTTTTGAGAATAATTGTTAAAATTAAAATTAAATATCACTATGTCACTTAAAAATATATTTTGAGCTAACTATTTTAATTATCCCATATAAATGAGGTTTAATTCATGGGGATATATTGGGTTTTATGTGTGGGGCAGAGCATTAAAATATTTTATAAACTAAATATAAATATAATACAAATAATTTAACCCCACCGTAATATATATATTTATAATAAAATAAAAATAATATTGGAAAATAAAACCTAAAAATGAAGAAATTATTAACATTTTGGATTTGTTGTTAGAATTTGTATATAATTTCTTATTTTTTATTCTATTTAAACATTTTCATTCATTCTTAGTTTAAGAAAATTGAACATTAATTCAACCCTCCCATGTTACAATGAATGCAATTTTTTGGAATTAATTAATTCTAATACTACTGGATATTCATGATTTCTTAGTGACTATGTACACTATATTATTTTGTGATTTTATTTTGGAAGTATTATAGAAAGTATGGTTGAAACTATTTATAATAAATTCAAATTATAACATGAAGAAAAAAAAATTAATATGAAAATGGTAACTTGAACTTTCTGATGTTGGACACCTTTTTTAGACAAATCAAAATACAGTCATGAAATTATAGTGAAATTAGAGTAAAATTGGTAATTAGGATCCCATGGTGAGTCACTAAGACATTACGAAATGTGTGTGTGAGTAAAAATAGAAATAAATTTATTTATTCAATGACATCATTGCACATTTGATGCTGGGAAGAATTAAAATAAGGTATCTAATTTTGAAAAATGAAATTATTATTATGATTGGAAATTTTAACCCAAATTAATAATTTGAAATTGACTTGTATTAAAATAATTTTAGTTGTGTTGATTAAAAGGTAAAATGGATCATTAGTTTGTCGAAAATTGGATAGGGTGGTTATATAATGTGATTCCTATTAAAGTATTAATTAAATAAAAATATAATATATCAACACACCTATAACTATAACATAATATTTAATCAAATTGAGTTATTATGATGAATTTATATACAAACCAAACTTTTTTTTGATTTTATAAAAATAAATCACATTAGGAAAAGTGATAACCAGCAAACAGACATACATTGACAGGATTGGCAAAGAACCCTGTCCATGATCATCCCCATCCAAAAAACACCACAAAACAACCCTGAAAACAATTGATGGTTTTTTCCTTCATTCATTTTTCCTATGTGTATGTGTATCACAACACGAAAATAATTTTTCATATAATTCTATTTAAAATATTAATATTATTATTATTACATTAGAGTGAAATATTTTACATGTGGTGGAATTAAAAATGTCCTATATACATTATTTTAAATTCCATGGAATAGTAACCACACTCTATGAAATTAAACTAATTTGAAATAGGTCCATAAAAATGAACATAATATAAATGTAAATAGGTCCTTGTCCAATGAACTTAAACAACATGTTCCTTTGGATAAATTTTAAGTTACCTTATCTGATGGAGGTTATCATTAAATGTACACATATTTATTGCACTTAGAATGACTCACATAATCTTGTTAATGTTATTGGATCACTCCAATTAGCATGGTCAAAATGTGTCATGCTCAAATAAAGGTGACTACAATCCTCTTGTATAATGTTATACTATAAAACATTATTCACGTACTATATAAATTATATCACCTTCAAGTGTCAAAAATTTGTACCCTCATTTTGATAAATTATATAATGGTTTATGTATGTGTTTGTAGTGTATGGTTTTATCCAATAATTTAACTACACCAAATCTAAATTTCCCTTCATATGTAAGTTAAAAATATGAAAAGGGGTCAAAACATCAGAACTATATGTCTCTTGATTCAAAATACATTGGATATGAATTTTTTTACTAATATGTTATCATTTTAAGAGTCGCATATTCTATTAATAATTACTATCCTATGAAGGTTGAGATATTTACAAATTCAAAATGAGTTTTATATTTTAATACTACACTAGGGATATTATATATTCATGTGATATTCTCTTGCACATTATCTCATTATGTAAGTCATAAATGTTATGAACTATACATTAATTCATTCTTTATTTTTTAGGATATTTTTTGGATTATGTCACCTATGTTGGGCCCATCCATCAAACCCAATCACCCCAAATCCTATTAATTGAGGGTATATTCATATAGGAGCTCATGGAGAATAATTTTTCTTTATCCACTAGTTTTCACAAAGAATTCCATTACCTCATATAATAATAATCCTTATTGTGTTATGTTAAATTGAAAATATGAGTTCATTATTGTATAAACCTAAACATCATAAATAATTTCCCCATTATATGAGCCTAAATAACATAACACCATGTTCCTTGTCAAAATATGTTAAAATGAATGACATAATGTCAAAAATACATAAACTCTTTGTCTATTTGGGATGTAATTTTTTTGATATGCATTATCTATACCTGAGGAATAATTCCAAGGAGAAATTTTTATTGTATTTTTGGATTTTCACTATGATTAAATTCATCCATATATATTAGAACTACTTTTGTCTTCATTATTGATGTTGTAGGATATATAAAATTGTCAGGATCTATTATCCATGAACCAACACTAAATTCACCAGTATTCTACCACCTCATATTTTATTGTCTCCTCATTAATTTTGTGTCATATTGTGTTGGATTCTATAATGATATGAAATGTTCTATATACATCAGATCTATATGTGGTCATATACCTAATGTTATAGGATACAAACTGATGACATATAACACATTATTATCCTAGATAAAATCCTCAAAATGCCTATTTTTTCTTGAAAACTATAAAATTTTTGGGTTTCATTCAACGAGTATAACACAAATAAAAATATAGCTATTTTTTCACAAAATTCCGATTGGTAAAAGACCCCTAGAATGTGGTTACGAATCCATAAACCATTTCCTTGGTCAAACTTCTACAATTCATCATGTCCTAGTGATATGAATATAAAATTCATGTTATTAATTTCCATGTTGTAGGACTGTAAACTATATAATACATATTCCTTGTTTTGTGAGAATATTACATGACATGTGGTAGATCTTGTAAGTCCTCAAACATAAAATAGTTGATAAATCCCCTAGATTACATTTCCTTCATGAGAGAAATGTCCATATAGGGACATATTGAGTAAATGGGTCCTTTTCTATAACTCATTGGGAAAAAGAAGAACCCCGCCCCCCCACACACACTTATGTATGATCAATAAATTATTAGGATCATTCTAAATAGAATATATTATTTTCAAAACATACGCTGTGAAAAAAACCATCATATATAATGGATTTCCATAAAATGAGGTTTCCTTCATTTTTCTTAAGGATTCCAAATATATGTTTGTATTTAGATGTCCTGATATTTTATTAAAAAACCAATAATTATACTAATACCTCATGAAATTATAAATACATATTTCTCAAAACTATATTAAGATATATGTAGTGGCATGGAAAATTTCAGTTAATTGTCCATCCAAAAATCATGTTGGTTTTTACCATAGTGATATTGTCCTTACCTAATAAGGTTAGTACTCTTGTTATTTATAAGAATAAAATAGTAAATTACCATTCACCCTTCTATACATGTTCCATATCAATAAATATCACCTATTAGAATAAAAAATTTTGTGTACATATGTCTATAATGTGTGAAATTAATCTAGTCAATACGACTTCTCATTGTAAGACCCTAAACTGTAAAACCCTTTATTAATTTTCAAATTAATTTAAAATGATCGAAATAAATCATACCATATATGAATACCTAATCAATTTTGGATTCTATTTTAGTGATCACATCTCTCTTCACATGATATCGAGATCTGTATATTTTCTTCATGTTCTTGTTTTCATCATTTGTTAATATGAACACCCTAAAATTTACCTAATTTATGTTAATGGATGATTATTATAAGGAATCATGTAATATATATATTTTTTCACCTAATAACCAATAATACCTAGGTCCTCAGTTGATGAATGAATATGAAATTTTGTTTTATCCCGCCTTTATCACCTAGAATACATAGAGCAGGTTTATCCAAGAAAAATACTATATATGATCTAGATATAAATGAGGAATCCAATATATAGTAACATATCCATAATACACTTCTAGAAAAAATGAACTATTAACTTTTAATTTTCAATATTATTGTATAGTATTCTCATTCATGATAGTTTTTCCCTCACCATCCCAGAATTAAGATGGAGATACAACATTTGTTTACACGAGTTAGATATGCATGAAAATATTATTTTAAAGGGGTCCTCAACATATGATATTAAACTGTACAATAAAATTACTTTGGTTAAATGAGGATAAACTACATGATATGTGAGTTATCCTGAATTATATTAATTATAAGGGAGTTATCTATTATTGTGAACAAATTTCTCAATATGTGATTCAATTCCATATAAGGTCTTAGGGAATATAGGTACATACACTAGGATAAAATGACCCAATGTTTTTGGTGATCCTAGATATTGATATCAATATGTTTGTCATTGCAAGGAAACTTGAATATTTATTTTGGAATATTCATTAGGAATAAACTATTTATAATCTCATTCATTAATATGAAATTACCCACACCTCAAAAACTGATATATATTAATATAAGGGATATCCATTTTAAGAAATACACAAGGCAGGATTCAATTAATTTAATGATACAATGTAACGTACAAGCCACATGCATTGGATTCAGTCACAAATCATCAACCACTTCCACTAATTTTTTAGAGATCATTATGACACAACATGGTTTAAGACTAATATTCATCTAAATACTTATAGGTATTTATTTTCCCTTAATCATATATATTGTGAAAGTTTTTGAGTCAATATAACCCTTTAATTAACATTAATAATGAGTTTATATTGATCAATGGGACGACACTCTTTGTATATAAATAAGTTTCATTTATTTGGATATGTATAACTTCCATCAATATGAATCTTCAACATGAGGTATATTTCATCATGAGGGGAAGTTCCTCTAGTCATTGAACACCCCAAGAGAATTATAGTGGAACTTAATATTTGATTGTTGGCTAGGGGTTATCCTATACTATGGGTAATGTCCCATTTAAAGGTTATGGGGAAAACATATTCTTTGCAAAAAAATTCATTCATGCACACAACAATATCATTTTTTCTAATATTCACAACCTTTACCTTTACAAACCCACCCAATGGGTAATATATAATGATATTAATATTTTAAATAACATTTCTTCCTCACCCTTGTAAATATATTATCCAACTTTTTTAGAGAACTATGACATTAATCTCTGTGTGATACAGTTGGCATGATAATATATAATCTCTTTGGTATTTTATTCATGGTAGTTTTAACCATACCATATTTAGCTGGATTCTATCTATTTTTTTTAAATTTATATGCCATTAAAGGTCAATAAAGTTAGTTTAAATCCATATGATCTTAAGATCAATCCCTCAATATTCCTAATTCTATTAAATAAAACAATATGTCACAGCCACACCAAACATATTATATCAACAACCTATAAATATTAGTGAGTAACACCAGACACATACATTCAAATCCATTAATAAAAAAATTATCAAAATATTGAATTTGAAACATGGTGAGATTTTCCAAGATAACTACAAATATATTTCACATAATATTTTTAGTTACATAGGATCATTAAACCATAATTAAGTGTGGCTGGTTTGATTCATTGGTTATCTTTTTAATAATTTCCATATTTATGAAATTTAACCCTTAAAACATGTCAGAGTTAAATTCCTCATCATATTATTTAGTGAATATGAATACATGAAAACATGATAATGTAAACATCATAGGAAAGATTTACAAGGTTTTCCCACATTATGAGAACTTATCCTTTCCATGGCTACTACTATGGGACTAAATAAGTACACTCTTATAGTGAAGTGAATAGAACATTGATTCAACTCATATTAGACTATGTCTCTTGACATGTAAGACTATACTAACTCTAATAAGATTACAAGTCTTTTCTTATAAAACCTTGAAGACACAAATGATGTGAAAAATTTTAAATTATTCCCAAAAAAGAAACATCCACAATATTTATATATTTTTTGAATCTTGTAGTGTCTATCAGGTAATATTTCTTCCTTATGAATATAGTTTCACTTATGTGCCTTGTAGAAACTATACCCTTTTATATTCATATTTTTTGTTAGTTTAACAAAACTATTGCACCTCACCATTTTTTAATCCAGTTTTTTTAATAAAAAACATAGATTAAAAAATTTGTCAAATTTCCCAATCCAGGTTCTCTTAACTAGAACAATATATTACACATTGATTTACATTATCTATCTAGTATATTTAATAAACTCCCACATTAGAAAGAAATTATACAGTATATAATCATTTTGCCTATATGAATATTTTATAGTATAGTGTACATTATATCCCCTATTGATAAATGCATCTTGAAGATGACGTGGTAGCAAAATGGGTTAAATTTATCCTTAAAAACCATTGAAAAATTCTTAATTCGTCTAGAGTCTTGTTGAATATTATTGAAACTTCATTAATTCAACATAAATTCCAACTTTTCTGAAACCTTTTAAAATGTTGCAAAGTAAAAAAACAATTTATATAACATACAAATTGAAACATAAAATTTGATAAAAACCATCAATTTTGGGACTTCGTAAAGATAAGAATAGTTTTTTGATGGAAATAAATCTAGTAAAAAAATTATCATAAAAAATTTATTTTTCCCACTCTTTTTTCCGATCACACTTCCTTAAAATTACTTTTTCCACTTTCCTTTAAAAGAAAAACTCATCTGATGGATGGTAATTTCTCTGTATAATCACTTTTCTCCAAATAAAACTATAAATATAAGACTCTATGAAAATTTTATTCTGATGACATAGACAATATTCTCCCAATTCTCATTCATATTATGAATATCTATCTGATTGATATTTATTTAACTCCTTTCTGTAAGCACCATATTTCATAACATCCCAACATCTTACATCAAATATCCTCTTCAATGAAAACATTTTTGAATGGTAACATAATAAATTCTATATATCCAGATAAAACATCTACCACTATGAATTGATATTGACCTACTAATCATGGTTGAAAAATTTATTTTAAATTCTAAGCACTTTAGTCTCATGTATCATTTCATCTTCGTGTTTACACTTTATTTTATAATTTTGATATTTCCCATTAACATGAATAAAAACTGAAATATAACATCCCATTTCATGGAAGTATCCCCTTTTATATTTTTTTCTCCATTTATAAAATTATATATATTTAGTAATAAAATAATATATTCAATTCATTTTCTGATATAATTAATCTGATGATCAGTGTTTGGTATGTTTAGTGATTTTTTGTAAAAAATCACTTTTATACTATTTTTAAATTTTTTTCAACTAATGATGTGGAGAACCTTCATAAAATACCTTCATCCACAAACTCTGATCTTCAAACATGTTTATTTTTTGCATCTAATAAATAGTATCACTACATTACCCTTGTACAAACATTAAAAAATATACTTCTAACATTTTCTAAAAAAAATATTTGTCTGACAACCTACATCTTTTTACATCATAACATTTTTCAGGAATTCATATGTACCTCTATTCCCTTATAAAATCATAAAATTGTATTATAAATTCATTATAATGTTATAAATATGTGGTGTATAGAAAATCATTATATGAAATTATTAAAAAAATTAAAAATATATATCAAAACATTATCCATTAACATCATAATTGTTTTTTCAATATTGGATATAAAAATTTATCATCTTCATTTATTTACCAGTTAACAAAAATATTCTCAAAAAATAGAAACATTAAACAAATACAAAACATTATTAATAAAACATCAGAATTGATCATCAGTCTCTCCCTTTTAAACTATAGGTAACATTTTTAAATAAAATTACATCTCATATCAATATTTCATTAAAAATATTTTATGATAACCAATGTTTTAGATTGATTTTTGAAAAAAAATTACATACTCTCTCCCTTTATGGACATTTTATAATCTCCCCTTTTAAAGAAAAGGTTTCATATAATCCCTCCATCTATCAATGTTATCCATATCATGTTGGGAAAATTATTTACAATCATTAGTAACTCATTTGTGGAGGGTAAACATGACGTGTAAACCTCAATTCCACAAATCTCTCATTTGGAATGACATTCGTTTAAAACATAATAAATTGTTTATTTTATAAAAATATACTCAAGAAATACATTTGTACCAGCAACTTTCATTATTATGATGTAATTCTTTATATAGATTCTTTTATTATAAGTGTTGTATATAATTTTTGGAAAGAAAAAGGGATATTTTATTATTTAAAAAAATATTCAACGGTGTAGAAACATTAACCCGAAAATATTCCAAATGAACATTGATCTCAATCATTCGTATATAAGCATGGGTGGTGGAAAAATATTTTTTTTCTAAACCCTATTATTTATGATTAGACCTCATAAAACAATCACATAATAAAAATGTTCCACCTAATGTTTTTATTATATTGATGAAATATATAACCCAAATAATAATATTATATCCATGCATGTTTTTCTAATAGCATAATTTTTTACAATAATCAATGGGATGTTGTTCCTTTAATATATTTCAAAATTATTCTTTTGTCCAACATATGTGTTTTTTTATCTCTTTAATATCATTCTAGAAAAGTCACAAAAAAATTTCAGACATTAATGTTGTAGGGTAGAGAAAACATCCAATCAACATTTTGAAATCACTCTAACATAAACATTGAGTATAATTATCTTTACTCATTTTCTTGGAAACCAAAATAAGATTCGACACTTATTTTGAATCTGAAATAATAATATTTTTTAAAAACTTCCCAATGTACTTTTATTAAGATCTGAATATATACCTATTATTTTTTATCACCTATAAAAAGATGAATATTGTAAATTATCCAAGCATTTAAATTTCAAAAAATAATAATTTCAATAGTTAAAATGTTACACATATATTGTTTTCACCTACAAAAATTATGTTGTCAATACAAAAAAATAACAATAAGTGTGATTAAGTTTATCTTCTTCAAAAATAATATTCTCTTAACCTTAACTTTTCAAAATTTCATCTTCTTTCAGATATTAACATATATGGAATTCTAGACTCGTATAGATAAATCAACATATAAAAGCCTTAATTAAACATAAAAACAATATATTCTTAATTATTGAGTAAAAACACACAAGGTTTCTCAATGTAAAATACATATTCAATTTATCTAATTAAGAAAATTGTATTTATATCCACATGATAAAATTTATAGAAACTATATGTAGATATACCCATGAATAAAATAATTTATTATAATCTACTAAAATGGGAAATTTTTATCAAAATAAACACCTTCCATAAGTGAATAGAATTATCCAAAAATTTATATAGTTTTTTCTTTTAACATCCCCATGATCGTTAATAATATTTCATAAAACCCATTTTCACCAATAATATTCAGTCCTACAGGACATGGAAAATTTTTATAGGGCTCATTTTTTCTCATATGATTTTACTCTACATTCGTATCATCTACCAACTCTTTATGTTAAATAAATGTAGAGACCTGAAGCTTGATGTAATGAAAATTACATTACTTTAGAGGAATACTTAATACATAACAAAAACAGACACACAAGGACCATAATAGTTTAGTGGCTTTGGAAACATGGAACGTAATATTCTAATCGTGGTGAAAGATCTTCAACATCTTCTATAAAGATCTTCCCCTTTTTTTTCTTACCTAAAACCTTTCTTTATATCCTCGGGAAAAGAAAACATAAAAAGGGTGAGCTCAAATTCTCAGTAAGGGTAATCATGGATAAAATAAAACATACCATATACATTTGAACTTAAAAACATGAACACAATGTTTAAACAACAAAAGCTTGAGTAATGATATAAAACATGGAAGTACGTAAGGCATAGATCATAAAAAATACATTAAGAATGATAAAATAGAATGGGAATAAAACATGTAATTGTGGAAACCATTAAGCACATGATATGATTTCTATAGTAGCCAAGGCATTGCTGCCAAAACCATCTTAGTGGACAAAGTCCCTTTCTGAATCGAGTTCACTCCTCGTTCCAGGCCTGTATTACTGAACCGGTTTAACTTGCCATTCTAGCCATGTCTACCTAATGAGATATAAATCTTTACCCAATGCATTGGAGGGAGATATAGGTCCCACCCATCTCATAATGAAATCATTCTTACTTGTGCCACAAAATAAACATACATCATTCATAGTAACCCAATAAATAAAATGGGTTTCATAAAAATCATCCCATCATTACATAATATATATAAAATAAATGGATATCATTTAATAATAAGGAATGTGAAACCATGTAAATCATAGAGACATTATAATTGAAACATACACACATGAAATAATTTCATCTTATATGAAAAATGGTTTTGATAAAACACTTGAAATGAATTCTTGGGGAAAATATCCTTTCTTCTTAAAAATAATTTTCTTTTCACAAAATGTCATGAAATTTTAAAAGAAAGAGATTTTGTTGAAAATAGTCATGAAATAATTTGGAGGATTCTTCATGAAAACAAGGCTTTATAAAACCGTAAAAATCCGTTGACGCCATATAAGTTAAAAATAACATTCTCCTCGTACTTTTGTCAGAAAAGTCAAAAAGTACCTCGTAACGTAAATAAGAGAAAGATTCCATACATACCATGTAGTAAAAGTCAAAAATGGGTAAAAAATACTTTATACATACATTAAAACACTTTTATAAAACATGGACATGATATAAATAGCCCTAGTAAATACTTACGAATAACCAATCTCGGATAAAAATGAGATTTGCAAAATTATCCCTTACCTTAGGTCCGATATGCTTCATACGTATATGAACCTCCTGTATAATGATTTAAATAATGTTAATGACTTATTACAGAATCATATTAATTGTTATGATATCATATATGGTTCACTAATGAATTTATATTACCCGTTCTTTTTTAAATTCAATGTTAAAGATCATTTTGGGTAAAATCGTTTCATTTGTCGTCCGTGTTTTGACTTGAAATTATTCATATGATTATTTAGATCATGATTACTTACATCTAGAATGTAAAACATGATTTATATATAATATATATTCAGAATATACATATATATAATAGATCTATAAATGGAAATAAATACACTGTTCATGGAGACGGTAGGCCGTACGTATGCATGAACGTTGTTTTCGTTTCTTCATTGAATTGAATAGAATTAATTAGATGACATAAATATATATATATACATAAATACAATATCATTATTATGTCATATATTTCATGATTACTTATTATATATACTTTATAATCATTTATGAATGGTTAATCATTGAGAATGAATCTCATCGCGTCATGGAGACGGTATTCCATACGTACGCACGAGCGATGATATCGTTCCCATGATCATGGAATTTTACTGGAGTGTATGTATACTATTACAGAATCAATATCACTTTAAAATAATCATATATAGTTATTATTTACACCATTATACCCATCCAAGTAAGGTGGTGGTGGAAAATATATTACACCACAGCGTGGAGACGGTATTCCGTACGTACATACGCGCGGTGATTTCATTTTCCATAGGATGGATAGATGGTGAAATAGGGGTTTTTCATACTTATAATAACAGATCAGTATATGAGTGATACTGATTTTATTACTTTATAATAAAACAACCTAATAAGAAGAAGTGGAAGAAGAAATAAAGGTGAAAGAATCGGTAACTGAAATTACCTCTTCTTTGAAGCGCCTCTTTGAGACCTCCACTTAGGGCACTAAAATTGGTATTTGAAGAAGACCAGAACCACTAGGATGTTTCTAGGGAAGTGGAGAATACAATTTTCAGGGGTTGGCCAAGCTTGAAGGCTCAAAGTGGTGTGTGGAAGAGAGGGAGGAGGTTCTGTTTTATAAGGGAGGAGAGGGGCACCTTTATAATTCTTAAAAATATTAACTTATAATAAATCTAACCCCACATAAAAACCTCCAAAAATGACTCATATTCAAAGATTAGATTGGATAGGGTTTTAATATCATCAACCAATCCAATTTAGACATGTTTTAATCTTATTTTAAACCTTATCATTTTTATTTATACTTTTTTAATCTATTTAAGTTTATTTGTGGTAATAAAATTCTAAATTTTAAATTATAACAAATAATTACTTATTTGTTGTGAATTTTCCAAAATTGTTTACTTTATAACATTATAGACCATATATATTTAAATTTATAATTTTTAAATATTTTTTGTTATTTTTAAACAATTTTATAATATGTTATTTTTATAAAATAACAATAGTGTCAATTTTGACACTATTCATTTATTTGAATTTAAATAAAATATATATAGAATATATGTTCGAAATAAAATCTTTAATAGATTCATAAAAGGTAATATGTATCTATCAAACTAGTGGATCATATTAAATAGTTTATATAACATTTTACTTAATATTTTTAAAACCATTTATTTGGTTTATCTCTTAATAAAATAATTACTACAACATTTTTGTATAATTATTTAATATACTGATTTGTTGTATAAAAATTATAATTAAAACCTATGATGAAGATAAATCTATTAACTTTCACAATAATACTTTTACTAGAATTTATCATCTTAAAATCACAATATTTAAATTTTTATATTTATTAAATTATGAAGGTGACAACTTTGGCATCATTTAAAATAAAATAATATAAGTGTTATAATCACTTTTATAAGGCTCCAAATGGTTATATATTAGGTCATTGGATGATTAAGGTGTATATATACACTACAAATAAGTTTTGGTCAGGTTTTTGGGCCTTTTAATGGGTATTATAATTTCAATAAAACAATATTACATATTTTCCACTTAATAAATAATTTCTGTATCATTAATGTATCACCATTAATGACAATTATTTAATCCCTAAAAATTTTAAATAAATTATCATGATGTATATAGTTTTATTGGATTTCTGGAGACTATTCATTTTCGAAGTTTTATGATGTTTATCACTAAATTAAAATTATTATACTTATAAGATTTAAGAATGTGACATGTTGTCACATTCTTTGGTTTTAATAATAATTAAATTATTTTCATGGAAAAAAGTCCATTAAATGAATCTAATCTGACCCTTAGTTGATATGGGTTTACTTTTAGCCATCAAATAGAATTTTGGCATGTGTTAGGGTAATTTTATAATATTATATTTACCCTTAATTACCTGATTTACCTTTAACTATGGTAAATAAAATTTACCGTAGTTACTATTCATAATTCCCAAAAATAAAAAGTAGCCTATTAACATAATTTTGACACACTGATTCCAAATATGGAATCCATTTTTTTCAAATTCCATACACAGAAGTCTCATAAATTAAATTAAAATTAATCCCGTTGTCGAATGAAAACGGGTTTTTGTTTAAAACATTGTAAAAGATTGAATTGATTTATCCTACAAATTAAATGTAAAATAAATGATAATGACATACATTTTATTAAATGGTAAAAATATATTCTATTTATACTTTAAACCCATTCAATATTATAATTTAACCATATAAATTATTACGATGAAAAAAATTTGTTTTTAATTAAAATATATCGTGTTTTTACTATTCATTAAAATATAAAAGTTATCAGAAAAATATCAAAACTTTGTCCAATGTAAATTTTTATATCCTGATTCAGAAGAAGAATTTTATTTTGTCAAATTGAACTTATAAACATGTCAATAACTGGATTTAAATTGGGTGCGCCATCAAAAGGCATCAAAACTGTATTTTTTGAAAAATACATATTTTACCCGAAAAATTTATTTTGTTCTTTTTCCATGTTCTAGAAAATGTGTAAGATGAATAATAATGTTATAAAATTAAAATTTTAGTTAATACTATTCATAAAGGCTAGTTCATAATAATATTATAATAATATATCGTTGTTTAGTAAAATCCGGTATTGCGTACAATACACGTTATCGAGGAAGGTCGTGATTGCGTGTAATGCAAGCCAAGTCAGCGTTGCGTGTTGTGAAAGACTCCTTTATTATTTTGTATAATAGAATCCAACCGTATTTCATTTATACATTGAATATATATATATATATACACTTAATGTTGCGTAGAATAACTATTATAAAACGAACTTGAAATTGCGTGTAACACAATATAAGAATAGTGTAGTGTATACTTCAAGATAATACAGTATGGCGTATAGCACAAGATAATCTTGTTGTAGCATAAAACACATGACATAAAATTAATTAAAAAGAATACTTATCATAAAATATCGGGTTGTTACATTCTACCCCCCTTAAAATGAATTTCTCCGTCGAAATTCGTCGTGGTTATACGTGGTTTTCTACATGAAAGTTTTTTTAATTGAAACCCAAAATGTAAAATTAAATACCAAAACTTAACATTAAAAAATAAAGTATGAAACGTAACGGTTACTCAAATTACCTCATCACTGGGTTTCCACGTAGGAGAACATAGGTGAAAATATGGATATGGAGGAGAAATGTAACCATCATGTTCTTGATGGAGAGTGGTAGAGAACATGGCTATGAAAAAACCAACAATCACAAAGCCATAAATTTGTGATGATCTAAGGTAGCATCTGATTCATCAGATATAAAGACACTAGGACAACATTTTTGGTTTTCAAGATCATTTCTCTAATGTTTAAAATTTTGAATTAGAAGAAATACTTGCTTGATTTTGGTGCAATCTCACTATGGTTCGTGCTTTGAACAATTTCCACTTCATCTCTTAAAGAAATGAAGTTGAATTTGTTATTCATGATGTGTTAACAGTTCATGTGATAGAATGATGGTTCATTCCATCTGTTTCAAACAAAAGGTTTGTAAAAGTTTTCAAATATACATAAGTCCATTTATGGTGAGGTTAATCATATACGATTCCAAAAATGAACTCATACTTCATATATCATACCGCATAATAAAATAAATCTAGTTTCTAATAACCAGGGACTTCCTGTAGTCCATTGGTATGCGATAAAGGCCAGTCGCACTTCAGTTGTGGGTTCGATTCCTACAGCCTTGTCCAATGCGATGGGTTGTCGCCTGTCCTGCAGGTTGTCCTTTTTCTAAAACTTCATTACTATATCATCCCATAAATAATATAAAAAAAGTTCTATCCTTAAACAATACTAACATATGTCCAACATAATCCATTCCAATCTTTAGGCTTATCTAAAATACATCGGTCTAAGCTCATAGTATAAAGAAAATGATTACTTGAAATGTCACATAACAAACACGTGAATGCCATCATTTATCCCCCATATATCATAAGATATATCTTGTTGGTCAAATTACAAACATGTTAATACCTTAATCATGTATTCTCTTGAAGAATGAATACCCATTGAACCTTATTGAAAACATAAATGCAGTTAAAATTTAACACTTTCCACATACCAAAATCCTCAAAATTGTATATACTCAAACCATGATATCACTTAGTCCTTATATCAATCATGATCTCACGAATACAATGAAACATCTCATTATCTTCTTATCCCTTCATTATGCGCATATCATATACATTCCAAAATATTTGAATCACTTTTCATGGTTACCGGTACCATAAAATTATTGAAAACCACAATAGACTAATACAAAAATATTCTAATAAACCATAAAAGTACCTCAACAACATTATTCTTTAATACCAATACATAAAAACTTCAATCCATCCTGTTCAATGATTGTCCTAGAATAATTCCTTCCTTGATTTAGAAGAAAATTTTTAGGTCAGGGCATTGAGTTGGGTAATGCCCATGTCCTCCACAAATAAGACATTGAACTCCATAACAGTCTGTGACTCTATGACCCTTTTCTCCAAACAGATAACAGTTGTCCCTCCATTTGAGTTATTCTTCAAGGTTCTTCTTCCCTTCTTTAGAAATCTCAATCTTCCTTTCTTTATGATCCTTCACATGCGAACATGCATAAAAGTCTATCTTCCTCTTATTTGATGAATTAGGAATACCACTAAATTTCACCTTGTTAATCATATATCGCGATGACTGATTCAGCATAATCAAAATATCTTTATCTCTAGGCATTACACAATTTTGTTTCTCATAGTCACCAATTTGTCCATTGGATTCAATGTTAATCGAATTCCTTCTGGTTCCCTCCATTGACTAAAACACGAAAAGAATTCTGTGAGAGGCAAAAATCATACAAGGAAAATAACATAATCAAGGGGGAGTACCGTCAATATCTAACATCTTAGGTTAAATTCTAATATCGTTACCGTATTTATAGGACTATAACCTTTACTTAAACTTAACCTTAGGGACATCCCTAGAAATACCTTAGAAATATCTCTAGGGATCTCACTATAGTTTTCACATCCTAGTTTCCAAAGGTTGACTAAACCTTTCCTCTAATACCAACTATAGAAACCCGAAACATGACGTACATGGAAATTACATTACTTTACCAGAATACTTAATACATAACAAAAACAGACACATAAGGAACATAATAGTTTAGTGTCTTTGGAAACATGGAACGTAATCTTCTAATCGTGGTGAAAGATCTTCAACATCTCCCATAAAGATCGTCCCCTTTTTTTCTTACCTAAAACCTTTCTTTATATCCTGGGGAAAAGAAAACATAAAAAGGGTGATCTCAAATGCTCAATAAGGGAAAGCATGGATAAAATAAAACATACCATATACATTTTAACTTAATAACATGAACATAATGTTTAAAAATCAAAAGATTTATCAATGACATAAAACATGGAAGTACGTAAGGCATAGATCATAAAAAAACATTAAGAATGATAAAATATCATGGGAATAAAACATGTAATTGTGGAAACCATTAAGCACATGATATGATTTCCATATTAGCCAAGGCATTGCTGCCAAGACCATCTTAGTGGACAAAGTCCCTTTCTAAATCGATTTCACTCCTCGTTCTAGTCCTGTATTACTGAACCAGTTTAACTTGACGTTCCAGCCATGTCTATATCATGAGATATAAATCTTTACCCAATTCATTGGAGGGAGATATAGGTCCCACCCATCTCATAATGATATCATTCTTACTTGTTCCACAAAATAAACATACATCATTCATAGTAACCCAATAAATAAAATGGGTTTCATAAACATCATCCCATCATTACATAATCCATATAAAAGAAATGGATATCATTTCATAATAAGGAATGTGAAACCATGTAAATCATAGAGACATTATTCCTGAAACATACACACATGAAATAATTTCATCTTATAAGAAAAATGGTTTTGATAAAACACTTGAAATGAATTCTTGGGGAAAATATCCTTTCTTCTTCAAAATCATTTTCTTTTCACAAATTGTCATGCAATTTTAAAAGAAAGAGATTTTTTTTAAAAATATTCATGAAATCTTTTGGAGGAATCTTCATGAAAACAAAGCTTTATAAAACCGTAAAAGTCCGTTCACGCCATATAAGTTAAAAATAACATTCTCCTTGTACTTTTGTCGGAAAAGTCAAAAAGTACCTCGTAACGTAAATAAGAGAAAGATTCCATACATACAATGTAGTAAAAGTTAAAAATGGGTAAAAAGGAAATTATACATACATGAAAACACTTTTATAAAACATGGACATGATATAAATAGCCCCAGTAAATACTTACGAATAAGCAATCTCGGATAAAAATGAGATTTGAAAAATTATCCCTTACCTTAGGTCCGATATGCTTCGTACGTATCCGAACCTCCTGTATAATGATTTAAATAATGTTATTGATTTATTACAGAATCATATTAATTGTAATGATATCATATATTGTTCACTTATGACTTTATATTACCCGTTCTTTTGTAAATTCTATGTTAAAGAGCGTTTTGGGTAAAATCGTTTCATTTGTCGTCTGTGTTTTTTCTCGTAATTATTCATATGATTACTTAGATCATGATTACTTACATCCAGAATGTAAAACATGATTTATATATAATATATATTCATAATATACATATATATAATAGATCGATAAATGGAAATAAATAAACCGTTCATGGAGACGGTAGGCCGTACGTATGCATGAACGTTGTTTTCGTTTCCTCATTGAATTGAATGGAATTAATTGGATGACATACATATATATATACATAAATCTAGTATCATTATTATGTCATGTATTTCATTATTACTTATTATATATACTTTATAATAATTTATGAATGGTTAATCATTGAGAATGAATCTCATCGCATCGTGGAGACGGTATTCCGTACGTATGCACGAGCGATGTTATCGTTCCCCTGATCGTGGAATTTTATTGGAGTGTATTTATACTATTACAGAATCAATATAAATATAAAATAATCATATATAGTTATTATTTACACCATTATACCCATCCAAGTAAGGTGGTGGTGGAAAATAGATTACACCACGGCGTGGAGACGATATTCCGTACGTACGCACGCGTGGTGATTTCATTTTCCGTAGGATGGATAGATGGTGAAATAGGATATTTTAATACTTATAATAACATATCAATATAAGAGTGATACTGATTTTATAACTTCATAATGAAACAAGCTAAGAAGAAGAGGTGGAAGAAGAAATAAAGGTGAAAGAATCGGTAACGGAAATTACCTCTTCTTTGAAGTGCCTCTTTGAGACCTCCTCTTAGGGCACTAAAATTGGTATTTGAAGAAGACCAGAACCTCTAGGATGTTTCTAGGGAAGTGGATAAGTGAATTGGTCAGGGGTTGGAAGAGCTTGAAGGCTCAATGTGGTGTGTGGAAGAGAGGGAGGAGGTTCCCTTTTATAAGGGAGGAAAGGGGCGCCTTTGGAATTCTAAAAAATATTAATTTATAATAAATCTTACCCCACTTAAAAACCTCCATAAATTACTCATATTCAAAGATTATATGATATAGGGTTGTAATATCATCAAATAATAAAATTTAGACATGTTTGGAGCTTATTTTAAACCTTATCATTTTGATTTATCCTTATTTAATCTATTTAAGTTTATTTGTGGTAATAAAATTATAAATTTTAAATTATAACAAATAATTTCTCATTTGTGGTGAATTTTCCATATTTGTTTACTTTATAAAATTATAGACCATATAAATTTAAATTTATAATTTTTAAATATTTTGGTGATTTTTAAACAATTTTATAATATGTTATTTTTATAAAATAACAATAGTGTCAATTTTGACACTATTCATTTATTTGAATTTAAATAAAATATATACAGAAGATATGTTCGAAATAAAAGCTTTAATAGATTCATAAAAGGTCATATTTATCTATAAAATTAGTGGATCACATTAAATAGTTCATATAATATTTATTTTATTATTTTTAAAACCATTTATTTGGTTTATCTCTTAATAAAATAATTACTACAACATTTTTGTATAATTATTTAATATACTGCTTTGTTGCATAAAAATTCAAAATAAAATCGTATGATGAAGATAAATCTATTACCTTTCACAATAATACTTTTACTAGAATTTATCATCTTAAAATCACAATATTTAAATTGTTATATTTATTAAATTATGAAGGTGACAACTTTGGCATCATTTAAAATAAAATAATATAAGTGTCATAATCACTTTTATAAGGATCCAAACGGCTATATATTAGGTAATTGGATGATTAAGATGTAGATATACACTAAAAATATGTTTTGGTCAGGTTTGTGGGCCTTTTAATGGGTATTATTATTTCAATAAAAACTATATTACTTATTTTCAACTTAATAAATAATTTCTGTATCATTAATGTATCACAATTAATGACAATTATTTAATCCCTAAAAATTCTAAATAAATTATCATGATGTATATAATTTATTATATTTCTGGAGACTATTCATGTTCGATGTTTTATGATGTTTATCACTAAACTAAAATTATTATACTTATAAGATTTAAGAAAGTGGCATGTTGTCACATTCTTTGGTTTTAATAATAATTAAATTATTTTCATGGACAAAAGTCCATTAAATGAATCTAATACGACCCTTAGTTGATATGGGTTTCATTTTAGCCATCCAATATAATTTTGGCATGTGTTAGGGTAATTTTATAATATTATATTTATCCTTAATTACTCGATTTACCTTCAACTATGGTAAATAAAGTTTACCGTAGTTACTATTCATAATTCCCAAAAATAAAAAGTATCCTGTTAACATAATTTGGACCCACTAATTCCAATTATGGAATTCAATTTTTTCAAATTCAATACATAGAAGTTGAAGAAAAAAATTTAATTAATCCCGTTGTCGAATGAAAATGGGTTTTTGTTTAAAACATTGCAAAAGATTCAATTGATTTACCCTACGAATTAAATGTAAAATCAATGCTAATGACATAAATTATATTAAATGGTAAAAATATATTCTATTTATACTTTAAAACCATTCAATATTATAATTTAACCATATAAATTATTACGATGAAAAAAAGTTGTTTTTAATTAAAATATATCGTGTTTTTACTATTAATTAAAATATGAAAGTTATCAG
Source organism: Viscum album (assembly GCA_963277665.1). Lineage (NCBI taxonomy): Eukaryota > Viridiplantae > Streptophyta > Magnoliopsida > Santalales > Viscaceae > Viscum > Viscum album. Next base: position 548,938,592 of record OY728163.1, read on the forward strand.
AAAAATATCAAAACTTTGTCCAATGTAAATTTTTATATACTGATTCATAGGAAGAATTTTATTTTGTCAAATTGAACTTATAAACATGTCAACAACTAGATTAAAAGTGGGTGCGCCATCAAAAGGCAGCAAAACTGCATTTTTTGAAAAATACATATTTTACCCGAAAAAATTATTTTGTTCTTATTCCATGTTCTAGAAAATGTGTAAGATGAATAATAATGTTATAAAATTCAAAATTTAGTTAATACTATTCATAATGGAAATTTCATAATAATATTATAATAATATATCATTGTTTAGTAAAACCCGGTATTGCGTACAACACACGTTATCGAGGAAGGTCGTGATTGCGTGTAATGAAAGCCTAGTCAGGGTTGCGTGTTGTGCAAGACTCCTTTATTATTTTGTATAACAGAATCCAACCATATTTTATTTATACATTTAATATATATATATATATACACTCAATGTTGCGTAGAATGACTATAATAAAATGAACTTGAAATTGTGTGAACACAATATAAGAATAGTGTTGTGGATACTTCAAGATAATACAGTGTGCCGTATAGCAGAAGATAATCTTGTTGTAGCATAAAACACATGACATAAAATAAATTAAAAAGAATACATATCATAAAATATCAGGTTGTTACAATAAATTCTAAAACTTATTCATGTACATCCTATAATATTAGTGTGGCTTGATATTCTAATCTCATAATTAATTATGTTTTAAATACATATTTCATATTTACCAAAATAGTGTCACATTCAACCTATTTATGTTGAGTATGATACTTCACCTTTTTTCTCGATTCAGTTTCCTCATCATATGATTCTTCAAAATCTCCACCTACCTATTTGGATCACATTTATCATAACATTTTTTATTTTTAGTAGAAGCCTTTAAAATGTATTGCTCAACATTCTCAACAAAATTTTTAAGGGGGTAGTATTTTAAATTGAGTTAATATCATAATAATCATCCATATTTTTTTTAAACATTTATCCCTATATTTATATCACCTTCTATTGGATAAATATACAAGGAAAATTACTCCTTTATATTTTTCATCAATATTTCCACGATTCAAATTTTTGATAATTAGTAAGAAGGGGATCCAAAAATATATGGAATATATCACTAATGGTTTTTTGTTATACCACATTATATTGGAATTAATGAAGCTATCTATCCATAAAAGACTTATTTTTTGTACATGTAGATCAAAACCTATATATTCTCTCTAAAAAAACATATAAATTTTGTATTCATCCAATATACATATTCCCATTTCCTCCATGCATCTTGTTTTCCTTTATACCACTCCATTTTAATGAAAGGTGTCTGGATCACTATATTGATATTCAATTCCATTATTCTTCATATATGACTCAATAATTTAAAATCTCTACTCTTTTCCATTTTTAGTTATCAGTTTATGTATGTAAACACCCAACTCTCTTTCATCTTATCTTCTGAAAAATTTGAATATTCCGATAACCTCTGATTTATTCCTCCTAATCATAATGATTACTATCTAAGTGAAATACTAATTAAAATTGAGAAAATAAGAAACACTTCTATTTTATTGATGTCTCATCCATTAATAGAGATATGAATGAATAATATTAAGAGTTCTGGTGGATTGTATATCAACTTTTATACATTCTCAACTAATTTTCCTCCATTTCAATAAATTTTTAATAACATTATCATATTTCCTCTCCATGAGTGTAATGATTCATAGAGCATAAAAAATAAAAAAATTACACATAATATCATGTTCCATATGCTTTAGTATTCGATTCCACATTCTATTTTCATCCATAGAAACCAAATAACATTAGTTACAAAGTTCTCCAATGTGAAAGATATTTTTTTTGTTCATTATCCCATGGAATAAACATTACCATCTTCTACACTTTAGATTATAAATGGATATATGCTTAATATAACTTCATTTCCAAAATCATAAATATTTCTTATGCTATGTATTTTTTTTGATCCTGTAAACATAGAAAACATTCTAATGTTTGTAATTTTGAGAATCAATACCATTTATTTTAATTAATTTTATTTTTATGGAACTATCATTAACAAATTTAAGTAAACCACATTTACAATTTTCAACATATTTCAATATTTTGATATCACCTTTCTAGTATGAGGAACAACCATCTTCAAGAATCCATAGTTTCTTCCAATTTAATATTATAGTGTTTTTTAATTACAAATGACCTTTCTTAAATTATATTATTTATGGTCCCTTATTATTTTAAGAATTATAAATTTTCCTTCGAAGGGATTTCATAAATTCAGTATCAATGTTCCTAGGTTGGTTACACCTTCAATTGAATTCCTCATGAAAATCAAATGGGTATTTCATTACAAACCTTCTAGCCTCATGAATTTTTTTTTCTTCGACTTCCAATGGCTTAGGAAGGTTAATAATTCGTCTTAAGTCACTTTTGACCCTCATTCCATACCTTATTCTTAGAAGAGACCTTTTTGGAAAAGACTTATATTATTTGTACTGAATATACTAAAACATTGTCAATACCCACTGAATATTGGTCTTATGTATAAATAGGATCCTTCTTTGTAATCATTTGTACATCATTCGTAACATCTTTATATTTTTGTACATGGCATGGGAAAATATCTTATGGTGATTATTACCATATTTTTTTGTCGTGATATTTTTTTCATATACATTATCTATCTAAAATTTATCATTTATTTTTTATTTCACCTATATATTTATTAAAATCAGACGATCATTTCATATTGATAGTGATGATTTAACGTAATTCTTTCAAAGGGATTTTTCATAAGCTTTTGTTGTTTAGTATTTTTACTCTGAATATATTTTGAAAGCTACAATTAATCATTATTTAGTTATTTTCAATATTACAAAATTATAAATGAGTTTTTCATACCTCAACTTCCTTGGTATCATGTTTCTTACCAATATATTCCACCACAATTCTTAGTTCAGTAACTCTCATTTTTAGGATTATGATCTCCGGAATATACTCATCTTTCTATTTGAAGATATCATTCCATAAAATATTATTCAGGCCTCTTTATAAAAATATCAATCTAAACTCTTTATTTATGTTATCATTTTTTCAAAAAAAAATATTAAACAATCTCTCATATCAGCTGATATTTTATGTAAGTTTCATCAACTCATTCTTCTTTTTTTTCTTCACAATTTGAGGTTTCTTTCATTCTGTCATGACCCGTCCTCGAGGCCCGTGTTGTGACTACACAAAACCCACCTTCCATAGGCCAGGGGCTGGCGACTAGCACTAAAGGCATAAATCCCGGTAAAAGGGAAGGGATTGACTTTATAAAAGTAAACAAACACAATAGAGTACGCAAGTAATGTAAGCACTAAGTAAAACTGAGTACAAAAGTAACTGCTGGACAGTAAATGGACCAGTATACAAACCCAACTGAAAGTACTATACAATTGAGAAAGAAAGTACAACAATTGTAAAGTAAAGCAGCAACCACCGAGTCGTCCTCCGGGAATCCCTCCTGAAGGGTGGGTACACATAGGCTCGTCGGTACCTTGGGTTCGTTCTTCTGCTCCGTGTACGTCCCTCCAGGAGGTCTACCTCCAGATACCATCCCGCTCTCCAAGCCTCAACCACGATCAGTGTTTTCCGTCGTTTGCAAACCAACACAACGTAGTGTGGGCATTGCCCGTGCAGGGGTGAGTATAATGATACTTAGTAGGGACCCTGAGACCCCTGAAGGTCTCCCAGAATCCACGAATGAAAAAACACAAAGGAAAGATAAAAACAAGAAGTATCAACCAAATCTACTTAGGTATATGCCCATACATATACCTAAGTCATCAATCTCAGTTCAGCTCCAACTTCTGAGCCCAAGCACAATCCGGCCCACACAGGTATACTACTCATGAAGAGGGGTAGAGATGATTAGATGTAGCCTCTAAATCATCTCCTCTGCTGAACCCATGTAGGATCCACGTATAGAAATCATCGCTGCAGAACCCACGTAGGATCCAAGTACAGTAACCATCGCAGCCGAACCCATGTAGGATCCCAGTACAGTCGTCATCGCTGTCGAACCCACGGAGGATCCAAGTACAGTTGTCCTCGCTACCAAACCCACGGGGGATCCAAGTACAGTCGTCCTCACTGACGAACCGACGTAGGATTCAAGTACAGTCGTCATCATTGTTGAACCCACGGAGGATCCCAACACGGTAGTCATCGCATTCGTAGCTATCTCTAGTGTTCCCGCACATAGCGTACTCAATTCCGAGAGGGTCTGCTCCTTGAGTAATGGGGGTCGATACATCAACTGTCAAGAATTCATGAGTTGATGTATCCTGAAGTTCCATCTCGTAAAAAGGATCTCAATGCGACAGAAAATGCGTCAATCGGACGCCCGGTCTGAGAGATATTGGATTTTTGTTTCCACGGGCCCGATTGGAAATATGTTCGTTCCATACCCGGTCGTTTACTAAAGTTTTCCAAAACTCACTTAGAGTATTTCAAAAGGACCTCCTCATCGATAGGGTCCTAGTTCCACAGACGGCGCGTCCTTCGGATGCACGGTGTTCAAGATATTCACCTTTAAGTGAATAACGGCCTCGACCCGTTAAGCCTAGTGGGCTGGCGGGTCGGGTTAACCCATCTTTGATGGGTCCGACCCGATAGAGGTGTCGGACTGGCCTGAAGAAAAGCACTTCTCGGCCAGAGGGGCGCGGCCCAGCCCCGCCCAGCTAGCTCGGCCATCTGGCCGAGCGGTCCGGTGGGGGGGGGGGGGCTGCCCGAACTGGCGGTGCCACCCTCCCTAACCGGCCAGCTACAGCCAGCTGGCCTACAGGCGCAAGTGGCCCACACGAACGGGCTGCAGTTCCTCTATTGCGGTTCCCTCCTGGCGTCGCGGCTTCTCTTCGCCCAGCCGACCGACGGGCCGGCCGCTCCTTCCGCTGAAGTGGCCCGTGAAGCGGGCCATAGTTCCTTCCGCAAAGCTGGCACGACAGCGCCAGCTTCCTCCTCCACGGCTTTCCCTGGACACGGCTCCGCCTTCCCGGCATGGCACGACGGTGTCGTTCTTCCTCCATCGCAACCTTCTTGGTCGCGGATTTCTTTGCGTGTGCGACGATTGCCCTTGCGCCGCCGGCCTCTTCCGCGTTCCGCCTCTGTTCACCAATTCTAAAAATAAACAAGATCAAACGGAGGGTCTTCGGGTCGTGTTTGTTCAGCCCGCGCACTCCGCGTTATGCGATAGCAATAGGTTGAGACAATCAAAGTCATACAACGACGAATGAGGCACAAGATTAATCCATTAAAAATTGTACATAATCCCCTACCTCAAAAAAAAGATTTGCGGTAGCCGAGCATCGTGGATGACGGTGTTGATTCCGTCGTCATCGGAGTGTACCCGAAGAAGTGGCATCTCCCCTCTTGTCATGCAGAAAATATTAGGAGGCGCGTCATACTTAGCAATTTCCCCTGTGGCGGTTTCTCCTTCCTTAATGCGGAGGAAGAATAGAAATGGAGAACCGAGGAGCGTCCTTCGTTAGAGAAGAAAACTGTTCTTTGTTTGAAGAGATAAAAACTATTCTCTCAAGAGCTCTCTCTCCCTTCACACAATGAAAGCTCCCCCAAAATAAAATAATAAGCTACCCCTATTATTTTATTAACAAAAACCATTTAAAATTCAAACATTCAACACTTAATTAATAAATTGGAGGATTCAATTTATTAATTAAGGTGTTGGCATGAATTAATGGGAGAGGAGAAGGCGGAGAGTTTACACAATTAAGAGGAGTTACAAATTAAATAAGGCGATGATTAAGAGAGTTTAGGGAAGATGAAAGGTTGGGTCTCATGTGGGCCCCACCTCTCAAATATCCACACATGGGATGTTGGGTGGATGTGGGCCCCACTATTAACTTCCCATGGGTGGAATTAACCTCCTTAGATACATAAAATTGTTCTAACAATTTTATTTATCGTTTTAATTAAACCACAATTTATAACTTCAAACCCACATAAAACGCAACTGCTGTAACGTCCCCTTACTCAATTACCGGTGTTGCGAGTTCATCGCTGCCCTCAGATTTCAATTCCGAGCACCAGTTCAAAAGAAATAAAAACTCGCTCATTCTTTCACTGAACGTACCTGAGCTAAATGTCGAAAATTGATTCCAGGAACACCGGGCATCAGAATCAAGTGTCGTCAGAAGCCACAGAATCGTAAAATTCCAAAGAATTAAGAAAAAAATTCCTTGAAAATTAAGGTTCTTTACATTACTCCCACCTTAGGGATTTACGTCCCAGTAAATCTACAACATAAACTAGGGGAACAAATGAGGGTACTGAGCGCGCATCTGAGCCTCCCGCTCCCATGTGCTCTCCTAGAGGATTCCATGCTGCCAATGAATTCACACCAGAGGAATTGATTGGCCACATAGGACCCACTCCTGTCGATCCTCGATCTCCACTGGGACATCTGAAAATGTTTCCCCATCATCGATGTCCAGCTCCCCGTGATCGATGATGTGAAATGGGTCATGCACGTATCTTCTTAGGTGAGATACGTGGAAAACATTGTGCACCCAGTGTAACTGAGGTGGAAGGGCCAGGCGGTAAGCCACCTCACCTACTCTTCTGAGGACCGGGAATGGCCTGATGAAGCGCGGAGATAACTTGCCGCCCCAGCCAAATCTCTGTAATCCATGTCGAGGTGAGACTCGTATGAAAATGTGGTCTTCTTCCTCGAACTCCAGTGGTCTTTGTCTCCTATAAGAATAGGACTTCTGTCTATTATGTGTAGTCCTCATCCACTCCTGGATGATCTGGTCCTTCTCTGTCATAGCCTGAATCATCTCTGGTCCTACAAGTGCTGACTCCCCAGGGTCAGTCTAGAATAGAAGTGATCTGCAAGGTTGGCTGTATAGTGCCTCGTATGGTGCCATCCCGATGGTGGAGTGGTAGTTGTTGTTGTATGAAAACTCCACCAAGGGTAGGTGATCCTCCTTGCTATGACCAAGGTTAAGGACACATGCACGTAGAATTTCCTTGAGAGTTTGAATGGTCCTCTCTGTCTGGCCATCCGTATGAGGATGAAAGGCGGTGCTCAGGCGTAGCTGCGTCCCAAATGCCTCCTGAAACCCCTTCCAAAGCCAGGAATTAAAGTCAGAATCTCGATCAGAGACAATAGTTGATGGCACCCCATGAACCCATACGATCTCCTGAACTTAGAGGCGTCCAAAGCTCTCTACTGAGCTCTGCTCTCTGATCGGAAGGAAGTGGGCCGACATGGTGAGTCGGTCTACGATAACTTAGATGGAGTCGTGTCCCCTGGATGTACGTGGAATCCCTGTCACGAAATCCATGGATATTCCATCCCACTTCCACTCTGGAACCTTTAAGGGTTGTACCAAGCCTTCTGGTACCTGGTTCTCCACCTTCACTTGCTGGAAAGTGAGGCATCGTGAAACAAACTCTACTACAACCTTCTTCATACCCGGCCACCAGTGCTATCGTCTGATTTCCTGGTACATATTCTCCACTCTAGGATATACCGCTAGAGGGGAAGTGTGAAACTCCCTCAGCACATCCTCCCGCAGTGGAACTGGTACCATGGTACGGCCCCTGAAGAGGATGACGTGCTCTCCTCCTTCAGAAAATCCATCAGGCGCCTGCCCTGTGGAAATCTGAGCACGTCACATCTCACAATCAATGTCCCCATGTTGTGCATCTATGACTCACTGAATTAGTGGAGTATTAATAGTGAGGGACTGTAGAAAAGATGCCCCATCTCTATCCATGAAGGATATCTGCAAAGCAGCTAACTGCTCTGTCGCCTCTGCAAGTAGCTGAATGCCCGATCTCCTGTTGAGAGCATCAGCTACTACATTACCCTTCCTAGGAGTATATACTATCTCAATGTCATAGTCTTGGAGGAACTTGAGCCATTGCCGATGTCTCAGGTTCAGGTCCTTCTGCGAGAAAATGTACCTGAGACTCTGGTGGTCAGAATAGACTATAAAGCGCTCGCCCATCAGATAGTGCCACCACATCGTCAAGGCGAAGACCACTGCTGCTAACTCCAGGTCATGGTTAGTGTAGTTATTCACATGCTACCTCAAATTCTGTGAACCATAGGTGATCACTTCCCGCTTCTACATCAGGACACACCCGAGTCTGGTCCCTGATGTGTCGCAGTAAACTACGTACCCAACACCCTCCTCTGGTAGCCTCAAGATGGGCGTACTAGTAAATCTCTGTCTCAGCTCCTAGATAACTTGCTGGCATCTATCTGACTACACAAAGGGTTTCCCCTTATTCATCAAAGCTAAAAGTGGTGTTGCAACTCTGGAGAAGCCTGGTACAAATCTCCGATAGTACACAGCCATACCTAGGAAACTCCGCACCTCTGTCACGATCATGGGTGGCTCCCAAGAAAGTACTGCCTTGATCATCACAGGTTCCACCGCAACCCCTGCCTCTGAGACGAAGTTCCCCAAGAATTGAACCTGTCGAATCCATAACTGGCACTCAAAGAGCTTACCATAAAGCTGGTGCTCTCGAAGTGTGTCCAATACAACCCGCAAGTGGTAGGCGTGCTCCTCCTCAGTAGTCGAGTAAATCAGTATGTCGTCGATGAAGACTATGACCAAACGATCAAGGTAAGGCTGAAAAATCCTGTTCATGAGACTCATGAACACTGCTGGTGCATTGGTTACACCGAAGGGCATAACCAAGAACTCGTAGTGGCCATACCGACACTTGAAGGCCATCTTCTGTACATCCTCATCTCAAACTCTGAGCTGATGATAGCCTGACCTGAGGTCTATATTTGAGAACCATCATGCTCCCTTGAGCTGATCAAAGAGTTCGTCAATCCTCGAGAGTGGATACTTGCTCTTTACAGTCATCTAATTCAGGCGACGGTAGTCGACCCATAGTCGTAAGCTCCCATCCACCTTCTTGGCGAATAATATCAGAGTAGCCCAGGGTGAGACATGGAGTCGGACGAATCTCTTTCCCTGTAAGTCCTCCAGCTGTACCGCAGCTCAAGAAGCTCGACGGGAGCCATCCGATATGCTGGAGTAGATATCATTGCTTTATCAGGGTACAAGTATATGTAGAAGTCAACCTCTCTCTGGGGAGGTAGTCCTGGAACATCGTCAGGAAAAACGTCTGCATACTGATCCACCACAATAGGAAAACTCGAAGTCCTCACATCAACCGCTCCTAGGATGAGACTATCCATCTAATGTGTGACTGACTAACCTCTCCTCTGTGTAAGTCTATCCTGCGCTGCAAGGTATACCTTCTCACCGGTGAAGATGAACATGGTCCCATCTGTGTGGACACACTGCACTTTGCGCCTAATACAGTCGATCTGGGCATGGACTGTAGATAACAAATCCATACCCAATATGACATCGTACGGCCTTGATGCTGCTAAAAAAAAGATCCCAGCCGAATCTCTCACCTCCTAGAGTACGCTCACACTATCGGCACCAGTTTTTAATCATCGAGTCTTCTCCCGTAGGAGTCTCTAGCCGTAAGGATCAAGCCAACGGCTCCGTCAGAATCTCCGAGATCTGAACAAGGTCAACAGAAATAAAACAATGACTCTCTCATGTGTCTATAAGAACTGCAGAAAGGGTGGAGTAGACAAAGATAGTACCTAGAATCATCCCTGGTGCACTGTGGTCATAGGCCTTGACTTCCTGGAGCTGAGCCTGCCCCTGTATGCCAGCTCCCTGTGGTCGGGGTGGTCCTCCTAGTGGTGGTGGTGGTGGTAGAGCTTCGAAGCGTCATCAACAACCCACTGCTTGTCCAGCTCCTCTGCCTCGTCCGCCTGCTCCCTACGGACCACAACGATCAAACCTATGCCTCGGCCTGGGAGGTCCCTCCACTGTCTGCTACTCATCTGCATGTCGGGTTTGGCAGTCCTGAGCCATGTGTCCCTCTCCGGCCCATGCGTAGCACTGCCTTCCACTCGTATGGATGTCTCTACTTCGTGTGCCCCACACATTCGAACCAGAATCCTGGGGTCACCCACCTGATGGCGTGTTCCGCTTAGACCTCTGCGACATCTGTCTACTGCCGGCTGCAGAAGACTTCGCTACCTGTCTCCCTACGGTGGGTCTCGCTGATGGCATCGGCACAGCAATAAAGATCTCCACAAGAAGGGTTCGCTCCAGCACACATGCCTGCGTTAGAATGCTGAGGGAGATCATCAAATCCATGATCTCATGCCTCAATCCCTGCTCGAAGGTCCGGGCTTGGACGAATGGTTCCCATACCATGTCCGTGGAGTAGCACGAGAGGTCGGTAAATCTCGCCGAGTACTGGGCTACTGCCATACTGCCTTGTCGCAGATGAAGTAAATTCTGGATGCACACCGCATGGAGGGTGGCTGGAACAAACTCCAAGCGGAAGAGGCTCTCGAAGTCCATCCAAAGTAGTGATGCCTCGTCGTGCAGCTGGAGCATCAAGCTCCACCATCTACCTACTACTGCATGCAGGAGACTCGTGACAAGGATCACCATAAGGTCTGCTGGTGTCCCTACCAATCTAAAGACTCTGACGATAGCCTACAGCCAATCCTCTGTTGCCTGAGGGTCTGTCTCTCTGCGAAACCTGGGCGGCATCTCTCACTGAAACTCATACAACATAGTCAGGTGGTGTGCACTCTCTACTGCTGGGGCTGGTGGCATCGGTGGCTCAGCGGGTAGTGGTACCTCTAGTGCCTCCGCTGTATTGGGCCCCTACACTAAGCCCTCTTCGCTCGGTGGGTGGCCATCTCAGACGTAGCTCGGAACCCTAGTTGGCTGCCTACATGGGGCCATCCTGAAAAGCAATAGGTTTCCATGGTTAATAAAGTATACCTGGTGAGCTGACATAAAGTAATCACAAAGAAAACTTTTGAAACACACATGCAATCAATGTTTTCGTGCACTCATTCAGAAATCAGAAGTTAGGGTCCTAGTGTATGGATACGTCGGCCACCGCACAAACACTGGACTCCGTGGGATAATAACCACAATCAATACTCTAAATACTATTGATTCACAGAAACAAATTATCATAGTCCTGGGTTCTGTAGTAGAACCGACTCCTCTGATACAAATTTTTCATGACCCATCCTCGGGGCCCGTGTCGTGGCTACGCCATGCCCACCTTCCATAGGCCAGGGGCTAGCAACTAGCACCAAAGGTGTAAATCCCTATAAAAGGGAATCATTTCCTTTATGAATGTAAACAAACACAACAGAGTACACAAGTGAAGTAAGCACTAAGTAAAAGTAAGTACAAAAGTAAGTGCTGGAAAGTAAATGGGCCAGTATACAAACCCAACTGAAAGTACAATACAACTAAAAAAGAAAGTACAATAGCTGTAAAATAAATAAGCAACCACCAAGTCATCCTCTAGGAATCCCTCCTGATGGGTGGGTACAGATAGTCTCGTCGATACCTCGGGTCCATCCGTCCGCTCCGTGTACGTCCTGCCAGGTGGTCCACCTCCGGATACCGTCCCGCTCTTCAAGCCTCAACCACGATCAGTGTTTTCCGTCTTCTACAACCAACACAACGTAGTGCGGGCATTGCCCATGTAGGGGTGAGTACAAAGATACTCAGTAGGGACCCTGAGACCCCCTAAGGTCTCCCAGAATCCACAAAGGATAAACCACAAAGGAAAGATACAAACACGAATTATTAACCAACTCTACTAAGGTATATTCCCATACATATACCTAAGTCATCAATCTCAGTTCGGCTCCAACATCCGAGCCCAAGCACAATCCAGCCCACACTGGAAAGAAGTCAATCACATCAATGATAATGATTGAAAGACAAGACTCAGATCACACAGGTATACTACTCACAAAGAGGGGTAGAGATGATTAGATGTAGCCTCTGAATCATCTCCTCTGCCAAACCCATGTAGGATCCAAGTACAAAAATCATCTTTTCCGAACCCACGTACGATCCATGTACAGTAACCATCGCTACCAAACCCACGTAGGATCCAGGTACAATCGTCATCATTGCCGAACCCATGGAGGATCCAAGTACAGTCGTCCTCACTGCTGAAACCACGGAGGATCCAAGTACAGTCTGCCTCACTGCCAAACCCACATAGGATCCAAGTACAGTCATCACCATTGTCGAACCCACGGAGGATCCCAGCACGGTAGTTGTCGCAGTCGCAGCCATCTCTAGGGTTCCCGCACACAGCGTACTCGATTCCGGGAGAGTCCACTTCTCGAGTAAAGGGGGTTCGATACATCAACTATCACAAAGTCCTAGGTTTATGTATTCTTAAGTTTTTTCTCGTCAAAAGGAACACAACGTGACAAACGACGCGTCAATCGGACGTCTGGTTTGAGAGATATCGACCTTTTCTTTCTAGGGCCCCTATTTAAAATATGCTCGTTCCAAACCCAGCCATTTACTAAAGTTTTCTAAAAATCACTTAGAGTATTTCAAAAGTACCGCCTCGTCGAAAGGGTCCTAGTGTCGTAGATGGTGCGTCGTTCGGACGTGCGGTCTTCAAGATATTCACCTTTAAGTGAATAATGGGCCTGACCCGTTAAGCCCAGTGGGCTGGCGGGTCGAGTTAGCCCATATTTGACGGGTCCGACCCAGCAGAGGTGTCAGACCGGCCAAATGAAAAGCGCGGCTCGGCCCGGCCTGAAGGGTCACCTCTTGGCCCGAAGGGGCGCTCCCGGCCCGATGGGGTGCGGCCCAGCCCAGCACGGCGCGGCCCCGCTCGGCTCGGCCCGGCCCGGCCCGGTGCGGCCTGGCTGGGCGCGACCCGGCTGGTTGCGGCCTAGCTGGCTCGCCCAGCTGGCCGAGCGGTCCGGGGGGGGGGGGGGGCTAGGCTTCCCGAACCGGCGGCGCCTACCTCTTGGTGCCGTGACTTCTCTCCGCCCTGCTGGCCGACGGGCCGACCAGTCCTTTTGCCGAAGCGGCCCGTGAAGTGGGCCGCAGTTCCTTCCACACAACCGGCGTGATGGATCCGGCTTCCTCCGTCGCGGCCTGCCCTGGCAGCAGCTCCTCCATCCCAGCACAGTGTGACGACGCCATGGTTCCTCCACTACGGTCCGCTTGGCCATTCCTTTCTTTGAGTGTGCGACGGCGGCCCTTGCACCGCCGGCCTCTTCTGTATTCCACCTCCGGTCGCAAATTCCCAAAAAAACAAGATCAAACGGAGGGTAGTAGGTCTGTGTTTGTTCGGCCCATGCCCTCTGCGTTATGCAATAGCAATAGGACAAGACAATAAAGGTCATACAATGACGAACAAGGCACAAGATTAATCCATTAAAAATTGTACACAATCCCCTACCTCGAAAAAAAATATTCGCGGTAGCCGAGCGTCGTGGATGACGGTGTCGATTCCGTCATCGTCAGAGTGTACCCGAAGAAATGGAATCTGCCCTCTTGTTATGGAGAAAATAATAGAAGGCGCGTCATCGTTGGAAAGTTCCCCTGCATCGGTGTCTTCTTCCTTGATGCGGAGGAAGAAGAGAAATGGAGAACCGAGGAGCGTCCTTCATTGGAGAAGAAAACCGTTCTTAGTTTGAGGAGATGAAAACTATTCTCTCAAGAGCTCTCTCTCCCCTCACACAATGAAAGCTCCCCCAAAATAAAATAATAATCTACCCCTCTTATTTTATTAACACATGCCATTTAAAATTAAAACATTCAAACACTTAATTAATAAATCAGAGGATTCAATTTATTAATTAAGTTGTTGGCATGAATTAATGGGAGAGGAGAAGGTGGAGAGTTTACACAATTAATAGGAGTTACATATTAAAGAAGGGGAGGTTTAATGGTGTTTAGGGAAGATGAAAGGTTGGGGCTCGTGTAGGACCCACCTCTCAAATATCCACACATGGGAAGTTGGGTGGATGTGGGCCCCACCATGAACTTCCCATGGGTGGAATTAACCTCCATAGATACATAAAATTGTTCTAACAATTTTATTTATCGTTTTAATTAAACCAAAATTTATAACATCAAACCCGTATAAAACGAAACTGCGGTAAAGGTCCCCTTAAGCAATTACTGGTTCTGTGAGTCCATTGGTGCCCTCAGATTTCAATTCCGAGCACCAGTTCAAAATATAGAGAAACATGCTCATTCGTTCACTGAACGTACTAGAGCTAAACTTTGGAAATTGATTCTGGGCACACCGGGCATCGGAATAAAGTGCCGTCAGAAGCCACAGACTCTTAAAATTCCAAATAATTATGAAAATATTTTTTACTTCAAAATTCTGGGTCTTTACACATTCTATCCAAATTTTATATAAGGTTATAGAAATTTTTTGACTTTAATATTTTCCAAAAAATTTAGTAGAATCAGATTATCTTTTCTTACTTAAAATATATTTCATATTTTCATATAGATTTTACTTACAAAATGTTTAGTTTTTACCATTATAATATGTTTTACCTTATTCCAATAGGTTTTTTCACATTATTATCTTCAAATAGAACTAATTTCGTTATAGGAAAATTAAAAAAAAACTAAAATTCATCCACATATGAATAATTTGAGTGAATGTTTTACTCCATACATTCTTATACCACTCTAATAGTTGTTAGAGATATGATAGACGATCATTTATTTTATTTTATCTAATTACTTATATACCAAATCATAGAGGTCATAATTTTAATTTTCCAATATTTTCAACATTATCATAGATTTAATATAAATTTCTTCAATGATATTATTTTTCAATATTGGTTACCATCCTCATCGCATTAGTAAAAAGAAGTTAATAAAATTCATCAGGTGATAAATCATATCTGTCATCCAATGTTGATATTTTTTAATCAAACCCATCAAAGATGATTATCACAAGATTCATGGAAATTGTATATTAATCTATGAAATATCTAAATTTTATTATTCTGAAAACATATATATATATATATACTTTGGTATTTTAATCATCATTTTTTCATCATCTCTCATTTTTAAAAAATAAAATAATTTTTTTCAAAATATGTACCAATTCTTATATAAATTTTATGTTTCCCGTAGAGATAATTCTGAGCTTATTATATGTTTCCTTATCTATTTTTGAGACCCATAACCTACATGAAAAAATTATCTGAAAAAGCAATAAGATTGTAATTTCACTCTTTACCATCAACCTCAATATTTATACTTTTACAAAAATACAAGGGGGTATTATTCTCAATGGGTTTAGACCCAAATTTAGTTACATAAATTAATTCTAGGTAATGTGTTAGAGGATAGGTTATCAATATATTTTTAAAACCATAATAATATATTCATAAAATATTAAAAATAACTCTAACATGAAATAATTGATATTTTCATTGTTGAGGATTAAAAAATTGAACAAAACATTGATACCAATTAATTTTCATTACTATCATTGAACAACTAATTAGGAGGGGTGAATCAATAGTTTTATTTAAAAATATGTAGCATTATAAAATTTAACCCTTGAGACATGATTGAGTTACATTACTTATTAATTTTTTTTATAACTCTTAAGAATTAAAATATGATAATGTAAATAAGATATTTTTGACTATCAACATTTGGCATATTTGTGAGAACCTACATCATTTTACTGGAAACTCTTATAGGTTCTTTTAAATTAAATATCATAATGAATTGAAATTTATTTAATCTTACACTTAGTAGAATTTTTCTATATCTCAGTAGGTATCATCATACTGAATCACATTAGTTTACAATTATTTTCTTATATAACTGAGAAAAGAAAAAAAGTTGTGAAACTTGGAGAATTTTTGTTCCCATAGAGAATATTAAATGTTGATCTATTTTCTACATAGTTTTTGTTTTCCATTCTTTTTATTCGTCTAATAGCAGTTTTTCAATGGAACCTCACAAAAATAGTACCATATTCTAATAATGTATTATGTCCAATTAAAAAACAACTATAAATCAATATTTGGTGTAACGCCCCGACCCCAGTTACCGAGAGTCGGTGCATTACTTCGTAACATTGGCATGATCACAAGAAAGATCAAATCCCGAAAGACCGATTGGTTTAGTAGCCTTGGAAACACTAGATATAATCATAAAGTTTTACATTACATTTCAAAGTGAAAAACTACTACAACAACAAAGTCTTCATATCCACACTATTAACCCCTCATAATATCCCTGCAAGTCATTCATAATTTACTTCTTCACTACCTGGGAAAAATAAAACATAGAAAAGGGGTGAGCTCAAATGCCCAGTAAGGATAACAATATAGCGGAACATTCAAAATAAGCGTAAACATTTAAGGCAATGAATTACTAAAACAAAAGCCTTTTAAAATTGAACTTCAACATAGTATGGCAAAAGTAAAATGAAATAATGCCATTTACTTGTTCACATGGATATTCTACTAATCGAATAATCACATGCAATATCGATAACCACTTTCATAATGTTGGAATGCATAATGCTAAACGTTAATTTCTTTGTCTAGGCCTCATCCCAAGACCTAGGGGTTACTTCTAACCGGAACCCAACCCGGAGTGCCTCTAATAACCGGACACCAACCCGGAGTGCCTCTAATAACCGGACACCAACCCGGAGTGCCTCTAATAACCGGACACCAACCCGGAGGGCATACTTTTACCAGTCCCTAACCTGGAGGGCTTACTTTAACCAGTCCCCAACCTGGAGGGCTTACTTTTACCAGTCCCCAACCTGGAGGGCTTACTTTTACCGGTCCCCAACCCGGAACATACTTGTTTAGCACATTCATCTGAAGAAAAGTTTGAAATATAACATAAACATTCGGATTAAAACTAGCATACGAAATGTCAATAGTTTCACCATAAACTATGAATGGTATAAAATAGCACATCCACAGTCAAACATATCACAAAACCTTCAATACAATATAGAAGTTTTGTATTATAATAAATCAACTTCAAATAAGCGTAAAATCCATTAAAGGATGTTGACATAGATGAAATCAAAACACTTTTTAGAGAAATATCTCTTTCTATTTTTGAAATCATTTAAGAGCCATATAAAATAAAACATTTTCTTGAAAATATTCTTGTAAGCTTGTAAGGAAAGCTTTGACGATTTTATAACGGCGGAAAATAACCGCACCCGCCGTATAAGTAAAAAAAACATTCTTATCTCAATTCTGTCGAAAAGGTTAAAAAGGACCTTGTTTTGAAAACGACGGAAAGATTCCTTTATAAACCTCTTATAAAAAGTCAAACAAGGGTATAAATGACTTTAACCCATATTCTTGTAAATAGTAAAAATGTTTTGAAATACATTTCGAAGAAACATGGATGTGGATGATAAAGAGATCCCAGTAGATTATTACGTATAATACAACCTCGGATAATGAAGAGATTGTGAAATAACCCTTACCTTGTACTTTTTCCTTGGTTGGGGTAGGTTAACCTCCTGTATAATTGTGAAATAATTGTTATTAAATTATACAAGAATCATATACATTAATATGATATCATATATGATCTTTTAATATTGATTTGATAATAATATCTTAGTATTATCGTTGTTTCGGGTGTTAACTTACTTGTTTTCTTTCATATGTTTTGTTACGTAAGACATGTTTGTAAAGGATAGGTTGTATATTATTCATATCCAGAATGATATCAAGTCCTTAAACATCATTTTTAAATCATAAAATGATAATTACGCTTTAATGGTTACGATGGAGAATGAATCTCATCGCGTTCGTGGAGACGGTAGTCCGTACGTACGCACGAGCGACAATATCATTCTTTTGATATTAAAATAATATATAAATGGATGGTATATCATATATACAGAATCATTAACATGTTATATTTATTATTTACATGAGTTACACATCATTATTATACCCATCCAAATAATATTATATTGAATAACAATTACACCACGACGTGGAGACGGTAAGCCGTACGTACGCACGTATGGTGACATGTTATTCAAAGGGTGGATAGAATACTGAATATGATTGTACCATATTTATAATAACATCACAGTATATGTAAGATACTGGAGTTATTATTTCAGAATGGTAAGAACAAAGGAAGAAGAAGTGGAAGAAGAAATGAACTTAGAAAAGGGTGGTGAAATCATTACCTCTTCTTCGGGTTCTTCCTTTTGATTTGATCAAAAGGGCTCCTTAGGTTGGCTTTCTGATCAAACTAAGGCCTCTAGGTTGTATTGAGGGATGTTGGGAGAGTATTTGGGCAGAGTTTGGCCGAACCAAAAGGCTTTGAAGGTGTGAAGAAATGAGAAGGAGGAGTGCCCTTTTATAAGAGGGGTGAGGGGCACCTTTGGAAAAGCTAGAAATATTAATTTATAATAAATTCATATTCGGTTTCTAAAGGCTCCAAAGTTGAATATTCAAATGATGAGGTGGGGATAGGTCGAAAGAAACTCATCCAATATAATTTAGACAGGTTTGGGTACTTATATTAACCTTATCTTTAAGTATTAACTCTAAGTTAATTAGTTTCACTTTTACAATGTCTCTTTGTATTTTATATATTATGGTTAATAAACTTACTATATACATCCAAGAGACCCCCAAGTGGTCCATTAATGAGGAACCTATCATAATATAAGTCTCTTGGCCGAACCTTAGATTTTTAGAAATTTAATAACAATTAATAATATAATATTTGTTTTAAGAACTCTTTTATGTCAATTTTGACACTATTCAATAGTTGATTTTTTTGAAACTCCTAAAAGATTTATTACTTCGAACAAAGTCAATTAAATCAATCCTAATATATCATATTATCATATAAAATTAGTTTAATTCATTAAAAGTTTCATATTATAATTATTTGGGTATTTATAATATCAATTAGTTTAATTTTTCACTATTATAGTAATTACTGCATCATCATTGTGTCATAAATAAAATAAATTATTCAATGTCTAAAAATTATAAATAAAATATAATTATGTAGGAAATCTTTTTAGCTTTCTAATGAATATTTATAATCTAAAATCCAACATATATAACCCTATGTAAAAATTGTTGTTCTAAAAGATATATGCTTGTGTCATTTTTGTATTCATTTTAACTAAATTAAAATAAAGTGTCATTATCACTAACAAGTGGATCCATGGAGTCCCAAAATAGACCCAAAGATGCCCATGGTCGACCATGTATCAACCAATAGGGTTAAGACACGTTTTAGGGTAATTTAGTATTATTATAATATTATTTTTTAACCCTTATTTACCGGATTTACCCTTAACCATGGTAAATAAAATATTTACCGCAGTAATTATTCAAAATGTCTAAAAATAAAAGTTACCCATTTAAACAATTTGAACATCCTGATTCCAAATATGGAATCCATTTTCCTAAATTCAAAACACAGAAGTGGCAGAAATTAATTTAAAATTAATTCCCGCTGTTAAAACAAAAAGCGTGTTTTTAAGAGATAATAACTATCAAAAGATTGACACTTGTTTATGTTCGGTTTAATTGTAAAATTATGTCCAATGACCAAAATTATATTAAATGGTAAAAATATATTCTAAATATACTTTAAAACCACTCAAATTCATAATTTATCACTAGTAATTAATTTGATTAAAAAAGTTGTTTTTAATTAAAATTTAGTAATTTTCACTATTCATCAAAATATGAAAGTTATCCGAAATGTACCAAAATTTCACCCTAGGCTAAATTCGATATTCCGAATCCAAAAATGAAGTCCATTTTCAAATATAAAATATATATAATTTCAAAAAGTAGGTATTACTATTCATAACGGCTAGTTTGATTAGTTATGGTGTGTTAGAACTCGGTGTTGCGTACAACACACGCTATCACATTATTCGAAGGGAAACGTACCGTAGAAGCTTGGGGTGTTACATTCTCCCCTCCTTCAAATAATTGCGTCCTCGCAATTTCTAGGGTATTACTGCATAAAAATACTCGGGTGGTTCTTCATCATAAGTTCCTCGGGTTCCCACGTTGCCTCTTCCATCTTATGGTTTCTCCACAAAACTTTTACCAGACGCGTCGTCCGGTTTCTCAGTACTTGTTCTCTTGTATCAAGAATCCTGACGGGCTCTTCACAATAAGACAGATCCGGTTCCAGTTCTAATTCCTCATAGGTGAGTACATGCGTTGGGTCAGGCATGTATTTTCTCAACAGAGATACGTGGAACACATCGTGAACTTTGGAGAGACTTGGCGGCATTGCCAATCGGTAAGCTACAGCCCCAATTCGTTCTAGAATTTCGAAAGGTCCGATGTACCTGGGACTCAATTTACCTTTCTTACCAAAACGTATGACTCCCTTCCACGGAGATACCTTCAGGAAAACATGATCACCGACTTGAAATTCCAAATCCTTCCTTCGATTATCGGCATAGCTCTTCTGCCTACTTTGAGCTGCTTTGATGTGATTTTGGATTACTTTCACCTTTTCCACCGTTTCCTCCACCAGTTCTGGGCCTACAAGTTTTCTTTCACCAACGTCATCCCAACAGGTTGGTGTACGACATCTCTTTCTGTATAACGCTTCATATGGTGCCATCTGAATACTCGAATGGAAGCTATTGTTATAGGAAAATTCTACCAGAGGTAAATATTGATCCCACATACCCTGAAAATCAAGTGAGCAAGATCTCAACATGTCTTCTAAGGTTTGAATAGTCCGTTCTGATTGTCTGTCTGTCTGAGGGTGGTAAGCAGTGCTCAAATGAAGTTCAGTATCAAGGGATTTCTGAAGACTTTTCCAGAATCTTGAAGTAAAACGGGGATCACGATCAGAAACAATCGATAGGGGTACACCATGAAGTCTCACAACTTCATTAATGTATAGTCTTGCTAGACGTTCCAGGGGTAGATCTTCTCTTATAGCAAGAAAATGTGCTGACTTGGTAAGACGATCAACAATAACCCATATTGCATCGTTCCTTCTAGAAGTCTTTGGTAGCCCCATGACAAAGTCCATCGTAATATTGTCCCATTTCCACTCCGGTATGGGAAGCGGTTGCATGACTCCTCCAGGCTGTTGCCTTCCAGCTTTCACTTGTTGACAAACCATACATCTTGACACAAAATCAGAAATCTCC
Source organism: Viscum album (assembly GCA_963277665.1). Taxonomy (NCBI): domain Eukaryota; kingdom Viridiplantae; phylum Streptophyta; class Magnoliopsida; order Santalales; family Viscaceae; genus Viscum; species Viscum album. The sequence continues at coordinate 548,959,715 of OY728163.1, forward strand.
CTCTTCATATTGTCCCACCAAAAATGTTCTTTCAAATCTCTATACATTTTGGTGCTCCCAGGGTGTATAGAGAAATTGGAACTATGAGAATCATCCAGCAATTCCCTTTTTAAATCAGGTATATTGGGAACACAAAGTCTCTTCCCGAATTTCAAAATTCCATCTTCATACACAAAGTCTCTCAATCTCCCATCATTCACAGCTTTAATCTTCTTCTGAAATTCTTCATCATCGGTCTGAGAACTCTTAATCCTTTCTAGTAAAGATGGTTTGGCAACCATTTGAAAAAGCATTGATGTTTCACCTTCCCTGGTTATTCCCATGTCCATCTTCACTAGATCCATGAAAATTGGATCCCTTTCATTTCTCATCATGTTCAGAACTCCATGGTCTTTTCTGCTCAAAGCATCTGCTACTTTGTTTGCTTTCCCCGGGTGGTAGTGTATCGTGCAATCATAATCCTTGAGTAATTCAAGCCATCTCCTTTGCCTCATGTTGAGTTCTTTTTGTGAGAAAATATACTTCAAACTCTTGTGATCAGTATAAATCTCACATTTTTCACCATAGAGGTGGTGCCTCCATATCTTCAAAGCAAAGATCACAGCTGCTAACTCGAGATCATGAGTAGGATAGTTTTGTTCATGAATTTTCAACTGTCGTGGTGCATAGGCAATAACTCTATCATTCTGCATAAGGACACAGCCAAGTCCTTTCTTTGATGCATCACTATAAATAACGAACCCATCATTCCCCGATGGTAGAGTCAATATAGGAGCATTGACTAATCTTCTCTTCAGTTCTTCGAAACATTCCTCACACTCTTTTGTCCAAACAAATTTAACCCCTTTACGTGTGAGCTTCGTTAATGGGTTAGCCAATCGGGCAAAATTCTGGACGAAACGTCGATAATAACCTGCCAAGCCAATAAAACTACGTACCTCAGTTATACTCGTAGGTGCTGGCCATTCTTGGATTGCCTTGGTCTTAGAAGGATCAACAGAGATTCCATCTTTAGAGACAATATGTCCAAGAAAAGAAATCTCCTGAAGCCAGAATTCACACTTGCTAAACTTTCCATATAATTCATGCCTCCTCAGAGTCTTCAAGATAATGCGCAAGTGATTTTCATGATCTTCATAGGTTTTGGAGTATACCAATATATCATCAATAAATACTACCACAAATTCATCGAGATACTCCTTGAAAACTCTATTAATCAGATCCATGAATACAGAGGGTGCATTGGTCAATCCAAACGGCATTACAGTAAACTCGTAATGCCCGTACCTGGTTCGAAATGCTGTTTTCGGAATGTCTTCCTTCTTCACACACAACTGATGGTATCCAGATCGAAGTTCAATCTTTGAAAAGTATTGAGCTCCATGCAGTTGGTCAAATAAATCATCAATACGAGGTAGGGGATACTTGTTCTTTATCGTTATAGCATTGATCTCCCTGTAGTCAATACATAACCTCATAGATCCATCTTTCTTTTTAACAAAAAGAACAGGGGCTCCCCATGAAGAAACACTAGGGCGAATAAATCCCTTATTACTCAATTCCTCTAGTTGTTTCTTTAGTTCGACTAACTCTACAGTGGCCATTCTATAAGGGGTCTTCGATATAGGCCTTGATCTAGGAATCAAATCAATGGAAAACACAACTTCTCGTTCTGGAGGATGTCCAGGTAAATCTTCCGGAAATACATCTAAAATTCTTTCACAACAGGTACACCCTCTATTTGAACATTCCTTTCCTCACCGATAGTTACTTCATTCTCTTCCTCCCCAATAATTGAATTAAGTTGAGCTACTGGGGGTGGGTCTAAATAAGAATTAGGTGGTGACGATTCTGCTCTAAAAATAAGGTGTTCCTTATCATTATCATCGAGAATCGTAACCTCTTTCTTCTTACAATAAATCTTCGCATCATAGTCCGAAAGCCAGTCCATACCGAGGATTATATCAAACTCAATCATAGGTATGACGATGAAATCAGCAGATAAAGAAAATTTATGTGCTCTAATGGGGACTGATTCACAAAACTTTGTTGCAACGATACTTCCCTTAGGAGTTTTAACTGACAACTCCCTTATTAAATCAAATTGGAAATATCTAATTTTCTTAGCAAACTGGGAAGATATGAAACAATGCGATGATCCAGAATCAAATAATGCATTTTCTAAACTTGAGGAAACCATTAAATTACCTGCCACCACGTCTTTCGGAGTTTCTACCTCAGCAGTAGTGATAGCATAAGCCTGGCCTTGATCCCTTGGCCTTTTCTGAGGTAAGTTCTCCTGACGCTTAGGACATGCATTTGCATAATGCCCCATCTCCCTGCAATTGTAGCACTGAACATTGGTAGCTTCCTTCTTCCCCTTGCAATCATGAGCTTGGTGGCCTTTTTCACCACACTTGTAACAGACTCCCATTCCCTTCAGGCAAGCACCGGGGTGTTTCTTCCCGCACTTACCACAAGATGGATATTCAACCTTTCCCTTCTTCCCCTTATTTCCATTCCCAGATTGATCAGCAGGTCTCTTCTTCTCTTGCTTTGCTTTAAAGTCATAAGACTTAGAGAATTCTTTTTCGGTCTTGATAGCACATGAGACAATGTCTTCGTACGACGAAAAGGATTGTGAGACTAATGCTCGACGGAGAAATGGTTTTAACCCATCAAAGAAACGATCAATCTTACTTCTTGGGTTGCGAATATAATCACCAGCGTACCTCGCTAACCTTGTAAAGTTAGCCTCATACTTTGTGACATTATCATCCTCCTTTTGTCTCAGACTCAGAAATTGCCTTTCCATATCTGCTCGATGGTCGCGAGGAAAGTATTTTTCTAAAAACAGATCTTTGAACTCCCTCCATTCCATGTTTGATACTTCATCATCTTCCTTCATGTTTTGAATCAATGACCACCATTGATCAGCATCTCCAGTGAGGCGGTAAACTGCCATGGTAACTTTTTCCCTTTCACTACTCCCCAAAGCCTGAAATATTTTCTCTAGGGAAAATATCCATTGCTCAGCTACTAAGGGATTTGTACTCCCATTGAACGTTGGTGGTTGTTGTCTCATGAATCGATCTAACATTGATCCTCCACGCTGCGGATCAGGGTGCTCCATACGGGTAAGGTTATTATTCATAACCTGAGTAAGTTGTCCCAGTACGGTGATTAGCTGATCAGCACCAGTTGCATCACCAGCCCCACTATAATTATCTTGAGCAGGAGGGAAATCCCTACATGGAGTGCGTGCATTGATACGGTTTCCATTTCTTCCACTAGGCGCCATTTCTAAACAATGGCATAAACTAGATCAGTTTATGAATCAAAATACATAATCCCATACTTATAAAACACTTAACATAAATTGAACTATTTATGGATATAATCCATAATCATAAAAATGTTTTCTTTGAGGAAGTATATACTCATAAACCCTTCATAATGATTTGTAAAGAAAATGAGAGTTATCCTAAGCATATCCCCCGGGAGTGTCGTAACCAAGAGTGCAGCAAGGCCCGTTGTTGTGCACCAGTTCCCGTTCGAGTCTAGCTCAAAGCGGTGTTTTCGGGTTTTACCCCTAGGTACATCTGTGCCAGAGCCGCCTCTACCTGCTCGTATCCAGACAGGGATGTATTGCTCGGAAAACTCACAAAATCTCTACAATACCAAAATTCTAGGAAGTTCTTCTATACTAATCCTCATAGTTCATCTTAGGTATACGTGCTCTAATCAGAGTTTATCTAAATCTAGTTTCCAAGGTTTGTACTAAACTTCCTCTGATACCAACTGTAACGCCCCGACCCCAGTTACCCAGAGTCGGTGCATTACTTCGTAACATTGGCATGATCACAAGAAAGATCAAATCCCGAAAGACCGATTGGTTTAGTAGCCTTGGAAACACTAGATATAATCATAAAGTTTTACATTACATTTCAAAGTGAAAAACTACAACAACAACAAAGTCTTCATATCCACACTATTAACCCCTCATAATATCCCTGCAAGTCATTCATAATTTACTTCTTCACTACCTGGGAAAAATAAAACATAGAAAAGGGGTGAGCTCAAATGCCCAGTAAGGATAACAATATAGCGGAACATTCAAAATAAGCGTAAACATTTAAGGCAATGAATTACTAAAACAAAAGCCTTTTAAAATTGAACTTCAACATAGTATGGCAAAAGTAAAATGAAATAATGCCATTTACTTGTTCACATGGATATTCTACTAATCGAATAATCACATGCAATATCGATAACCACTTTCATAATGTTGGAATGCATAATGCTAAACGTTAATTTCTTTGTCTAGGCCTCATCCCAAGACCTAGGGGTTACTTCTAACCGGAACCCAACCCAGAGTGCCTCTAATAACCGGACACCAACCCGGAGTGCCTCTAATAACCGGACACCAACCCGGAGTGCCTCTAATAACCGGACACCAACCCGGAGGGCATACTTTTACCAGTCCCTAACCTGGAGGGCTTACTTTAACCAGTCCCCAACCTGGAGGGCTTACTTTTACCAGTCCCCAACCTGGAGGGCTTACTTTTACCGGTCCCCAACCCGGAACATACTTGTTTAGCACATTCATCTGAAGAAAAGTTTGAAATATAACATAAACATTCGGATTAAAACTAGCATACGAAATGTCAATAGTTTCACCATAAACTATGAATGGTATAAAATAGCACATCCACAGTCAAACATATCACAAAACCTTCAATACAATATAGAAGTTTTGTATTATAATAAATCAACTTCAAATAAGCGTAAAATCCATTAAAGGATGTTGACATAGATGAAATCAAAACACTTTTTAGAGAAATATCTCTTTCTATTTTTGAAATCATTTAAGAGCCATATAAAATAAAACATTTTCTTGAAAATATTCTTGTAAGCTTGTAAGGAAAGCTTTGACGATTTTATAACGGCGGAAAATAACCGCACCCGCCGTATAAGTAAAAAAAACATTCTTATCTCAATTCTGTCGAAAAGGTTAAAAAGGACCTTGTTTTGAAAACGACGGAAAGATTCCTTTATAAACCTCTTATAAAAAGTCAAACAAGGGTATAAATGACTTTAACCCATATTCTTGTAAATAGTAAAAATGTTTTGAAATACATTTCGAAGAAACATGGATGTGGATGATAAAGAGATCCCAGTAGATTATTACGTATAATACAACCTCGGATAATGAAGAGATTGTGAAATAACCCTTACCTTGTAATTTTTCCTTGGTTGGGGTAGGTTAACCTCCTGTATAATTGTGAAATAATTGTTATTAAATTATACAAGAATCATATACATTAATATGATATCATATATGATCTTTTAATATTGATTTGATAATAATATCTTAGTATTATCGTTGTTTCGGGTGTTAACTTACTTGTTTTCTTTCATATGTTTTGTTACGTAAGACATGTTTGTAAAGGATAGGTTGTATATTATTCATATCCAGAATGATATCAAGTCCTTAAACATCATTTTTAAATCATAAAATGATAATTACGCTTTAATGGTTACGATGGAGAATGAATCTCATCGCGTTCGTGGAGACGGTAGTCCGTACGTACGCACGAGCGACAATATCATTCTTTTGATATTAAAATAATATATAAATGGATGGTATATCATATATACAGAATCATTAACATGTTATATTTATTATTTACATGAGTTACACATCATTATTATACCCATCCAAATAATATTATATTGAATAACAATTACACCACGACGTGGAGACGGTAAGCCGTACGTACGCACGTATGGTGACATGTTATTCAAAGGGTGGATAGAATACTGAATATGATTGTACCATATTTATAATAACATCACAGTATATGTGAGATACTGGAGTTATTATTTCAGAATGGTAAGAACAAAGGAAGAAGAAGTGGAAGAAGAAATGAACTTAGAAAAGGGTGGTGAAATCATTACCTCTTCTTCGGGTTCTTCCTTTTGATTTGATCAAAAGGGCTCCTTAGGTTGGCTTTCTGATCCAACTAAGGCCTCTAGGTTGTATTGAGGGATGTTGGGAGAGTATTTGGGCAGAGTTTGGCCGAACCAAAAGGCTTTGAAGGTGTGAAGAAATGAGAAGGAGGAGTGCCCTTTTATAAGAGGGGTGAGGGGCACCTTTGGAAAAGATAGAAATATTAATTTATAATAAATTCATATTCGGTTTCTAAAGGCTCCAAAGTTGAATATTCAAATGATGAGGTGGGGATAGGTCGAAAGAAACTCATCCAATAGAATTTAGACAGGTTTGGGTACTTATATTAACCTTATCTTTAAGTATTAACTCTAAGTTAATTAGTTTCACTTTTACAATGTCTCTTTGTATTTTATATATTATGGTTAATAAACTTACTATATACATCCAAGAGACCCCCAAGTGGTCCATTAATGAGGAACCTATCCTAATATAAGTCTCTTGGCCGAACCTTAGATTTTTAGGAATTTAATAACAATTAATAATATAATATTTGTTTTAAGAACTCTTTTATGTCAATTTTGACACTATTCAATAGTTGATTTTTTTGAAACTCCTAAAAGATTTATTACTTCCAACAAAGTCAATTAAATCAATCCTAATATATCATATTATCATATAAAATTAGTTTAATTCATTAAAAGTTTCATATTATAATTATTTGGGTATTTATAATATCAATTAGTTTAATTTTTCACTATTATAGTAATTACTGCATCATCATTGTGTCATAAATAAAATAAATTATTCAATGTCTAAAAATTATAAATAAAATATCATTATGTAGGAAATCGTTTTAGCTTTCTAATGAATATTTATAATCTAAAATCCAACATATATAACCCTATGTAAAAATTGTTTTTCTAAAAGATATATGCTTGTGTCATTTTTGTATTCATTTTAACTAAATTAAAATAAAGTGTCATTATCACTAACAAGTGGATCCATGGAGTCCCAAAATAGACCCAAAGATGCCCATGGTCGACCATGTATCAACCAATAGGGTTAAGACACGTTTTAGGGTAATTTAGTATTATTATAATATTATTTTTTTAACCCTTATTTACCGGATTTACCCTTAACCATGGTAAATAAAATATTTACCGCAGTAATTATTCAAAATGTCTAAAAATAAAAGTTACCCATTTAAACAATTTGAACATCCTGATTCCAAATATGGAATCCATTTTCCTAAATTCAAAACACAGAAGTGGCAGAAATTAATTTAAAATTAATTCCCGCTGTTAAAACAAAAAGCGTGTTTTTAAGAGATAATAACTATCAAAAGATTGACACTTGTTTATGTTCGGTTTAATTGTAAAATTATGTCCAATGACCAAAATTATATTAAATGGTAAAAATATATTCTAAATATACTTTAAAACCACTCAAATTCATAATTTATCACTAGTAATTAATTTGATTAAAAAAGTTGTTTTTAATTAAAATTTAGTAATTTTCACTATTCATCAAAATATGAAAGTTATCCGAAATGTACCAAAATTTCACCCTAGGCTAAATTCGATATTCCGAATCCAAAAATGAAGTCCATTTTCAAATATAAAATATATATAATTTCAAAAAGTAGGTATTACTATTCATAACGGCTAGTTTGATTAGTTATGGTGTGTTAGAACTCGGTGTTGCGTACAACACACGCTATCACATTATTCGAAGGGAAACGTACCGTAGAAGCTTGGGGTGTTACATTTGGTCATCTATAATTTTTGATATAATAACTCCTATGAGAAACTCTATCTGATTTCACAATTCATTTTCTCTGAATTGAAACATTTTTCCTATACACCTATCATAATTACTTATCCTTTACCCTTATTCAACAATCCCTTTTGACACAAATTCATCCATGTATTGGCATTTTGTGTATATGAATAGTGGTAACTATAATCATATTTACATGATCATTTTTAAGTTTCTTCCAAATTTGGATGTGGAGGGAAAGAAATATTACTTTTATACTTGAAAAAAAACTAAAATATTCTCAAGAATTATAGATTATTCTCAAATATTATTATAAATTGTAAATTATTTAGAAATTATAAAATTTTAAAAATATATATATAATAGAAATAAAAATCTACATTAAATAAAAAAACTAATTCTTATAACAAATCATATAAATATCATCAGTTTTGGTACTTTTATGTTATATAAAATTTTTCGCTAAAAATACCATTCTGGTAAGAATGTTTATCGATTATAAATTCTCTATCAAGATTTTTTTGTCTAATCACTTTTCCCATACATTAATTTGATCAATTCCCTTCATTAAATTTTTTTATCTAGTTGATCATTTTTTCATGAACAATCACATTCCATCAACTAAAATTATATACATCATATTCTTTGAATTGGTTTGACCAATGACATTGACAATGTTTCTATAATGATTTTATGTATGATGGGTGTTTATTAATTTATTTTCATATGATCATCTACCATATAAGGAAAACATTAGATATATACAATACAAAGAATTAAATTTCATTTCTAGGGAAACATTTTATGAATGGAAAATATAATAATATAGGAAATCCATAAAAAATATCTACCACTAATCCTAGATCTTGACCTACTAAAGGTGGATGAAAACATTTGTGTAAATTCTAATGGAATTAGTCACATTAATACTTTATTCATTTGTTTCACTTATTGAATTTTTCATTTTTATTTCTCTATTTGAAAAAACAAAGATAAAAATAAATATAGGTATTCTCATTTTTTGGACTACCCCCTTTTTATATATATCTCAATTAATGAAAATACAAAAATTATTCACTAAAATACTGTTTTCAAATAATTGTCCTATCAGTTTTTTCTAATGAAATATTTCTGGTGTTTTAGGTAAATTTTTATTTAATATAAATTTTTCATACAAGTATACTCTCGTTGAATATAATTTTTTTCAGTGAACATTATATGAACCTCCATAAAAAATATTTCATCAGAAAATTCATCTCAAGAAATATCTCATTTAATTTTTCTAATTAACAACTTCACTACATTCTTAATGTTAAAACATCATAAACATTTATTTTAAACTTTTTCTTAAAAAATAGTTTTCCATTAATGTCCATTATTTACATATGGTTACGTTCATCCAGAATTCATATGTAAATCTCTTCCCTTTAAAAAAACATTGTCATGTACCCTAACTTTATTATGATGTTAAAATCATTGAATAAACAGAAATCATCAATAATACATTAATAAAAAAAATCCATAGAAACCTTATAGAGATATTTCTTAATATATTTAATAAATTATCATTTTAAAAACCATTATTAATAATATTAAAACTTCATTCCATCACCTATTAATAAAAACATTGATATCTAATACAACAAATTAGTTTGAGAAAATTTAAATGGATCATTAATTTTAATTTATTATTTAATAAATATCACAATAATATCACAAAATCAAGAAAAGATGTATTAGTTTCATTTAAGATGATATAAATAATTAACTAGTTTTATAATATTCATGAATATTTTTCTATAATTTTGTGACACTATACTCAATTATTGACATTTTTGAATTATACATATCTTTATGACCTTGGGAATGGAATCATAAGAAATGGGGGAGCTCATATTCTATGTAATGGTATATTTATCAAAATTTAATATATTTTCATATGATAATAATATTGGATAACATGATCATGGGATAAAAATCATATTAAAAATATAATTGAATGATAATATTTGTTCATAAGTATTCATAATAGAACATGTAATCTCGAACGAAAATACATGTGGAATAGAATCAGTATGTGAAATGAGAAAAGAAACATGGAATATATAAATGTTATATTATGTTCATCTAATACTTACAATGTCAAAACAAAATAAAGTATGAGCTTTAATGCATATTTCAAGGATTACTACTATGTAAACATAACTTAGTGTTCTTGGTTAATAGTTTGTAGACCATGCAAGGTATCTAAAGAGATAGAAAAATAACCCAATGAATTGGAGGGAAATATAATTTATGTGCCACCAGTAACATATATAGAATGATATAAATATATGCCGCATGATTTTCATCATCATATCATAAAATCCCATTAAAAAAATGGTTTTCATAACCTATTAAAATGGTATCTCATAAGGAAACAATGATAAATTCTCTAATAATCATAACATAATAACCCATGGAGGATGAATGGATATCAAATGATATTAAGTAACCATCATGGTAAATACCCAAAAATTTAGACGATCAATAATATGGTATTTACAACATATATAAAAACTCAATATGATTCATTCAATAATTTTCACCAATCAATCGATGTATTTATATCTAGTTGAATACCCCTCAACCAGTGAAATGTATCATAGGGAATTAATAGAGTAAAATATTTTGGAGAAAAATATTTTTTATAAATATTGAATGATTTATTTAGAAAATATAGTGATTTCCCATTATAAAAATATAGAAGAAAATATAAATAAATTCACACAATGGGTTTTTAGAGAAAACATTTCATATGATCATTATAAAAATGAATGCCTTTGGATTTTCATTCCATAAAATAATTTTTAGAAGATGAATAGAGGAATTCATAAAATATTACTTTAATTTAATTACTAATAATATGTAATTTAAAATAAATAAATGTAATTTTAACTTATGTGGGGTAGAATATAAAAATTTATTCATAAATGAAATTCCCTAGTCATATTTTATAATGCCATGGTTGAAACCCACAATATTGAAAAAGATAATAAATTGTTTTTGAATGTGGTAAAGTGTTATATGATGATCATAGAAGATAAAAAATTTGACTTCATAAAGAGAAATGTAGTGGATTGGTATAAAGGAAAAATATTGAGATTGATGAGAAAAACCCCATATAGAGGATCACAAAACTCTTCCACAATTTTAATTCATTCTAGATAAAATCAATTATGAGTCTTGAAGGAGTATATACTAAATAAAACCTATAGTATTAGCAATGTTTATTGAAAATTTATATTTACACCATTTGGAATTACCAATTATGATAAAATATTTATATATTTAGTGAATATAGTCTTTATAGATTAAATTAATCAGTTTGTGGTAGTATTTATTTATGATATTATTATATATATTCAAAGAGAAAGTAAGTGCATGAAGAACATTTTACGATTGTGTTGAAGAAACTTTGGATGGAGAATTTAGGTTATAAATTTATAATGTGTGAAATTATCTAATAGAATGACATATTTAGAAGTCATATAATCTTATGTGAGGGTATAATAGTGGATCCTACAAATATGGAAGTTTTTAAAAAATAGCCTAAGCGAACCATAGAAACTGAGATTCATATTTTCCATGGGTTGGTTGGATACTACTGGTTCATTGTGAGAGATTTATCATGGATATATAATCCATTAAATAAGCCGACACATAATAGTTCCATGTTACATTGATCATATTAAACTTAGGATAATTTTAAGAAGATATAAAGATAGTTTTCTAGCACATCTGTATATGCACTACCGTATAGTAAATAACTGTTTGTAATATTTAGTCATCCATTGATGAAGTTATTTGTATGATTCCCCATTAAAAATGATATTCTGATAGAATATACCCCGTACCATTTAAAATTACACGATAAAAATTACCTGACTCGTTATTTTCATCAATAATTAGAAGATTTTTCATTAATGATATAGAGGTGTTAACTTCATTATGAAAAGTGTAACATACGAATTCTTCATAAGGGATTGAATTATATATTCACAAAGTTAGAGTTTCATATTTACCAGAAATGATTTTATGGAATTGATTAAAAATTATGATGGGCCAATACATTACCATAATCAGAAGCTGGACAAGGTGGCTAATGCTCTATGTCAGATATAAAATGATAATATTTTCATCATGTGGATTTAAAAAGATCAATGATTTAATGAATTATAAATTATGTATCATGAATTTTCAATGGAAGTGGATAGATCCTATCTTTTCCATATAAATGTCAATTATCCATCCATATGATGATTAAAGTGGCTCAAAGGGAAGACATATAACCTTAGAAGAATGTGATAAGTTTTCATTAGATAAAATTTGATTTATGGAATTATAATGTTCATTTACTGATCATGTTTTTCATCAATTCCAAACATGAATATGTATATTTTCAATGAATCACATTGCTCATAATTCCCTATTCCTACTAGATGTGTTATATACACCTGAAAGTGTATTTTTAATGGGATAAATCAACAAGTGATATTTCATAGTATGTATCTTTATTCTTAGTTTTTCATTAAGTTAGGACTAAGAGATATAATATTATTGAAATATTAAATCTATTGCCCACAGAAAAATTGAAATGAGAAAACATTACAATTGATTTTATTAATGGAATCCCCAAGTCATATGGTGAAAATGGTATTTAGGTTGTAGTTGATCATCTTATGTAGTTAGGAAAATTATTTTCCATCAGATAATATTTAAATCTTGCTCATATTTCCATGATATTCATTACAAAAGGTGTATTATTATATGGAGTACCACTCTTAAATGTATCTAATCGGGATTCATGGTTTACCTTAATGTTATCAAGAAGTCTTCAATGGGATATAGATATGGAGTTGTATTACATAATATCATCCTCAAAATATTTCTTATATGATAATACCATTTAAACTCAAAAATACGTGTTGATATATTTCATTATATATTTCAAAGGTTCTTAAGATAAATTCCTTCCATTGGTGGAATTGTTTTGAAACAATATCTCTCACTAAAAATTCGGATGGATCAATATGAAGATATCTATTGAAGGATGTGAAAAAAATTACATTTTCGATGAATATAGATAATTAAATCTAAAAGGACCTGATCTATATGAAAAAATGGTAATTAAATTTTGATCCATTTAGTAGTATATAAGTGCAACTCATCATTCAAAAAACTAATACTCTAATAATCTTTGGTGAGATCTACAGTTTGAAGAGGGTGAAAAGGTATTACTTTGAATATATCATTGTAATAAAGATATGAGATTTGTAATGAAGGGAAAATTAGTCCCTAGATATATACTTCTCTATGAAATTTTTTATTGTATTTAGATTGTATATTATCTATTGTGGTTTCCACCAATTGTCTATTAATTTCATAGTGTGTTCAACACATCTCTTGTGTAGACATTTATAAATAATCCTTCATATGTAATAAAATTAGGGTTCATACTATTGGATAAATATCTGTCACATAAGTAATAACTAATATAGATTTTGTATCATTGAGATAAAGTGAAATGAAACCATACCACCCACACATTCATTGTTATGTGGCGAAACCATAAATTAAATAATTTTATGTGTGAAACTAGGGATATAATTAGGGATAATTATCCTCAAATTTTTGAACCAGATTATTGGAATTTCAAGGATAAAATTTGTATAAAGAGGTACAATGTAAAACCCCTATATATTATGATATATTTATCTATATATAAATAGTAATTCGTTTATAACATTCATAACATGCAACACCATGTTCAAATGAACATTGATATACTATTGAAACATTATTATTTAATGTCATATGTATTATATATCCATTTAATTAGAGTGTATTAATAAGACTAACTAAATTATGAAATATATAGGGTTTTCAAATGTATAAAATAATTTCATTGGTTATCAATTAATTTTAAATGAAAATAAAATAATTTGAAGGAAAAAGATATGTTTTTTACAAATACATTTTTCATACATGTAATGTGTTTTTATATTTTTAAATTAAATTAATCAAACATAGTGAATAATTTCAACAACTTTTATATATTATATATTCAAAAAAATTAAAATGAATCTAATTTTTTTATAGGAATTAGAAATTAATAAATCCATTTTTATGTTTGAAAATCTAATTTTTCTAACAAATGATTTTAATTGTGCTTTCATTTCTTATATTAAAATTTACATCTGCCACATCTATAAATTACATTTTGAAAATTTCACTCTATAAATGGAATTAGGAAGAACATGATTGATAAATAGGTTCATTTTATGTTTAGCCATTTTGAATACTAACCTTAGAAAATTTTTGTCACCCTAGTGTGGGTAATATGTGTCGAAAAAAGATAAATTCTTAAGATATGGATTAATAATTACTCTGACACCTGTATTTATCTAATGGGATAATAATAGTGGGTATCAGATAAGATATATATATATATATGGTCTTAATATTGGCGAAACTCTATTACAAATAGATACATCCACCAATACAAAAACATTAATATATAAAAATATTTATCTCCACAAATGTCTATTATTGATATATAATAGAGTGGTAATGAGTTAAAAATAGGTATTTGGGAAGGATTCTCACATTTAAAAATAATCTATAATGGATTCTTGAATTAAGAAATCACTCCCACTCATAAAGATGTAGATGATCCAAAAACCCCATATTCTAAACCAGCATTAATTGCACGGTGTCGTTGGTAATGTCCTCGTAACCAATTTCTAATTAAACAAAGGCCTACCATGGATAAATAGTTTTTTTTCCAAGATTCATTTTGGGGTTTGCATCAGAAAAAACTGTAATATGAGTTCTATTTATATTTTGTGGGGTATTATATATATAATTTGAAAAGTTTATGAATCCCATGACTACTAATGATGTTTAAACCATTGAGTAAATCTCATTTCATGTTCCATTTTAGGTTAATCAATATAGATGATGCTACACTAAAATCACATGTGAATGGTGTGATGGGTTGTCCCGTTTGGCCCAATCACTCACTAATATGTCCCTATGACATTGTGGTTTTATTACATTGTTAGTTAAGCATGTGGTTACTTACATATATCTAAATTGATCTTCAATACACTATAAATTGTATTTCCTTATAAAAATCATGCAGAGTAGATCAGATCAAGGGGTTTTTGGTTTAAATGAAATCATGTTATTACATAGATAGAGAATACAATTATGACATGTATATAATAGAGTTCATTAAACATTTTAGTGTGAAACATGGTTCTTAAGATGAAATTTAAAGGGATTTTGATAAAAGATAACAATTTAAAATCATGTACAATAGTAATTGTTTTATGATGTATATGTAGAATAAAAATGATTTCTTAAAATATGTTAGTAAGATTAATTATTTTAATCTGCTATTATTGTGAATTATATTTCGAAGAACATAATTTTTAATGGATTCTTATCTATATTTCACATGAAATTAATTATTTTATGGTATTATATATATATATATATATATATGGTGATCAATATTTTATAGATTTTAGTTGATGATTCATGTCTAGGTACATATTGTGATATCAGTAATATTTTTGTACATTGTAAGAAATCATTTTTCTATAAAGAATAGAAACTATTAATTTATGTTTGAAATGTTATTTTTATCCTTACGAGTGTGACCTATGTATTAATGAAGGGTTTCGTAGAATCTAGGTCTTGTTCAAAAAGAAAGTACCTCTAGATTTTGAGGAAAAAACTAGGTAGCACAGTTAGTATAAACCATGCATCCTAGAACACATAGATAGATTAATTGTGCAGGGTGCTACATGGATCTGCCTAGGGAGTGGGCGGGTCATGTAGGATTTGTCTATCCATGCACTATATATTATGTGGGGTGTGTTTC
Source organism: Viscum album (assembly GCA_963277665.1). Lineage (NCBI taxonomy): Eukaryota > Viridiplantae > Streptophyta > Magnoliopsida > Santalales > Viscaceae > Viscum > Viscum album. The sequence continues at coordinate 548,975,383 of OY728163.1, forward strand.
CTTGGTGGATAGGGACACATGTGCAGAGAATGGTTGGGAAAACTATTTACCCCTAACCATGAGTGCCACTATCCTTGAAGAGTATCTCACACACAGTTGGTGGAATGTTTTACAGGATATATGGTGAAACCATGAACTTCATAAATATTTCATACTTTTTACATTTTACATTACTTATTTTAATGACCTCACCCACTTATATTCTTCCTCTGGAAGACAATGACCCTATCCCTCTCTCATTGGATGATCTCACTTCCCATCATTAAAGTATTTTAATCGGTCTCTCCATGTTAACTATGAATCAATATTTGTATGTATTGTTGGATAGCCACTGGTATGCACTCCATTATTTGGGGTCCTATTTCCAATTTTTCATCCTCTTAACAACACTATTATAGTGCGATCTCATATGCCCTTTTTAAGGTGTTAATATATTCTTATATTTTCATCATATGTAGTCTAAAATAAGGTATGATACTACACAATTAATCTACAATAGCCAAAAAGGTATGTGGTGTATGAATTTTCTTTCAATGAATCACTTTTTTAAAATTTCTTATTGTTGTGCACACATCAGTTTCATCAAGTGTTGCTTCTAAATATTCATCTATTTCAATTTATGTTATCTAGGTTGTCATATATGGCCTTAATAATATTACACGTCATCTTTGGAGGTCGAGACATCAAATTTAGCCACTCCCGGTAGAGTTTTTTCTTTATTATGTCGTTACTGTCCCATGTTGGGTTTACATGAGACAACACTCAAGTGTACTTGACATGACCATGTTAAGGAATGTGTTGTAACAGAGTTAAATAAATCTTAAAATTTTTAAATGTAAAGTTAATATATATATATATATATCAAATTCCCTTGGAAAATTAATTCTAATTGATAAATTTTTGCATGTCCTTAATTCAATGTGTCATTTATGATGAAAGGTAATGGAATGAATGAATGAATTGAGATTGGTATGTGTAATAATTTACCTACAATGAAAATTTTATAATCATAAAATTAATATAAGGTGCCTATTTTATATGGATATTTTTTATATTTATTGAATGTTAAGACTTGATCTCACCTTGGGTTCCCAAGGGAATGCCTTGGGGACTCAAAAGATTCTATTCCGATTCATTGAGCCGACTACCATGGGAGATACCTAACATGTAATATAGTAATTTTCTTATTATTTGGATTACTCGGTGATGTATTACCTACATTAATTTATAGATATTGCAAAGGCATAGATCCACTTATTGTGTTTAGCTTGATGTCTTTAGATACATGGTGTGATGGACATACAACATTGGTAAATATCATGCTTAGCTCGATATTTCTATATAAAATTCATATGGATTAAATTAGACGCTATTATAGTAGAATACCTTGGTTGTACCCCTTGGATTTCAATTAGGCCCATATAGATAGACTACATGAGTTACTACTTTGAGTTAGATCGATCCCCGAGGACACCAACCCCTTGGTTCTCCATGAACCATCTTTTATATTATCATCATTGTTATTCCCTGATTACAATTATATTATTATTTTTAACACCCAATAATAATTAAATTATCACATGTTTAGAGACACCAACTAAGGACTAAGATGGTATGGGTTATTTTTTTCATACTAATTTACATTTTTACACCGGCACACTTTAAAAGTTTATATTTATAAAATGGATTGGTATAGAAACCACTGGTGGTGTTTGACTACGTTTATCTCAAAACCTATTAGGGTCATCATTGTTACCTATGAAGATCATATGATCATAGTTGTTGACTAAGGGAAGTGTCTCATTCTGGAAACATGGTATATTCCTTTAGGATTGGAGTTTTGTAACGTATGATTGAGCTAGTGCTTAGGATCCTTAGATAGTTTTTTAACATTCTAATTATTTTTTATATCATGTTTTTTACTTTTTACCTGATACAATGTATTCATGATTTCCATTTTGGTAGATATATGACATTATATCATTTTTTATGTGATACCGTATCCATATTTTTATGAATATTTATTTCTTAAATGTTTATACATGATTCTGCTGTATTGATCATAATTAATACACTACCATTATTTATTAATTATATTTCACAAATGTTCCCCACAATGATAATAGGGAATATACTCTCCATATACACACCCTAAGGCCTCACTACTAGTCAACAGCCTCAGGCCTACACAGAGGTGTGCTTGTAGCCATTTGGCCCACCGAGTTTGGTTACCCAGTGGTGAACTGGGTTCTATATGTCACAATGTGGTATCAGTTGATTTTAATTTCTTGTATTGTTAATTAGAAATTTTATAATATATATTATTAATTTGGTAGAACATGGTCATAATCCATGCATGGTAGTATCTTACCAATGTATGTGGTAAACATTGAGTTCCTAGGGAATGTGAAATTATTGTGCTATATTTTTACATGTTAGAGTTGATATATTTTTACTATTGAGTAAAGGACATTAATAGTGGTTCTTTTATGATTTATATAGATTTTAAAATTTCATAGTATAGCATGTCACATTATTACATAAATTTTTATAGGCAACATGAAATTCGCATTCCATGTATATGTCATGCCATATAGGTGCATTTTATTACATGCATTGTCAATGGTTCATATGATTCTAGAGTTTACATGGCTATGAAATATTATTTTTTCACTATTGTCTTCAGTAGGGAAGGTAAATTGGTTGACTAAATTGTTAGTACCGTCCTAAATTATTTTTTCCAATGTATATTGATTGTGGAATCTTAAATATCTAATTTCGACCCATGTAATCTATTTAACCCTAGTTATATGAGTTGAAATTTGGATACAATTAGATGAGTACCAATTTCAATTTATAATGTGTATGGGAAAATATTAATTTTAATGTTAAATATATCAAATTGAGCCATTGTATTTTACCCATTACATTATGAGACCGAATGTATGTGGGATTAGTTAGAGTTACATTGGTTCCATGCTCAATTTATTAATTTTTTGGGAATTAAAAAATATGTGATATTAATCCTGTTAATTAATCATTTTATTTTGTATAAACTAACTTATAAATATATGATATATATTATAAATTATAAAAACAGTTTTTAGTATATAAAGTGGCCTTGTGAAGCATAATGTTTTCCCTCCTTAAATTAAAATTAACCCCCCCACACACACACACACATACTCAAACCTCTGTAAATAAAAATTTAACACATACTAATATCCAAAACATTGATGGGGGAATCTGGGGTATTATGTTTGATATTAATACCTATTCTTTTTTTTTCATATTCTATTAAAGATCTTATATCATTTGGTATAATTTTTAGGGGTGTGCTTATACTTTTTAGAACTATGTCCCTACGGTGGCCTTGAATAATGCACCAGGAGTTTGGAAAGGAATAATCTACAAGAGTGGTGGGTGTTGATTCACCAATGTTACCTCATGTAGTTAAACTTATGGAACCACATGTTGTCCCTAAACTGGTCACTAACAAATAGGGAATTTCCTACACTTGATGCATTCTGTGTAGGGTTCTCCATAGCCTGCACCATGATGTATGATCTTACTCATGTGTTCTTACATCATAATCATCCCATGTTCTTAGGGGATGGAGGTCCTCAAGCTATTGGTTCCCGGTAAAAATCAATTATTGCTATCATTGAGCATCTGGAGATGATGACAGTGTAGAGGTTCAATATCGCCACCTATATGTTATGTGATTCTGACAAGCGTCGGTGGGATGTGATTACCAAGGCTAGTCATCATCAGAGCATAGTCTATATGGAATTCCAAATAACCATCCACGATTAATTTTACCTTGATATGCTGAGAATTGGTCTAGGGTGTTCATGAAACTAAATCAGGGTGATATGACCGCCATTGACTATTCAGTGCTCTTTACATAGATTCAATGATTTTCAGCCCTCCATGCCCGTGATGATCTATCATGAGCAAGAAGCTTCGTGGATGTGATCAGGTATTCCATTAAAACTCTGGAGAATGAATTTTCTCAATATAACATTTATAAAATTATGAACCAAGATCATATCACTGATAAAAACATGGGGGGGGGGGTGTTGGTATTATAGGGAACCAAGGGTTAGTGCTATGATAGGTTAGTATTTCATAATGTAGTAGGAAGCTTAGTCTTGAGTTTTTTCATCATACCATTAGTTGATATAGTATCTGAAATGGAATCCCTTTTCTATTTCATTAGTTTATATGGTAGGTTAATGTGAAGCCATAGTGAAATAGAGACTTGGTGGAGTGTTGGGTATGCAGCTAGATGGGAGTGTTGTGTATGCAGCTAAATGGGACTTCTATATAGGTGTTTTTGTTCCTTTTTGACTAATTTTAGTACAATAGTACCCACACTAAATCCACCTAATTTAGATTTATTATTGAATATATATTTATATGGAAGCTAGAGTATCACCATATTAGTTGGATGAGGATGATTTAATGGTCGAGGTAGCCATACTTCTTATTATCAGTGCCCATAGAGCACACCTACTTATGGTATTATAGCTATAGCTCAAGGACATAGTTCAAGAAAGTTTCACGGATAATAACATATACATAAGGATAATAGATTAAGATTGTCTACTATAGTAGGTATTATTCTAACACCCTCTCTATCCACCTTTTCCTTATGTAGGTGACTTACACTCCTTTGTCTCTATATTAATTGTGGAATGTCTTGGGATTTAAATTTTTTACGTAATTGGGGTAATTTCCATAGAGAAACTATTGGGTATGTTGTCAAAGGATATATTCCAATGAAAAAAAAACCTATTATGTTTGGTGTTTATCACCTCTTTTGGAATTTGTTTTCCTTGAGATTACTTGGTTTGATGTTATACAAGGGATTAATTTGATCATTCCATTCAGGATCACATTGACTTCTATCACTTAAGGGTGACTTTCAAATAAAATGGGGTTGGATGATATGTACATAAGGGGTAAATGGGTTTTCTAGTACAGTCAACCATGATCAAATAATCATGGTCTAGGAAGAGTGATAGACTCAATTAAAACCCATTTCTTGAATGATCGGAAGGTGTGTCTGACAGATTTTCCTCAAGTGTTAGAACATTTTAGTGATCTTTTCCCTGATGACTTATTTGGAATACCACCTAAGAGAGAGGTGTATTTTATAATCGATCTCATTCCAAGATAATATCCATTATGTATCCCTCAAACTAGGTTTTCACCTACTGAGCTCCAGGATATCAATAGATAGATAGATGATTTATATTCAAAGGTTATTCTCCATCACAATACTTATTCTTGATGTTCCCTTGACCTTTTTCCTAGAATTTTTATGGAACCCACAATAATTACATGGATTAATAATGATTGAACTAGAATATAGCTAAGAATATATATCATTTTCCTCATATATTTTATCTCTTCAGAAAACTCTATGGATATAGAGAGTTTTCGAAGAAAGAATTAAGATCAAGCTATAAACATGTGTGATTAAAGCCTTGGGACATACAACATATGGCCTTCCATATTAATTAAATTCTATATTTATACCTAGTAATGTTGATATGCATTATAAACTTTCCCCAGTTTTTATAGCCTTTAAGAATAGGGTTTTCCAACCATACCTAGATTTCTTCATCACAGTTTTTTGTTAATGGCCTCTTGGTGTATTATGAATTGTGAAGTAAACATTATAAACTTTTTAATATCATATTTAATACATAATGATGGAATAATTTATATTATATGATCTCAAATTGACACTTATTGAAAAAAAAGGTTCACTTTGTAGGGAATATTATCTCAGAAGCAGGAGGATAAGTTGACCTAGAGAAGGTGAGTTCTATTGTTTCCTAGGAGCATCCCAATATATTATTTGATATACAGAGTTTCTAAGGGATATATGATTATTATAGAAATTATATACATATTTCACATTCCTTGAGAAACCAATTACTTGATTGAAATAAAGTTCCCGATATTCTTGATTTCTGAAGCATGCTTGAAGAGCTAAAAGAAAAACATCCTTTAGCACCGATCTAGATTGTTCATGAGCCTGAAAGAGGATATACCATGTTCTATGATGAATCAAAAATTAGTATAGATGTAGTATAAATATAAGAGTATTGATTCATTATGCATAGGTATCTACCATTGGGACATCATGAGTGTAATTACCTGACGCATGACCTCGAGCATGCAGTGGTCATTCAAGAATTCCATTAATATAAACATTATCTGATGGTAGAGTAGTTTTTTGTGTTTTCAGACAACAAGAACCTCAAATATATCATTATGGATCATGATATGAATCCAAAATGGTTAATATGTGTAGAATAACTTCTTTATTTTCACTTCGGGCTATGTGATGGGTCTCCCTATACCCACACTAAAGATGTATTTGCTTTGAAAATAATAAATTGAGGCTTAGGCCCCAACCTTTAAAAAAAGACTTTACTCTCGACTGGAGGGTCAATGGAGATGACACCCTCCTTATTAATGGTCTTATCTGGGTTCCTAAAAACATGGGGTAGGATATGATACATGAATATAATTCATATTAGTGTGATGTGCACCATGGATTATCCAAAATGTATTGTGATATGTACCTCCAATATTAGTGTCCTGGGATGAATCATTGGATCATTGGTTTTACCACTAGGAGTTACACCTATAAGCTGGTGAAGATGGAACAATGATTACTCAATATCTCTTTAAACCCCTCATATGTCCTATAATGGAAATGGTATGATATCACAATGGATTTTTTGAATGGTTTACCAAGATCAACTCAATGTATTGATGTTTATTTGTTAGTTTTTAGTCAACTGAAAACGGTATCCCACTTCCTTTATATCTATGAGACATTCTTAGTTGATAAAAAATGAAGATTGTATGTCCCTGAGATTAAATCCCTTCATAGGGTCACTCAAACTATCATATCTGATTGGGAAACTCATTCTATATAAATATTCTAACAGGGGATCCAAAAATATCTTGGCACATAGTTTCTTATATGCACAACATTTCACCCTCACAATAATGGTCGGTCGGAACACACTATAAATGTGTTGTAGCAGATGATCTGAACATGTGTCCTTGATTTATTGGGATCTTGGGAGAAACAAATACCCATCATCATGTTTTCTTACAAAAACATATTTGTGGGAAAAATTTAAATGGATCTGTCTAAGGCCTTATATGGTAGGCTATTTTATTCACCTCTATGTTGGATAGAGTTAGGGGAAGCAATGCTGGTAGGTCCTTGTATCATGCAGGATACTTTGGAGAAGGTTTAGTTGATCATAACGAATATGGATACTACTTAGTATAGAAATAAATCATATTATTACCACCACAAATGAGAACTATAGTTCAATGTTGGGGATGGTGTTTTCTTGGGGGTATCACCCTATCTTGGGCATAGACGGGTACAAAAGTAATAGAAGTTGTCGCATCATTTTATTAGGTTTTTGAGAAATTAGAGGGAACCATTATGATAGTTTATCAATTTTTGTTACCTTATATGTATTATGCCATAAATTATGTGTTACATATTTCATAGAATCTTTGTCACCTTATCGACCCGTCTCATTCTATTGATCCTGATGATGTTGAATTAGTCTTCAATGCTTCATTTAAAGAGTATCACATTATCATTTTTGAATACAGTGTTAAGGATCTATGAAGAAGGTATATCTCATTAGTGTGGTTATTATGGTAGCATGGCCATGTATGGGATGTGACATGGTTGTTTGAGGCTAATGTATGTCCTTAGTAACTAGGGTTGTTCTTGTAAGAAGTTCTACAACCCTTAGAAGGGAAACATATGGAATATTTCATTTAATTATGAAGACTATAGGAAAGTTTTTTAGATGAGGTACATACACTATTATTTTGATTTTTAATCCTTACATTTGTTCTTATGAATGTTACTTATGAATTATAGAAGGGTTAGGTATATTTTGGGGCTTGTTCGAGGCCTGGAGCACTAGATTTTAGTGGACCCAACTATGTTACACGATTAGTATAAACCATTCTACCTGGTACAATTGGTTAGATAAACTAGGTGGGGTGCCATAGGGCCCCACATAGGGGATTTCATGGGTTTGAATCACCTATCTAATCGACTTATATAGCCCATGAAATTTGTGTTCCCTAAGTATTGGTAGATGCACGAGTATATAATGATTGGAAAACCCATTCTCCCCAACCATGTAGACCACATTCATTAGACTATAGTTGCCACATGGTTAGCCCATGCATGTTTTTCAAGGCCTGGAGCACCATATTTTGGTGGACCTAACTATGTTACACGATTAGTATAAACCATTCTTCCAGGTACAATTGGTTAGATAAACCATGTGGGGTGCTATATGGCCCCACATAGGGGATTTCATGGGTTTTTCATCACCTATCTAATCGAGTTCTGTAGCCCATGAAAGTTGTGTTCCCTATAATGATTGGAAAACCCATGCTCCCCAGCTGTGTGGACCACATTCATTGGACTATAGCGGTCGCATGGTTAGCACATGTTTTGGGAAAACATGCATCCAAATCATGTGCCTATTAAATATTGGGAATTTTATCGTTTTTCCCTTGCATCATTAAAAGATCTCACCCCTCCTATATTATGCGTCGAGAAAAAAATATCCCACTCCATATCTTTTTTGATTATCTCACCTCCCTTCAATCTAGGATTTGAATTCATTTCTCCTTTCAGCCTATAAATCAAGAGATATCTATCTCATTGGATATCCGCCAGTAATCTCTCCATTCCTTTAGATAATATTTTCCTTTTCTTCCTCTTAATGATTTTATTTCAAAATGATCACATATATCCTATTTTTAGGACGTTCATATATTTTTCTATTTTCATCTGATCTATTAAAAACAATGATTGATACTATATGATGGATCTATCATATTCATAATGTATGTGATCTATGAATTTTTCATCAATGAATCTATCTTTTATAAATTTTTTCCATTATTTTCACATTGATTTCACTAGGAATTGCATATAAAAATTAATATCCATCAATTTAAGTTTTATAGGTTTCATTTTATAGCCTTAATAACTTAAAAAAACATTATATCAGGTCAATACATCAATATTAACCAACCCAATTAGGATGTGTTCTTTATTATGAAATTACTGACCCCTATTGGGTTTACCTAAGACACTGTTTAGTTTTTCTTAATGTGACCCTATTAATGAATGTGTTACATATTAATAAACGAGACATTAAATTGTTAAATAGAAACTATATATATATATATATCAATTGTCCCTGAAAAATTTATTTAAATTGTTCATGTTTATAATGTACTTATTTCCCATTGTCATGTGTGATGAATGGTTAGGGAATGAACCTAATGAGTTGAAATTGGAATGTATACTAAATGGAATAAATGAATTATGAATATAAATGAAATTAATTTAAGTTTAAAACTATTTATGTACCTTTTTCATCTTTATATGAAAGGTTATATTTGATCCCGCGTTGGATACATGAGGGAATTCCATAAGCACTTAGAGGACACCATTATGATTCATTATGTCAATTTTCATGGGAGATTCCCCCCATGGATGATGGTCCTAGTCCAATTATGTGAATTCATTAGTGATGTACTAAATATTCAGTTGAATCTTCCATATATTAAATTCCTTTGATATACTCCAAAGATTCATTTTGATTACATTAGATATGTTTTTATATGTATTGACCACAATGGGCCTAGTCATGCATGGCCTAGGATTACTATAGACAAGCTCTATGGACTCGATTAAACACTTTTACAAAGGAATGGCTTGGTTATACATTGTGGAATACACTAAAACCTGTATACCCAGACTTTAAAATTTACTACTATGAGTTGGATCGACACTTGAGGTCATATAAGCCTTGGTTACCCTTGGATCCATTTAATATTATTATTATCATTACTATTCCATGATTACTAGTATATTATAATTTTTAGCCCCTATATAATAATAAAAGGATCACATGATTACAGACACTAGATGAGGCTGAAACAAGTGTGGGTTATTTATTTTCTAAATGCATTAATTTAATATTCCTTCAATATATTTCGGTTTATACTCATAGGATGGATTTGTATAAACACCCATGGTGGTGGCCTAATGTGTTTATATCATACCCAATATAGGCCATTATTGGTACCTTGGAAGTTTCTATGGTCATATATGTTGAAAAAGGGAAGCATACCTCTTTGTACACCTAGATTATATCTTTAGTAAGAGAGCATGATAGCAGATGATGAAGCTAGTGCTCTAGATTGTTGGATAGTTTTTTCCATTTTTAATTTTTTTTATTTCATGTATTTTATTATCTTTATACTTCCATGTATTCATGTTTTTTATTTTTTTAGATACATTCCATTACATCATTATGTATATGAAACAGTTTATCTATTTTGATGTCTATTTGTCACTTTGATTCTTATGATTTATTATGCTTACATATTCATTATTATTATTCATTGGTTGTCTATTAAACCTATTATCCACTATGATCAACTTTAACAAGACATATTAGTCTCCCTATGGACACACCCTAGTCCCTCACTGCTAGTTGGTAGCCATTGGCATACTGTGAGGCATGTTTGAGGCCATATGACTCACTATGTTCAGTTACATGGGAATGAATCATTTATAAGATGTCACATGCATACCCCAATATAGTGTAAGGATAAGTTATACATATATCATTATTATATATATATATATATACATTCCATCCTATAAGAAAAGGTTTCCTTAATGATAAGGATGACTACATTTTGATAATACCCCTAAAAGGGCCTAATAAATTTTTTAGATAGAGTTGGACTTCACTTCTCCATGGGTAGATTACTATAGATATATTTTATATTATTTATTTATTTATACACATCATCCTATAGAGAATGGAGGTGGTCTGACATCACTGATAGGTGGGTTGTTTATGATAGACATGCACCCACTCTAGATTCTAGGAATTTTTCAAAGCATATTTGGCTGATGTAGTTGAAAATCCTTATATACATATTTATTCTTTTTTTCCCATGGACTATGTAGTTTTTAAAACAAGTAAAAATTCAGAAGATAAAAACTTTTTTACCTCCCCACATTACGTTACAGCATTAAAAATAATCCTTTATATCAAACCATTTGGTATTGGGTAGTGATATTAATGGGGTATTATGTACTCAAAACGTATATGTTTTCCCTAGGCATGTATGAAAGCCTTATTGTTTTGGACCCATATATATGAAAAAAAAATTTAATGAATGTAGACCCACCCACAATGTGGTTATCAACTATCCATATTCCATTAAGTTCATGAATGATGTTTTATAGTCTCTAGTATATTTATATATAAAATGGATAATGTCTATCAATGGTGTAAAACAATTAGGGTTCCACAATATAAATAATTGCATTCATATTCTCAGAGATACGTTGGATGTCACACATAGAATATATTTTAATTCTTCCTAGTTTCACCCTCTGTGTAGACACAATTTGTATTTTTAATAAAGAAGTGGAATTTATTAATGAAAAGGTTGTAATTATACAATGTTTCTACTAGATAATAGTTTTATGGTACTTTATTGAACAATATGTTTGTTTATTTTAGTTCCATTGATTCACATGGTTTGTATTGAAATTAGGGTTGGGTGTAATGTCTATTATTAGATGGTAGGTTAGGAATTAAAGATGGTTAATAATCTTCTCCTATTTATCCATTTTCCCTTGATCTTTATATTAGCCTCTAGTGATGGTGTGCCTTATGTTTGGTATCTATCTTGGTTGGATCAATTAATTGAACTCATGTCTATGAATTACATATTCTAACTTCAATAAATTATCAAAATCCAATACATAAACTACAAATCCTTTAGGTAGTTACTATAATGTAAATAAATAATTATAAATCCCCTTTGAGAGGGAAATAACAATACATCCTTAATATGAGGGAAATAAACCATCTAGTCACCACCCTTAGTTTAAATGCCACAATTTTTTTCATAACACATATCAAATTATCATGTTTATTAATATATACAATCATAAAATCATTAAAAAAATAATATATAACTATATAAATAATTAAATAAAATAAATATATGTGACTTTTTTATATATTCACCCTAAGAAATAATCCATCCATACTAACATAATGATAATGGTAACATGAAATTTAAATAAACATAAATAAACATTGGATTATAAAATTATAATCCAATGTATAATATATACCCTAATTCCAAAAAATTACATATGGAATTATAGTTAAAGATATATTGATAAGGGATGGAATAAAATATGATATTATTTTTCATCCCATCATATATAATTATCGATGTGATACATTGAAAATGGTGTCCAATTAAAAAATAGCATCCATAAGACCAAATCAACGATGTAAGAGGAGGGTATTAGAAATGATGACAACAACATTTGAACATAGTATAAAAATAAAAACTATAAATATATTTCCCAGGGATAATTACAGTGGAAATAAAAAGAAGAAGAAACTGCCTTACATTGGTAACCCTGTTAATAAATGCAGTCCAATCATTTTTTTGAAATAATAAATAATGGAAACCATAGTGATATAGAAAAAGGAATGAAGGAGAAAATCCTGCAAATAGAAGATAAATTTATGTATTATAGATAAAATCCAAATGGAAGTATTAATTATTACCTAAAATTAATAAAAATTAATATTGTTGTAATTCATCAGCCTGAATCACCTAGTCAATGATGATATGCCACATGAGCACATGAGTGTATCCCTATATAAAAGGTGATTCCAACTAGCTACAAGGTACAAAATTATGACATAGGGTGAGTATATACTTGTTAATAATTTTCATACACTAGAGTCACAAGAATGTGTAATTAAACATCCAAAAACTACATAGTAGAAACTAGTTGACCATCATCATGATATAATAAAAAGTTGTATGAGTCATACAATAAACTCAAAATTCTCTCAATGTGTAATGTAAATAATTTTATGATAAAATATAACAATAGTCTAAAAAACTATAAGAATAGTTCATAGCCCATCCCAACTCACCTAAATCCACCAAACACTACCTACATAGCTCCCTAGTGCTAGCCCCTTGCACTTAGATGTATCCCTAACCATGAATTCATCCCATTAACCTTGATACCTATGAAGGGATTGAGTTTATGCATAGTTAGATGCCACAAATTCAACCAGATAAAATTTGAACATGTATAAAATGTTATATATATTGAATGTATGTAACTGAATAAATAAAAAAACAGATGTCGAGTTACCATGTGCGAACCAGGCTTCCCTGATCCCCGGTTGTATCTGCTTTAGCTCCATAAAATAAATAATGTCCCATGAATCATAATATATCATTCTATAATGCCAACACATGTCTTATATCAAGGACCATAGTCGATTATGTCTTCGTTTTGTAACATGACTGATGTAATGCTTTAACCTCAGGCTAGGATATATATCCATAATTCTCATGGAACAACAAAGAATGTGTATAATATTTTCACACCACATAATCTATTTTGGTTCAAGGATAAATACATAATCCCTCATCCTCTATCTGATGTTATGAAGCAAGTATTTCATACCCCTGGAATCCCTATAGGTGCTATTTTCATCACTATCTTACATCAAATTAGAACATGATCTACCTCTAGGGGTAGTCTATAGCATGATGGTCACACCTATATTTTTATTACAATATATATAACTCTATAGGCCATGAATTCACACAAAATAGGTAATAACACAACATGGGAAAATCATATAACTAAATGTATATGTCTCATAGGACACACACACAATCCATATATAAATCACATCCTAAATAAAAAATTATACAATGGATCACATGATTGTGTAATGGCCTGGACCTATCCGGTCCATTACTTTGTAAAAATTTGATGTGGTCAAACACGACGCGTGTTATAATAATAATTTTTTATAATGATAATTGATATGGGTGGCATGATCATATTTGGTGTTAATTAGATTAAATGGTTTTAATTTAATCATTGTGAAATAATATAAATAAAATTGAATGTATTTAATTCAATGAGGGTAGTTTCATGGTTTCTTTTTGATTTATTTAAATTTTTTTAATAAATTATAAATTATGTGTGTAATTGACTTATAATAAATGAGGCGCATGTAATAAATTTATAAAGGAATGAAATGTATGGGGTGAATGGGTGTGACCTTGTACAGGAAGCATTGTGCGGTTCTCCACAGTTAAAGTTGGAATTGTGTAAATAACACTAAAAGGGTATTATTATATAATAATTTGTTACAATGATAATAACATGAAGAGGCGCCTGGAAGAGGTTCCCAACCCGTGCGTGAATATCATTTTATGGGAAAGATGGAGTAATTATAATATAACAATGGATTTCAATAATAATAATAATTATTAATGATAATGATGGAGACCCATTGATGAAATTGAAAGAGAATTTATTACTATAATATGGTGGATTGTAGTGGGTGATTAATTAAATGGAATGGTTTTAATTTAATGTGAGAATAACCATTGTAAACTAATTTAATGAGATTAAATTAGAACATTAATGATGGTTTTTATTAATATTAATTTTATTAATAATAACATTAAAGTCAAGGGGAGGTGCCACGTTTTGTGGAGTGAGGGAATTGTGGAAGAATAAATGAGATTGGAGAGAGAAAGAGTTAAATGAAATAAAGATTTAAAAATTAATGCAATAAACTAAATAAGTTAAAAAAGGGAAATCAATCAAGGTGTGGGGCATGGTTGACATGGATTCAAAGATGCGGCATTTTTTTGGTGGTGCATAGATTTTGGATATGAGGTTTTATGTAATTAAATTAAATTAAAAATAATAATAATATAATAATGTTATTATTATTTTTGTTGTGAAAACCATGTTTCACCCATAACTTCTTCGTGCGACCTAGGTTTTATGAACCATCAGCGGTAGTGCGAACCTGACATCGAGATGGAAATTGTGAGTCCAATATTGGATGTTTTTTAGGTTTTTGGATCAGCTACATGAAACGCTTGTGAGTTAATAGATTTAATAATATTATTAAATCTTCGACCAGTGATAAATCTTGTGTGCGATGTCCAATTGACTTGCTGTCAGTGGCGATGTGATCCTGTCATTAATACGATTGATTCAAGTCTAATGTTGTATATTAAATTATTGTTTGTGGATCAGGTCCACGAAACACAAAATAATAATAATAATAATAATAATAATAATAATATTATTATTATTATTATTAGGAGATCTTGTATCAAACATATCTCCCTCATACGGTGTTTGAATGGCGAACCGTCTGTGACGTTGCAACCCTGAAATTATGATGGTCATTTTAAGACCAATGATGAATACCTTATTATGACTCATGTCTCGGGTCAATAAAACACCTATTATTAATTGAATTTATTATTATCATTAAACGCATGGAAACCGCGTGACGTGTCGTGTGTTGACCAGTCAAACAACGTAACAGTTGTACGGTCACATCGTGTATTCATTAATACATGATGCGCACCATTTTACCTTTTCTTTGCCTATATAATAGAGGGTCATGCGTTATTTACAGACCCCTCTTCTTCTCCGCACGACGACACTCCCGAATGACCCAGAAGCCTTCCTCTTATCTTCTTCATCCGGACTCTGATCATCGATCTGTCAGTGGCTACGGGATCGTGTTGATAAGGCATACATTGTGCACCTCGTTCCTTTCCCTCTTCTTAGACTTCCTCTTCGCAGTTTCCTACCGAGGAGATTGCTGATATTTGACAAGAATGACGCTCTTCGATGAACGTCATCTTAATGGTATGTTCTACCGCATTCTTATTCCTTCCTTGATCTCCTCTTTTTGTTCCTCCTTTCCATGCTATTACACGTGACACCTTAAACCTTAATGGAGTCTCTCTTGGTTGTTAGTGTGGATGTTTCGCAGCGTCCACGGGAGGACGTAGTCATCGGGAGGATTGATTGAAATCCTCATGGTGGTTGTTCTCACAGAAGGACCTCAAAACCCATTCAGGTAGGGATTTTACCTTCGTCACTCTCTCTTTTGTGCATCATGCAGTGTGGGTATCCTCTTATTTTCGTGAGATACGGTTGAACCAGTAAATAAAGATAATAACTGGTTAAAGAACAGGTTTGGGAAAATTTTGTTGGTATTGTTGTTTTATTTCCATCAATTCTTATCCTTTGATTTTTTGTTGAATTGAATAAGCTTATGCCTACTGAAAATCACGGTCGTTAGGGGCCTTTGCATGTGCAATTAAATGTTGCCCTATTTTTTTGGATTGTTTTGTGGGTGGAATTTTATAGAATGTGGAAATTGGTTAATCATTTAAAGTTGAATGATTAAATGAATACCTGGAACCCTTGTATGATCAACCAAGTTAAACAAAATGAATGAATGAATTTGTGGGTGCTGGTTGGGGTTTAATTATGTGAAGGGGTGTTTCATGGGTTGTTAGAGAATGGGTGAGCAGTGGAGATGCGGTTGGCTTGGTTGTGGGTTGGCATGTATGATATGGTTGTGATGGGCAGTGGAGCTGCGGTAAATGGTATCAGAGGAATGATGATGTGGTACAGGTGTTGTTTCCGATGTCTTTGTGGTTATGGTTGTTGGCATCATGGCTACAGGGATGGGTTGTGCATATGAATAAAAGTGGAAGAATTAACTAATGAATTGTGGGGCATGGTAGTTGATTAAATACGGAAAATAAATGGAATTGATTGGCTGATAAAGGAAAATGGTATTGTGTTGCTTGTGTTTTCCCTAACTTTATTTGTGGTTGGCAGGGATATGTTTTACGAACGATTGATCTGGTTCTGTTGTTGTTAGTTACTCAGTAGTTAAGGAACTGATGAACTAAAACAATTGAAACATGAAAAGATTAATGGGGTTTGGGGATGTTTATTATGTGCATACTTTCAAGGTAGCAGTGTCGAGGAATGTGCTCAGATCTTTTGTGTAGAAGCCTTAGGATGGGCTGAGTGGTTGATATAATTATATAAATCTATACGTTTTATGTTTGTTTATGCACCCCACCCATGTTGAGCACTACGGGTCGAACACCCGTGGGATAGGGGGTGAGATTCTAAAACATCTAAAGGATGGCTGGTTACTATTCTTCCTTGTGCTCCCTCTTCTAGGTCCTATAGCCCAAGATCCTTTGGGAAGGTTACGACATATGTTTCCCAAGATTCTTTAGGGTGAGGATGTGATATGTTCCTAGGTGTCTTTGGGATGATATGTGATGTGGTTCCCAGGTGTCTTCGGGATGATATGTAGTTATGGTTGAGGATTGAGTACCGGTGGGATACTATGATGGTTGAAGATTGAGTGTTGGCGGGATACTATAAGCTTCATATGGCCAGGTTGCGGCACTAGCTCGAGCTTCGTATGGCCAGGTTTCGGCAATAGCTTAGGAATAGGGGGAAGCATCAAAGTGTTAGGTGTAAGGGCTTGAGCAGTATTCACTGGGAATATGGTGCGGGGGACCCATACTTTGATAATATTACCATACTACTCTATTGGCTTGGGATATTTGGTGAGTGTGTCTTGTAAGGTTGGGTGGATAGATTCCTTTCTAGGCTTTGGTTCCTTCTGCTTTCTCATGGGTCATTAGGATGTCACCCTACCTGTGCACGAGAGCTTTAGGTTTTTCTACTGAGTATACTTGTATACTCACCCTACGTTTACTTTCAGGTTTCAAGTGGAATTCGGGGACCGTGCGGGACATTGCTAGTTGGGCATTGGAGTTTTGATGGTTTCAGTTTTTTCTTTTTTTTTCGTATCGTACTTTGGAGCTTTTCTTGTACTTTTACTTTTGTTTCATTATTGCATAAAACATGCATATGGGTTTGGTTTTGTGTTTATTTTCATCTACTTATTCTTTTTTCTTTTGGTGTTTGACTCATCATATTTCTAGATCTTAAATAATAAAAACGGTAATGCCTCCCGTATTTTTGAAAACGCATACCATTGGTGCTAGTCGCCACTCCGAGGCCTACTGGAGGTGGGACTCAGGGGTCATTATATCTGTTTCACCATTTCCAGCTCAGGAGGGGCCTCTTTGGTGGGAGGGGGTCATGACAAAATGGTATCAGAGGTGATGGTTGAGAGATAGGATGGAGTCTAGAGTTAGGCACAGTGAGGATTTCATGGGATAGTAGGGAAACAGTGTTGGCTGATCTTTGTGTGTGACATAGGCCAAGGAAGACCGACTAGGACACGAGATTTTAGGGCCCCCTGTGATCCGATTCAAGGACTCTGAAATTACTGAACAACCAAGTAATACTACATTGATTGCAATGTAGAGACCCTAGAAAAGGTACATGTATCTTCATGATTTCTGTTTTACTTTATTTGGGTGTTCTGGGAAAGAAATCGAAATAAAATGATAAAATGAAACCTTGAGAAAATTTCCTTGCTACTTGGGCTTAGATGTTCCTTGTTTACCAAACAGCTATGACACCTGGACGTCAACAGAAAGGCACAGGAGTGGGATGCAGATAGTTGCACGTAATAGAAGTGGAAACCCTAGAAAGGCCAGAGATAGAGAGAGATGTTTCTGGTTTTACTTAAATGCTCTTGTTTATGTTTTTTTTAAATTTAGGAGCATCACAATCCTTTGTTGAAACTCATTCTCGCCCATGCTTGGGCCTAGACCTTGTTTTTCATGAGTCTATAATGATATGTTGTTTCCCCCTTTCCTTTAATTGTGTGGGAAGTGTCCTAACATGTGGGGAGAGGAGGACCTGGTCCTTAATAAATATGCATTAATGTGGATGCGATTAAGCTCATGCGGGCGATTCAGTGCCGCCCAAAGCGGATATTATCTTTACATGAGAGAAGGAATTCCCTAATCCATGGGTTGGGGTAGCGTGTTTCTTGTTTTTTATGGTGTTGGTGGCAGTGTGTGTATGAGAAATCCTAAATTATGGGGATGGGGGACCTATTCCCTAATAGAGACGCATTAATGTGGATGTGATTAAACCTGTACATGTGAGTCTGTGCCGTCTAAAGAGGATAATATCTCGACATGGGGGAAGGAATTCCCTGACTCATATAATTAAGATAGTGGTTGTATTCCTGTTATGACGAGAGCCCTGAGAGGTATCTTGCAGGGTGGTAGTTCGGACCTTTCCCCTTTTTATGGGTTGGTTTTTAATTCTCTAGGACGAGAATGTTTTGAGAGGTATCTGATGTAATGGCCCGGACCTCTCTGGTCCATTACATTGTAAAAATTTGATGTGGTCAAACATGAAATGTGTTATAAAAATAATTTATAATATAATGGGTGTCATGCAGTTTCCATGCGTTTAATGATAATAATAAGTTCAATTAATAATAGGTGTTTTATTGACCCGAGACATGAGCCATAATAAGGTATTCATCATTGGTCTTAAAATGACCATCATAATTTCAGGGTTACAATTTCACAGACGGTTCACCATTCCAACACCGTATGAGGGAGATATATTGGATACAAGATCTCATATTATTATTATTATTATTATTATTATTATTATTATTATTGGGTGTTTTGTGGACCCGAACCACGAACCATAATTTAATATCCAACATTAGACTTGAATTGATCGTATTAATGATAGGATCACATCGCCACTGACGGGCAGGTTACGACAGATGTTTCCCAAGATTCTTCGGGATGAGTATGTGATATGTTCCCAGGTGTCTTTGGGATGAGATGTGATGTGGTTCCCAGGTGTCTTCGGGATGAGATGCGGTTATGGTCGAGGATTGAGTACCGACAGGATACTACGACGGCTGAGGATTGCGTGCTGGTGGGATACTATGAGCTTCATATGGCCAAGTTGTGGTACTAGATCGAGCTTCGTATGGCCAGGTTGCGGCACTAGATCTTGAAGAGGGGGAAGAATCAGAGCGTTAGGAATGAGGGATTGAGTAGTATTCAGTGGGAATGTGGTGCAGGGTACCCATACTTTGATAATACTACTATGCTACTCTATTGACTTGCGATATTTGGTGAGTGTGGCTTGTAAGGTTGGGTGGATAGATTCATTGCTAGGCTTTGGTTCCTTCTGTTTTCTCATAGGGAATTAGGATGTCTCCCCACCTGTGCACGAGAGCTTTAGGTTTTCATATTGAGTATACATGTATGCTCACCCTACGTTTACTTTCAGGTTTCAGGAGGACTTCACGGACCGTGCGGGACCTTACTAGTTGGGCGTTGGAGTTTTCCTAGTTGGAGTTTTTACTTCTTCTTTTTTGGGTATCGTACTTTGGAGCTTTTCTTGAACTTGTACTTTTGTTTTAGTATTGTATAAAACATGCATATGGATATAGTTTTGGGTTTATTGTCATTTACTTGTTCCTTTTTCTTTTGGTGTTTGACTCGTCCTATTTCCCGATCTTAAATAATAAAAAGGGTAATGCCTCCCATATTTGTGAAGACCCATACCCTTGGTGCTAGTCACCACTCCGAGGCCTACTGGAGGCGGGACTCAGGGGTCATTATCTCCCTTTCACCATTTCCATCTCAGGAGAGGCCTCTTTGGTGGGAGGGGTTCGTGACAATGTGAATAGACAATATCATTCTAAACATTCCAAAAAATCACTATAAAAGGTCTGGTGTATTAAGGACATCCCACCTCAGGTGTGAATATGTCAATTTCCATGATCAATCACCAAACCATGTCATCACAAAAGTAACACTGATAACCAATCCCAAAGAATCAAAAATGTTATTTCTATAATAATGATTCAAGAAAGAGAATGAATCATGGGATTAGAGATAAATCATCATATGCAATGAGATCCATCACCAATGATAGGTAAACATTTATTCTGGAAATAAAATTAAATTTTCATCATCTTCCAACTTATCCATTAATAAACTAACACTTGTATTAAATGATAATATTATTACTAGATCTATTAATGATAGTTAGGATCTATGATTCCTTCTTAGAAGAGGATAGTAGGTCTAGAAGAAACATAAATAATAGATGCAGAACGGACACTTACCTTGAATTATCATGACACAAAGAATATATATCCATGTTAAATGATGATTTTATGGTGTACAATCACCATGAATAACCAATGGAGCCCATAGGTACAATATCCCTTAGAATATGAGAAAGAATGAATGTTTTAGGGTGGTCTTGTGTTAATATATATATATATATTTCTTATTAATTATAATTTTCTGCATGGATTTCTAGACCATTTTAAAAAAAATTATGATTAATGCCTCTCAATTACACCATCATGTTTTTCCTACATGGTAGTGTAGACCATTTGAAAGCTATAATTTTTCTTCAATTTTCAGTAACACAATTTCATTATTAATGTCACATAGTTAGCAATAAATGTGTGCCAACAATGTTATATCTACTATCCCCCTCCAAAAAATCACATTGTTTCCTAGTGAGAACAACATGGTTTTTCCAAACCATGTTCAAACTGTATACTCGCTTAAAATATTTTAAAAATATATAATACTATCTACAAGTAACCCAAAACTTTATCAGTGAAAATTATAACTCGAAAACATATAATGAATGGATAAAAGTAAGGTTTAATGCACTTAATAAAATTTGGCTATTACAACCTATCTCTACAAAGAAACCCCACCCTTGATAATTTTTTATATAGTTATTTCACAATAAACACGTACCATTAAACATGTACACAATATTCCCACTCCCATGTATACTTTTTGATTCATTCTTACAACCCTAGAACTCAAATGAGTTGAACCATCTCCCCCCTCAACACCTTCCCGCTCCAGTCCATAATCCACACGTGTGAATCCAAAAATTATGCATCATGTTCCTAACCAACATCATCGTTATCGATCTCATGTGTGGGATCAAGATCATATTATTATTGATGAGTCACAAGGAACATGTTATGAATACATTGATATTGTGGATGAATATCTAAATGTAGCGCCACTATTCTTACACACATGCATATCTCAAACGGTCTGAAATAACATCATACCAAATTCCCATGTTGTTGTAAATGTCGATGCCCCGACCAAGGTAGCACATGCAAGAAAACATGATTGCCCATGGTGAACTGTAATAGTTGAATCATTTAGTCTGTATGAAATCGCTACTCTCTCTGAGTGGTAACCCATTTGGTGTAGTAAGGTATACTCTTCATATTATAGTGGATGTGTGACTGATGAGCTGCTAAATAGTCCATGAACAAAATGACATAGATTCTAGTGAACTCAATGATAATAAAATCCTATTAATTTATATAACTAGAAACTATTATAGAACACTAAAGATATCTTTTTGGAAGGTCTACATTTTCTTGAAATGGTGTATGTTGAGAATAAAATTTTGATGATTGTTTTTCACTCTGTTTAAACCCACAATAACATTATCAGATATAAATGAATGTGAAACTCATGTATCAATTCTTAAAGAATAATATTTTAGAAGTAATTATAATAGTAACTCTAACTATGTATGGAACCTCTACACTATGAGCTGAAATATAATACATGGAATACACTATTCTAGAATTGGCCCCATGAGTCTTCCCTTGAGACTCCTAGTTTCACTAATTCACAGACCCCTATAATGATAGGGCATACGGTTGAGATCCCCTATCATCCCCATGACTCAAAAACTGCATATTTAGATATCCTCTATGGAAAATGAAAAAGAGGACCCTCTAATAAAAATTATAAATGTTCCTTATCATTTAAAATGTCTTCCACTTATTATAAGATTCATGTAAAAATTGTGACAATGTATTATTTATCCACAATTGACACATAGGGTGACACATCTTTCCCTAAAGGGTGATAAAGAATATTTATCATGGTCTAACTATCAAATAACACATTAATTCACCTACACATCAATCCTATTACCAAAAACAAAAAATGAAATAAAATATATCTCGAGGAATCCCTCTCATTAATGCACACATGTTAGAAAAAAAAGCTACCTCCCCATGCACATACATCCCTTAATCATTCTTCTGTTCCTTGTGTAGTAGCATTGAATAGAATTTTACATTATTACTCTAACCTTGACACCTTATCTCAGAACAAAGGCCTATCTAAAACTTATTTTACATCTATTTCCCATTCCAAGCTCTAATTGGTGTGAATAGGATTGAATCCATAAAATTTTTACAATATATAGATACTGGGACAACCCTTTACATGACCTCCATAAGCTCCTAATCTCAGTAGATATTCGATGTATTTTGGAAAAACTACTCAAATAAAATATTCTTCATGGAATCATACGTTATCTCATTACATCTCTCGATTAGGTTCATATCACCCCCACAGTCTCAGAACTTTTACCTGAAGAGAAAAATAAAAAAATCTGGGTTCAACCGCCAGAGCGGCACACGACGCAAGGAAGAAAATTACATTAAATTGCAAGCCCGGGGACTTGAACCCGTGAGCTGCCCCTCGCCCCTTCAAACCCTTACCACCCCACCACCATCGATGGGGCAAAACCCCTGAATAGAAAAATAATCTAGATTTACCCATGATATGGATAAAAATTAAAGAAATCGAGGATATGGTCTACAAGGAAGAAGGGGCCCTTCCGATATTCACGCTTAGCTCCTCCCCATGGAACCCTAGGGGCGGCGTCATCCCCTTCGAGCAGCGGTGATGGCCGATTCACCCTAAATTTCTCCCCATTCATGAACCCTACCTTCTTACATGACTTCCCCCACATCTACCTCGATTTTAAAGCTCCCTCTCATTATTGGGGGGCTCTTTCGCTTACCATTTCTCTCTAAGAATTATTGTAAGTGTCATCCCTCCATGGTTTATCCCTAGATTCCCATTTCTTTGAATGAAGACAGTCATTAGACAACCTTGATTTCACCAACGTCTCCTAGCCACTACAAGATAGAGTTGTCACTGGCCATCTGGACCCTTGACACTTCTTTTTCATTTTACTTATAAAGAGGAACCCGAAGTCGTGTGGTCTAAGGTGCATCGATGCTGCAAGGGTTCCCATTTCCTCCTTCAATAGAGATTTTATTTTTACTGGAAACATAACCCCCCCTTCTGTGATGATTTCTGTAAATTTTCCCAATCTTCCTCTTCCCTTTCAGATCCCCGCTATACTTTAGATATTGGAAAATCTCTTTGGGAGATTCGTGGACTTTGAAAACCGATAAAGATCATTATTCATTCTCATTTCTCCCTGAATTTGTGTTGATGTTGACATCTCCACGTCCCTGGTAGAGGGAGTTTGTATTGAGGCATTTCTAGGAGGCTTTGCATCCAGAGATCCATCCTCAGGTCACCCCACTAATGATGAAGACATATCTTGAGGTACTGGCGAGGGTAGAGGTTGTTGAGAGGACTTTGGCTATGACCAGATCATCACGAGAGGGGAATTAGCATGATCCCTCACGAAGAAGAGCTGTGGTTTAGGGTTCCCGATTTTCAGGGTAGAAGAGTTTCCGTTCAGCCGTAGGTAGGTCCCAGGCCTTCACATCCCATTTCTCTGGAGGCAGAAACTCTCAGGCCTATTCCAAAGGATTAGGAACTTGTTTTTTTATGGTGGTCGTGGTCATCAGCAGCGGGAGTTCTCGACCTTTCATAGTGGTCATCGTGCACCAGGTGCTACGCTCCAGGTTCCTCCTTTGAGGCAGTTCCAGCCGAGGCAGCAGCAGCCAGTTGCACCAGCTTTAGATCACCAGAGGGGAGATGGGGCAGGCAGAGGATAGCCCCATGATGCTCCCCATTCTCAGAAAGCAGAGTGAGGCCGTGGTGGTGGTCGTCATCAGGGTCAGAGAGGCCGTGGAGGAGGTCGTGGTCAGCTTCATGCTCTAGCATTGCCAGCACCAGATGAGCCAGATGTCGTTCGAGGTACCCTTTGCTTTTTTTCTACCTTGGTGTATGCCTTGTTTGATTCAAGAGTGACACACTCCTTCATATCACCTACCCTTGTCCATGCTTTGGGACTTGAGGTAGAGAGGCTTCCAGTGCCCTTGGCGTTGACTATGCCAGTTTGAGGTCAAGCTGACTTGTTTGAAGTATGTAGAGACTGTGAGCTAGTGTTGGGGCAACACCGCTCTTGGGGATATTTCCTATGTTTACGAATACAACCATATGATTTCATCCTCAGCATGGATTGGCTGTATTCGGTGCAGGATATCATGGAATGATACAGGAAGAAGTTCGTCTTCATTGGTGCGGATGGAGAGCAAGTGGTGTTTTTTGGTGAGCAAGACCCTCAGATGGGTTATAGGCACATTCCATCCTTACCATCCATGATGGCTGAGATGATGCTGAGTTCTTCAGCGGTTCAGCAGTTGGTGTTTCCTAGGGTCATAGAGGAGTACCCTGATGTCTTTCCAGAATAGGTTGTAGCATTACCCCCTCAACGAGAGATCAATTTTGGAATCGAGATACAACCAGGAGATTCTCCAATCTCTATATCTCTGTATAGGATGGCCCCTTCTGAATTACGAGAGATACATATACAGCTTCATGGTCTGTTGTAGTGAAGTTTTCTTCGGCCAAGTGTGTCCCCATGGGGTGCACCAGTTCTGTTTGTAAAGAAGGCTGACGACAGTTTGCGGTTGTGTGTCGATTATCATCGCTTAAAAAAAGTGACAATAAAGAATCACTATCCCGTTACTCGGATTGATGATTTATTAGATCAACTGAAGGGTGCAAGTTGGTTATCAACGATCGACTAACGGTCAGGATATCATCAGATGCGTGTGAATGATGAGGATATCCCGAAGACTACTTTCTGATGTCGTCATGGGCATTATGAGTTCGTTGTAATTCCGTTTGGTGTGACGAATGATCTAGCTGTGTTCATGGGTTTGATGAATGATGTGTTCTGTGATTTCCTGGACTTGTTCGTGGTAGTTTTTATTGATGATATCCTTGTGTACTCCACATCTGAAGAGGAGCATGCAGAACATCTGCGAGCTGTTTTGGGAGTTCTTTTTCGACATTAGCTATTCAGGAAGTTGAAAAAGTGTGAGTTTTGGGCTCGATAAGTCCACTTACTGGTACATGTTGTGTCCCAACAGGGAGTAGATGTGGATCCATCAATGATTGAAGCAGTTTTGTCTTGGGCAGCTCCCAAGATTGTGTCAGAGGTGCAAAGTTTCCTTGGTCTCACAGGCTAATATAGGAGGTTCGTGGCCAATTTCTCACGGGTTGTGACTCCTCTGATATCTTTGACCAAGAAGGATCATCCATTCATATGGACTGATCGGTGTCATGAAGATTTCAAGTATCTAAACGAGATGTTAATAAGTTCTCTGGTCTATTGTCTTCCTGCTGAGGGAGTGTAGTTTGATGTATTCTATAATGCTTCACATCTAGAGTTATGTTGTGTTATCATGCAGCAGAGGTCAGTTGTTTCTTATGGGTCTCGGTAGTTGCTTCCCCATGAACGCAAAAATGCAACCCATGATCTTGAGTTGGCAGCCGTGGTGTTTTCTCTGAAGTTGTGGAGACATTACCTCATTGGTGAGCGCTTTGTGGTTTTCACCGATCATAAGAGTTTGAGGTATGTTTTCTCCCAACGTGACTTGAACATACGACAACATCGGTGGATGGAGTTCTTACAGGAATACGACTTTGAAATATCGTATACACCTGGAAAAGGGAATGTTGTAGCTGATGCGCTGAGCCAAAAGTCACGTAGTGATTCTGTGCGTGAATCTGGTGATTCTTGGAGAGTAATAAAATAACTTTCAGCATTTCATCTTTATATGGGAGAAGATGGGGGTAGAGGATGTCTTTTTCAGATGATGGTATAGTCATCCCTGATGCAGAAGGAAGAAGAGTCCCAGTTGGGGAATCTAGAAGTGGAAGTTTGGAGAGACCGAGTTGTTTGTGGTGAGGCCCGTGATGGTTGGTCTGAGGATGAACAACACAGTGTGTTGTATCATGGAAGGCTTTTTCCCCTTGGATATGCGTGAGATGGTTCTTAGAGAGTTATATGGTCCTCCTTTAGCGGTGCATCCTGGTGTGAAAAAGATGTACCGATCCTTGAGGAGTCAGTTTTGGTGGCTTGGGCTGAAGTGTGCGGTTGCGGAGTTTGTGCCTCGATGTTTAGTCTTCCAGAAGGTGAAGGCTGAACATCACGTTCCTGGTGGCCTTCTCTAGCCATTATAGATTCCTTAGTGGAAGTGAGAGGACATATCAATGGACTTTGTTACTAGTTTACCTCGAGCTCCGGGAGGATACGATGCTATTTGGGTGATAGTGGATCGTATAACGAAATCAGCCCACTTTATAGCAATCAAGGAGTCATGATCAGTGGAAGTTTTGTCGAGGCAGTATCTAGAGGAGGTGGTGAGAC
The DNA here is from genome assembly GCA_963277665.1 of Viscum album. NCBI lineage: Eukaryota > Viridiplantae > Streptophyta > Magnoliopsida > Santalales > Viscaceae > Viscum > Viscum album. The sequence continues at coordinate 549,002,768 of OY728163.1, forward strand.
TTCATGGAGAACCTAGGACGATCATTTCGGATCGAGATCCTTGTTTTACCTCCAGGGTTGGGAGATGTCTCCAACATGCTTTCGGTTCTCAGCATTTCCTTAACACTAATTCTCATCCTCAAATGGATGTTCAGACAGAGTGAACCATCCAGACTCTTGAAGACATGTTGCACTCTTGTGTTCTTGATTTTTGAGGTTCATGGATGAGGCACTTACCCTTGGTGGAGTTTGACTACAATAATATTTTGCAGTCCAATATCGGTATGATGCCGTTTGAATATTTGTATGGTCGGCCTTGCCGTTCTCCGTTGTGCTGGACTGGGGTCGGAGAGTCAGCAATTCTCGGACTGGAACTAGTGTAGAATAGAATAGAGATGGTTCAGGTGATTCTTGAAAGGATGATGGCAGTGCAAGATCGTCAGGAATCATATGCTGATCAAAGGAGGAGACCCTTGGAGTTTAATGTTGGGGATCATGTGTTTCTAACGGTGACTCCCCATCATGGGAAGTGAAGGTTTGGTCATGGGAGTAAGCTTTCTCCCCGATTTGTTGGGCCTTTCGATGTGTAAGCTCATGTTGGAGATGTGTCATATCAAGTATCACCCCCCAATCAGATGAGTCGGATACATGATGTTTTCCATGTATCACGACTACGTCGTTATCTTCATGACGACTCCCACATCATCGATTGGGGAGACATCGATGTTGATGATGATGCCACCTTTGAGGAGCGACCTGTGGAGATCCAAGACCGCAAGGAGAAGTTGATGGGCGGACATTCCATCCCCATAGTTCGTGTCTTGTGGTGACACAGTGGCATGGAAGAGAGTACTTGGGAACATGAGTCACAGACACGTGCTCAGTACCCAGAGTTGTTTGATGTTTAACTCTTTTCATGTATCGTTGTAGCTAATGTGGTTATGAAATTTTCATTTTTATGAGATGGATCCCTTTGTTGCTTTGGTGGCTTTCTCTATTTTGAGAGGTATCTTGGTGGGTGGTTTGTTCAGACCCTGTTTCATTTTCTCTTTAGGTGGGTTTTGGATTCTTGAGGATGAGAATGTTTTGAGAGGTATCTGATGTAATGGAGCAAACCTCTCTGGTCCATTCCTTTGTAAAAATGTGGTGATAGATGTGTTTCGTGAATTCAAGGTGACTTGAGGGTGCGTTTTGGTGGACTTTTAAGGAAATATAAAGGTTAATGGCCTTCGCACTGGAGGCACACAGTTTTCCTAAACTATGCGGCCAAATCATGCAAGGTTGGTTTCGGAGGTAGTGGCTAACGCATGGTTAGCACACGGTTTGTCTAACCATGCAGCCTAACCGTGCGAGGTTTGTTGTCGTGGCAGAAGCTAATGCATGGTTAGAGCATGGTTTGTTAAACCGTGCGGACTAACCATGCGGGCACTTAAATTTAGATCCTAAAATTGTGGATCTTACTCATTTTGACTTTAATCACCTCGTTTAAGAACCTTAGCAGCCATAACTCTGGATTACCCTTCCTTGGAGGTGAAAGAGCCTCTCCCAAGCATTTTAGAGGCGATCTAGAGGCTTATCTTTGCGAATCGAAGCCGGTTTCTCGAGGTAAGTGATCCTTTTTGTTTGGTTTCCTAGATCTACCTAGATCTACTCCTCCTCTTTTCTAAGGAACTTAGATCTACACCAGTTATGGGTTGATCTAAGTGTGTGGATGTCGTTTGTGATGAGCTTTGGTCTTGGTTGTGTGAGGAGATGAGATTTAGGGAGGATCCTTGGTGAATCGGCCTAGTCTTCTTGGGCGTTCTTCGACCGTTGAGGTAGGATATTCGTGGATTCTCTAATTTTCTTTTGTGAAATCGTAGAGTTAGAATGATTTACCCCTTTGGATCACAATGAAATTGACCTAATTAAATACTTGAACCAGATTAAAAGAATTGGATTGATCGCATGTTGTTTCTTTGTGTCGTGATAACGGTTCGCCTCTTGTTTTTCTAGATAGTGTGATATTTATGCTTTGCTTGTTACCATGTTGCTCTTGATGAAATTGGTAAAGAACGTAAATCCGGAATTAATTGATAATTATTTGGCTAAAGATAAAGAGGCATGTAAATGAATCTGGTTTTTTTAATGTGGTTGTTGTTCCAGCTTGATGTTAATCAATGGATGCCTATGTGCATGTTTAATTCCGTTGGTTGGTAAACCTAAAATCTGTTCTTGCTTGTTGTTTGAAGGCCAGATGCCTTGTTAATGGTCCAAGAGCCCAAACTGATTTGATGTGATGTTTGTTTTCCTACTACTTGTGCTCTGCTGTGACCCTGGAGGGGTGTTGTGATATCTTGTGATGTGATGTGACCCTGGGAGGGTGTTGTGATATGTGGAGGTAGGGAGGCCTTGTGGCTGTGACAGTGGATGGCGCCTAGAGTGGCGAGATGCATTAGTTGATGCATATGGGTGTCGGGGGGGACATCAGGGATGATGGTATGGGATGTATGTGATTGTTGGATGCTTTTGTTTTTTCTTGGTTGTCTATGTGCTTTAATTTTCCCCACTGCTCAAGGCAGCTGGTCTTGCTTACCCTTCTTCCAAAGGAGGTGAAGACACTTGGGGCATGCCACATGATTTTCGTGTTTAGCCTCTTGAGGGAGGATGGGTCTACGCTCTTGCTAAAGGCAAAAAAGTCTTGACGAATAGTACATCTACTCACCGTGTTGATCCCCCTTGTGTTTAGTAGCATAGGATGCTTTTCTAGAATGCCTGGGAATATAAGATGTAATTCTGTAATGAATATCTGAATAAATGGTGTTAACCCATGGGGTTGGTGTTATCTGAGACATAATGATGAGGTTGTAATCTTTTGAAGGAGCAATTGACTTTGGGTGTGATGCTAATGAAATTTAATGTGGAATTGATCATGGTTAATTAATGTCTGAACAATTAAGTAACATAAAGTGGAATTGATAAAAAGGGAATGAAGTAATCTAATAAAGTTCTTTAAATGGTTGTATGCTTATAGGTTACCTAGTCTTAGAAGTAGAATCCTGGAGTCCGAGAGACGTTAGCTGTAGTTGTGTCTAAGACTAGGTTATGCCCATAGTGTGGTTGTGAGTTATTATATATCCTGTAATTTTTGTGTTTCTTTATGCTACTCCACCCTGTCAGTAAGGGCAACTGACACCCTGGGGATTCTGAGCCCAGGGGGGTGTTTTCCCCAACATTCTGATGGGATGGTGAATGGCTGACTACCCCCTTTGACCCCACTCTCTTCTCATGGTAGATACTTGTGCCATTAGGCACAACGGTTAGTTACCCCATATATGTGTGTAAAGGGATGTAATGGATTGTGGTTATTCACACACATATATTCTGTATATAGTATCCTATGGACTACTATCGGTGTAATGTGTATAGGCTGTGATGGCTTGAGGATCCTTACTCGGTGTGTGGGATGTAATGGATTGAGGTATAATAACCGAAGTATGATACACGTAATGCGAGATGTGGTGGATCCCGGAAACTACCTGGTTACTTTTGGTTGTGTGGATGATGCAGTGTTTAGCCCAGGTTTCTACGGGCAAGCCTTTGTGGTGTACGTGGTGCAGATTGTGGAGCATAGACTAGGTGTATGTGGGAAAGCCTTTGGAGAGAGATGCACTGGACGTATGTCGTTGGGGAAAAGAGGCAAACCAGTGGGGAAGTAGTAGCGGGGTAACCATGATATTCTTTATTATATGATATATTCTTATATGCGTTACATGGTTAGAGTAGCCATGGTGAGGTTGGGAACTTAGTGTACATGTTTATGTGATGAGTTGGTTTCACTTGTCGTTCACTGTTCTTTAGCATGCTTTCTTTATTTTTGCACGAGAGGATTTGGGGATGATCCTACTGAGTATACTGTTATACTCACCCTACGTATATATATAAACTGTCTTTCAGGTCACTATGAGAAAGTTGGATATCAAGCTGGTTTCTACTAGCTTGGGGTTGCAGGAGATGTTCGGGCTTGTGGTCGCTGCCATTTTACATTCTTTTGGGTACTTGTAGTTTTCCCTTTCATTTGTAGTACTTTTGCATGGCATTTCATATATGAACATGGGTTTCTTTTATATTCCAATTCTGAGTTGGAGTTGATTGGTGTCTATCTTATCTCTCTCTTCTACATGTGTTCTCTTAGAGGGTAATGCCACCCATTTGTGTGCTTATTTTACCCTCGATGCTAGTCGCCAACCCGGGGCCTGCTGGAGGTGGGACTTGGGGGTCATTATCTGTCTTCTCACTTTTCCAGCCCAGGAGGGGTACACTTTTTGGGGAGGGGGTTGTGACATACTATATAGAAACAAAACATCAAAAGTGGTAATTCAACAAATGTATGATAAAAAAGGATAAATAAACTATAATACAATTTCATTAGTCTAGAGTCAATACCACCATCTCTATCACCCACCATTCTCTACCTTCCCAAATCATTGAAGTATGACCCTTTCCATTAGCTATATTACAGACAATGAAGACAACATGCACACCGACATGTTCATGCATGGTGTGAGTATAAAGATAGTAGGAAACTAACAATGAATTTTTAAAATAGTGAAAAATGTTTATAATGGAGAATATTCTTATGGTATTAAAATAAAAAACAAATAACCTCTAATGTTTTGGGTGTTAATGTGCTCAACATGCTACCATGAGACTTAGTTTTTCATTATTTTTTAAAATGTAACATTTAATGTCTCATACATCATCACATATCTGAACACACTATCAAATAAGTGTCTATGACCATGTCACATAACTGATAAAGTCCTAGTTCAATCCACACTTCCATCATACCCCTAGATTAACCGCATGTCAGGCCACATGGTTATTGTTACCCTAGCTCAAAATGGAACATCCATAAGACCACCACACCCCATACTCTATTTTTTGTCAGTCCATAAGACCGCTAAACCTTATCATATGTCTCGAGTGAGGCTACATGGTCATCATACCACTACCATATCTCTTATATTTATTTTCATCATCACTAAATGTTACATGAGAACATAGTATCTCTCTATGGGTTGGACATGTTATGATTATTCTTAATGTGATTTTCTTACCAAATACATACCTCAAAATTATAAGAATTTACACAAAACAATGCATATAATTGAAGGTCAGAAACATTTCACAAAATCCATATATCTCACTAGAAACACATGTAAAGTATATGTGAATCAAATTATGTAAAAAAATCACACAATGGATCTCACAACTTCCCATGCAGGATCACATTCCAAATATTGAAAAAAAGTATACAAAGGACCTATGTGGAATAGATATCATACACTATGTGAACCGATGTTAACTTCCATGAATCATCACTGATCCACATCATTGGAACAATTGTTCCTTGGAAAAATACCATTTCATCACAACTAGGATTTATGGATTCAATTTTAAATAATGAAAAAATTACATGGTATTTGATATACATCAAAATACACTGTTAGATCAATCACCAATGGTAGATACATATCGATTCAGAAAATATATGACAGTTATCATGTTTTGACCACCTATCCATCAATAAATCAAGTTTTCCACATTATATCAAAGAGTAATTAATATATTTAGCTGTGAAAACCCATATATATATTTCCATAGGGTTAAAATGAATAGAAGATGATGAATGCCCTCTTACATTGATTTCTCTATACCAAAATCCTTTGGATCCACAAGAATTAAAATTTAGAGGGAGAGGAATTACCATGAATGACCACTATAGTCCCAATGCTCAAGAACCCTAGGCATAAGATGAAAAAAAAGTTTCTCATAGTTTTCACGTTAAAACCAATTTTTTGAATTAAATAATCTTCTAGAAACATTTTTCTAACTTGATGTACTAAACTATGCACCAATCATTTGAGGTTTACTGGCTATTTAGGGAACTTGAATTGTTTGACAACATGATTTGGTAATTTTTTCACACACTATTCATTTTTCAATGAACTGAGTCACATGGTTTCATTGCGAATATATCATAGTAATCAATAATATTGGAAAATATATAACCCATATAATGTCCCTCTATAAAAAGATTCATGTTTTTATATGGAAACCCACATGGTTTACCAAACCATGATCAATATAATAACCTCATAAATAGAACCTAAACCCTTTAAAAACCAATAAAAAGTCACTCATGATTCATCCATGAAAATCAATACTCATATAAAAAAATGAATGTTTAAATGTAAGGAATAATGTACCTAACAATCCCTATTTATTACAATTTTGAATATATTTTTTAAAATTGGATAGTAGACACTCTTTTAGTTCATGGGCCAAGGAATCACTACTAGAAACAGGCGGTTGCTATAGCCCTACAGTGACCGCCAGTGGTGGTCGCATCTGGCATGTCGCTTTAGGGCTATAGTGATCGCCATTGGCGGTCTCTATAGGTGACCAGAAATTCAGTCCACCGCGACTGCCTGGTGGTCACTGTTTGGTTGGCCTAGAGCGACCGCCAATGGCAGCTAAAACCTTGATTTTAAAAAAAGAATCATTTATACATCACATTTCTAGTAATCACAAAAACTATTGCCGAACAAAAGAAACACTTCTAAAATGAAAAAGAAAAACAATTCAAAAGAGCTTAAACATTAGGTTCCTCAAAAAAAATGACGGGATTAATTATTCACATATAGCTATCCAAATAGCTCTAATTCATTCCAGTGTTCTATTTCAATAAACCTAAAAAAATTTAAAAAGAAACAACTGAACAAATCAAATGAAAATTGGATATATTTATTAAGTTAGTATATATATATAAATCAAATTGGTCCATTTGGGAATTTGGTCAATTGGCCATTAGGTCAATAGGATAATATTCCATTAGGCCATTTGGTCATTAAAGTGTCACACTAATATTCCATTAGGCCATTCGAGCAGTGTTAGTAAGTTAGTCCCCCACCCGAACAGCCCCCCTCACTCCAGACACCCCCACCCCCGGGACCGCCCCCACCCCCGGACATCCCCCCCTCACCCTGAACAACCCCCTCACCCCCGGACACCCCCCTCACCCTCGGACAACCCCCACCCCAGACATCCCACACCCCTAACAGCTCTCCCCTCACGAGGAGACGACACATCATTCGGACGTGCAGTTTGCACGAGATGGCTAAATATGTGTTTTTTAGGTGTTTGACGTGCTTGAAAAGCGTGCATGGGGTGGTCAAAACCGGCCAAACGACCTCAGAATGCAATGAAATCAGACAACAACAAAGTTTGGGTGAATTGTGAAATGGTCGGGTAGACGACACGTCAATCAGAGATGTCGTGTGACCGCGGTGATCAAAAACACATTCCGTGTGTCGTAAATGGCCAAAACATGCGTTTAGCGGTCAAATGCATACCAAATGACATCAGGATAACTTGAAATCATAGGACAACACCCTAATTATTATTGGTGAGGTGAATTAGGGGACGAAATGTCATTCGGGCGTGCGGTTTGCGTGACATGGCTGAATATGTGCTTTTAAAGTGTTTGGCGAGCTTGAAAAGCGTGAGTGAGGTGGTAAAAATTGGCCAAACGACGTCATAATTCCATGAAATTGGATGAAAACAAAGGGTGGGTGAATTGTGAAATGGTCGAGTAGACAACACGTCAATCGGAGGTGTCATGTGACCGTGGTGACCGAAAACGCACTCAGCGTGTTGTAAATGGCCAAAACATGCGTTTAATGGTCAGATGCATAGCGAACGACATCAGAATACTTGAAATCACACGAGAACACCCTCATTATTTTTCGTGAGGAGTATGAGGAGACGACATGTCATTAGGATGTCTGATTTGTGCGGAACAGCTGAATATGTGTTTTTTAGGTGTTTGACGCGCTTGAAAAGCATCCGTGGGGTGGTCAAAACTAGCCGAATGACCTCGACATGCCATGAAATTGGATGGAAACAAAGGGTGGGTGAATTGTGAAATGGTCGCATAGAGGACACGTCAACTGGAAGTGTCGTGTGAACGCGGTGACCGAAAATTCACTCCATGTGTCGTAAATGGCCAAAACATGCGTTTAACAGTCAAATGAATACCGAACGACATCGACATGAATTGAAATCACAGGACAACACACTAATTATTATTGGTGAGGTGTACGAGGAGATGACACATAATTTAGATTTGTTTTTTATGGCCTAGATGAATATGTGTTTTTAGGTGTTTAGTGTGATTGAATAGCGTGCGTAGGGTGGTCAAAACCGGCCGAACGACCTTAGAATGCCATGAAATCAGACGACAACAGAGGGTGGGTGAATTGTGAAACGATTAGGCAGATAGCACGTCAATTGGAGGTTTCGTGTTACCGCGGTGACCGAAAATGCTCTCCGCGTGTCGTAAATGGCCAAAACATGCATTTAACGGTAAAACGCATAATGAACGACATCAATAGACTTGAAATCACAGGACAACACCCTAATTATTATTTGTGGTGTGTACAAGGAGACGACACATTATTCGGATGCGCGGTTTGCACAGCACGACTGAATATGTGTTTTTTGGTGATTGAAGTGCTTGAAAAGTGTGCGTGGGGTGGTCAAAACCGTCTGAACGACCACATAATTCCATGAAATCGGACAACAACAAAGGGTGGGTGAATTGGAAAATGTTCAGGCATGCAGAACATCAATCGGAGATGTCGTGTGACTACGGTGACCGAAAACGCACTCCACGGGTCGTAAATGACCAAAACATGCATTTAACGGTCAAATGCATACCGAACAACATCAGAATGACTTGAAATCACACGAAAACACCCTAATTAATATTTTTGAGGTGTAAGAGGAGACAAAATATCCTTCAGACATGCGGTTTTCACGGCACCACTGAATATGTGTTTTTAGGTGTTTGGGGTGCTTGAAAAGCAGGCGCGGGGTGGTTAAAACTTGCCTAACAACCTTGGAATGCCATGAAATCAGAAGAAAACAAAGGTTGGGTGAATTGTGAAACGGCCCAGTAGAAGACACATCAATCAGAGGTGTCGTGTGACCGCTGTGATCGAAAACGCACTCCGTGTGTCGTAAATTGCCAAAACATGTGTTTAACGGTGAAATGCCTAACGAACCACATCAGCATGACTTGAAATCACACGAACACACCCTAATTATCATTTTTGAGGTGTGCAAGGAGATGACACATCATTCAGACGTGCGGTTTGTGCGGCACGACTGAATGTGTGTTTTTTAGGTGTTTGGCGCGCTTGAAAAGCGTGCGTGGGGTGGTCAAAACTGGCCGAACAACCTCAGAATTCCATGAAATTGGACGAAAACAAAGGGTGGGTAAATTGTGAAATGTTCTGAAATACGACACGTCAATAAGAGGTGTTGTGTGACCGCGGTGACCGAAAATACACTCTGTGTGTCATAAATGGTCAAAACATGCGTTTAACGATCAAATGTATACCAAACGACATTGGAATGACTTGAAATCACACGAGAGAACCATAATTATTATTTTTATGGTGTACGAGAATATTACATGTCATTTGGATTTGTGGTTTTCATGGCATGACTGAATGTGTGTTTTTTAGGTGTTTGGCGTGCTTGAAAAGCATGTGTGGGTTGGTCAAAACTGGCCGAATGACCTCAAAATGCCATTAAATCGGACGACAAAAAAGGGTGGGTGAATTTTGAAATGTCCTGGTAGATAGTACGTCAATCGAAGGTGTCATGTGACCGTGGTGACCGAAAACGCACACCGCATGTCGTAAATGGCCAAAACATGCGTTTAACTGTCAAATCCATACCGAACGACATCAGAATGACTTGAAATCACACAAGAATACCCTAATTACTATTCGTGAGGTGTACGAGGAGGAAAAACATCATTTGGACTTGTAGTTTGCACAGAACAAAAGAATATGTGTTTTTTAGGTGTTTGGAGTGCTTGAAAAGCATGCGTGGGGTAGTCAATACCGGTCGAACAACCTCAAAATGCAATGAAATCAGACTATAACAAAGGGTGGGTGAATTGTGAAATGATTGGGCAGAGAAAATGTCAATCGGAGGTGTCGTGTGACTGCAGTGACTGAAAACGCACTCCACATGTTATAAATGTCCAAAACATGCGTTTTGACGGTGAAATGCATACCGAATGACATCTGCATGACTTGAAATCACACGAAAACACCCTAATTGTTATTCGTGAGGTTTACAAAGAGACGACACATCATTCGGACATGCGGTTTGCACGACACGACTGAATATGTGTTTTTTAGGTGTTTGGCGCGCTTGAAAAGCGTGCGCGGGGTGATCAAAACCGTCAGAACGACCTAAAAATGTCATGAAATTGGACGACAACAAAGGGTGGGTGAATTGTGAAACGGTCGGGCAGACGACATGTCAATTAGAGGTGTCATGTGACTACGGTGACCAAAAACACACTTCGTGTCGTAAATGGCCAAAATATGCATTTAACGGTAAAATGCATACCGAACGAAATCAGAATGACTTGAAATCACACAAGAACACCATAATTATTATTTTTTAAGTGTACGAGGAGACGACATATTATTCGGATGCACGGTTTGTGCAGGACGACTGAATATGTGTATTTTAGGTGTTCGGCATGCTTGAAAAGCGTGCGTGGGGTGATCAAAACCGGCCGAATGACCTTGGAATGCCATGAAATTCGATGAAAAAAGGGTTTGTGAATTGTGAAATGGTCAGGCCAATGACACGGAAATCAGAGGTGTCGTGTGACCGCGGTGACCGAAAATGCACTATGTGTGTTGTAAATGGCCAAAACATGCGTTTTACGGTCAAATGCATACCAAACGACATCGAAATGACTACAAATTACATGAGAACACCCTAATTATTATTTTTGAGGTGTAAGAGGAGACGAAATGTCATTCAGATGCACGGTTTGAATGACACAGCTGAATATGTGTTTTTTAGGTGTTTGGCGTGCTTGAAAAGCGTGCGTGGGGTGGTCCAAACTAAGGGAACGACCTCAGAATGCCATGAAATCGGATGACAACAAAGGGTGGGTGAATTGTAAAATGTTTGGGTAGACAGAATGTCAATCGGAGGTGTTGTGTGACCACAGTGATCGAAAATTCACTCTGCATGTCTTAAATGGTCAAAACATGCATTTAACAGTCAAATGCATACCAAATGATATCGGCATGACTTGAAATCACACGAAAACACACTAATTATTATTTTTGAGGTGTATGAGGAGACAACATGTCATTTGGATGACCCCCCTCACCCCGGATAACCCCCCACACCCCGGACAACCCCCCTCACCCTGGACAACCCCCCCACTCCAGACAGCCCCCACCCCCCAGACAGCACCCCTCACCCCTGGACAGCCCGCACCCTGGAAAGCCCTACCAACCCCCCGAACAGCCCACCTCACCCCCAGATAGCCTCCCCACCCCCCAGACATCTCCCCAACACCAGAAAGCCCTGCCACCCCCCGGACAGCCCCCCTCACCCCCGGACAACCCCCTCAAAACAATTAACATTTAAAGTCTAAATCAATATATAACATTAATTCAATAATAAATATAATAGATACACAGCTTGTGAATATGATCCATCATGCGCGGTCATGGCTGCTACCTCCATCTGGTGTTCAAGGGTCCGACAACAAATAAAAATTATAAAGATTTAATAATGAAAATAATATAATGTAAATAAATAAATTTAGTATAAACCTATGTCGTATGATTTCCATCACCATTACCCGGATGCACATATTCCCACAGTGTTCTAACCTCAGTGATCAATTGCACATTTATCTCCTCAGAATCGCACAATTGTGCCTCGAAATCTGAAAGTTGTTGTGTCATTTAAGCAACAACAGGACTAACTACCTCATCGCGTGATACTATAGAATGATGAATCCCCGTTCCATAGGTCAAACTATATCCATGTTCATCACGACCAATAATGTGATGGAATATCTCATCCCTTTGAATGTGAAGTTATCGTTGATCCTCTTACAGTTGTTCTAACCCAGCTTCAAATTGAGCCTATTCAATATTTCAATATATATACATCTATATGTTTATATACAGATTCATGTAAGTATTGGTAATGAGTAAAAACACTTATTATAAGAGCTTCAGTCTCAAGATCATTTCAATCATGAATCCTCATGCACACCGACATTTTATCAGTCAATGTACCTTGCTCCCGTAACTATATACCAATAAAATATAATAATATATCACAAAACCATAATAAATAATAAAAAAATGAATAATAAATACCTCATGTCGGATCTAAGACATGTGACGAGTCCCGAGCCTATGAGGTGGTCCCGACAACGCTCGATTCACGGAATGGAGTGCTGACACCTGCTATATACAATTAATTAAAATTTCAAGAAAATATAATGTCACACATTCTTGAAAATATATATACCAAAAAAATATACTAACTGTGTTGGCCTCCATAGACCAATATGAAACTAACTCACGTCACTAAGACGAGAGAACACCTCTTTGGACTTTTTCCAGAATGTCTGCGCTACCCATATTTGGTACCTAGTGCTCCCTCTTGGCTTTGACTTTATAATATTTCTACATCTTACGAAATTTTCTCATAAAAACAGGGTGAATCTAATCGAGGCACACTTTCAGATTATTCTATTTAAGAAAGAAAATCACACAGGTTATTATTTTTTTAAACATAGGGAAGAAACTAAATTGGTCTTCTTACCTGAACTTCCCACCAAAGTCGATCTAATGTATCATGGGGGATAAAAGCCCAGTCACGTGTCGATAATGGAAATCGATGTGGGTCACGTATGATATGACCTAGCTGGAGAATAAATGCAGGGGCAGTCAGTCCCACAAGATGAAATCTGTCGTCAAATGAAACATCATAGATCGTGCCAGAATTCCATGATAAAATGCCATGACTGGGGCCTCTCTTATGAGAGGAAGAAGCAGTCGAGTCCGATCTTGTTCAAAACAATTTTATATATAATTTTACATATGTGCATATATATATATATATATATTTGTGTGTGTGTGTGTGTTGAAATTACATAAAAAACTAGAAACAGTTACCTTCAAACATAAATCTACCCTGAGACGTAGATGGATCAAATGGATGATGTGGATCTGCTGCATGTTCCCCTAACATGCCTGAGATCATACAAAACATTAATAATGGTATCATCCACAATGACAAAAATATAAATTGTATTTGTTTTAAAAAAATAAAACCTGTATAGTTGTTAATCAAATAACAAGGGATAAAATAATTTTTTGTAAATGCATTTTAAAAAATAAAAAAATTAACAAAACATAAATAAAATTATGTAAAAAAATCTTGTATTTATAGGGGGGTGTTGTGGGGATGTTCGGGGTGGGGTGGGTGTCCGGGGGGTGAGTGGGGGGCTGTTTGGGGGGTCGGGGGGGGGGGGGGGGGGGGTTGTCCGAGGGGGTGGGGCTATCTGGGGGGGGATATCCGGGGTGGGGGTGGGGGCGCTGTCCGTGGTGGGGGGGGGGGTTGTTTGGGCGCAAGGGGGGGGTTCGACCGTGAGGGGGAGAGCGGTCGTGCGGCGTCGGCGGTGCGATGTCGGTGGTGACCGGTGACGGGCGGTAGCGGTGCGGCGAGGGAGAACAAGCGTTGCAGGCAAGGTTCAGGTGTGAGGGGGTGTTCGACCGTGAGGGTGGGGGGGGGGATTACATCGGCAGTGCAACAAGGGAGGATGGGCGCAAGGGTGGCGGCGGTCGGCGCTGTGAGGTACAGTTTCGACGGCGCAAGGGGGGTGCGTGAGGGGGAGGGCGGGATGAAGGTTTTTTTAAGCTTAGTGGCTGCCATTGGCGGTCACCCGTGTCAGGGGGATCTAAAGCCCCCTTTTCTAGCAGTGCACACTGGACATACATTGGAGACTATATATATGGTGTGTAACAAATGGCCACTAGATAATGTGAGGGTATACTTTTCCACTGAACCATAAATCTGTAGGGTAATCAATTATACCTTTTATACATTTGGATCCCCTCTAATAACAAAACACTTTTTTCCACATCTTCTTATGTTTTCTATCACATTTTTAATATAAATTACAATTAAAATTTTATATTTGGATAAAAAATATATTTCATTTTATTAAAAAAAATTCTTAAATGAATTGTTTCATTATTGAATCAATATCATTGAGCTTTTCCTCTTATGTAATAATGTCATGTTGTTCTATTTTAGATATATTAAAAAATTAGAATATAATCAAAAACAATTTTTACAATAATAACCTCTCACAAGATGACATGATGGATGACTACCCATTAAAATAGTTCATAGAAATGGGAAAAACTATAAAAGACAATGTAGGTCACTATAAAATATCAATAGATTAGATGGTTATCAAAAGAACCATATAAATATATTGTTATAACTTTTTACTAGAAATACATCATTAATCAATTATAAATAAAAAATAAATTAATGAAATATACTTTATAGAGTCTACCATAATAACCAGTATATTCATCACTAACCTTCCATGACCCATATAACACTTCGTTACCTCAACCATTAAATATCATTATCAAATAGTAAATTTTATTTAGTTTTTCAAAATTCATCATGGTTATACTGATGAGGGAAGGAAAATTTATTTATAAAATAAAGAAATAATGAACACAGAAAATAATTTAATTAATTAATAATGAAAATATGCTCGATCACTTCATCAATAATTCATCAAGACCATTAAGATTGGACAAATCAAGTATAGTAATAAACATCTAGTAGTTTCTGGTAACATTAATCACATCTGGCCAGTTAATTCTAAATATTAAACCTATAAAATTATATAATAAACCATATTATATATCAAAAATAATATTCATAGATAATTTCATTAATTAATGGATGTGATATAATAAGTACTATGAAATTATATTTTCTAAATTTAAAAAATTTCATTTTAGAAAATTCTGTTAAAAAATTTCAATAAAACCAACATAATGTTAAGATATGTTATACTAAAATATTAAATTTCAACAATAATTTTTTTTATGAATATATAAATTCATAGAAAAACCTATTTATAAATTTATGATATATACATCCTAAAATATAAAATTAGATACTAGATTAAAAATATCCTGATGTAAAACCCACATCATTGTCCCTTACATATCCTAATGAAATTCATTATTTAGTAGTCTCACTAATTAGTTTTATTTCATCATCATGGATATTTTTCATAAAAATATACTTAAATTATTAATAGTTTATACTATTCAATTAATAATGAAAATATAATAAAAATCTCTTCATTACATAACTATTAATTTCATGTAATTAAAAAATATATGTTTTCTCAATGGTAACTCTTCTCATCACAAATAAGAATCCAAATATAAATGTTTTTCATATGTTTAAATCACTTAATATATGCAGTCTATTTGTTATGAAACTATTTTACAAAATATGATACGTCTTCCTATAAAATAGAAATTAACATCATCTTATTTAAATATCTAAAAAACTATCACATGAGTTATTGATATAATATTACAAGATAAACAACTAATATTACTATTGATTGAAGATAACCCTATCATAATAAACATGATCATGATTTATCATTTCTAAATTAATTAATTAAAAAAAATACTCATATCTTTCACATCATGTTAAATATTAGCATTATAATAATTATATAACCCTTCAATTTTTTAAAATTAAAATACCATAATATAACTAAAACAATTATAAACAAATATATCAACATAAATAAATTATTTTTACCACAAACTTAAAAACACCACATTAGGCCTATGTTAAAAATTGAAACATTTTATTATTTCCATTTAATAATTTTAAAATAAAACATTATGCCTATATTAAAATTGAAACATTTTATAAAAAAATCCAATCAAAAAATTCCAATTGAAAACAAATCAGGATAGTTAACATAAAAAATTTCATAATGATATTTTATAAATAATATTTCCCCATATTTTTTACTCTCTATGAAAAAAATAACTGATACATCAATTATTAAATTATACAATAATTATAGGATTGATGTTATCTGTAAAAAATCATTTAGGTCTTATTTTTTGTTATCATCTCTAAATAACAAATCAGTATAACATTGAATAGTTATTTTTTTATATAAAAATATCTATAAAATATCAAAATAAGTAAACTCATAAATTTATTTCTTATAATTTCTATTGTTGAATAGAAAACCTCTTGAATGAGACAAGAGAAAATACTGGATGATAACCCATTCTATAATGGATTATCTTATATATACATAACCATAACAGATAACATAGGAATCCAACATTATTTGGTTGGTAAATCATATTTATTGAATACACTATAATATTAAAAAAAATATCATATATATCGCTGAACTAAAAACCAAATATAGCTTCAATACCCATAATAATGATGTAGATCAGATCACCCATGATTACCTAGATTTCCATGAGCACTAATCCAAACATATAAATTATTTCTGGATTGAATAAATATTTATTGTAATGTGTAGTTTTGATAAAATTATACACTCATCGAGTTCAAATTGAATATAATATTCTATAATTTCAAAAATAAAATAACATTAAATAAATAAAAATCAATATATATATATATATATTATAGATCATAGAAAGACTCAAAACACATATAAATCAGAAGACAATAAATATATACATTATATAACCTTAAGAAAAACATCAACACTGAAATATTTAGGGTCTCCAAACACCTTTATACACCATAATAAAATATTTATGGACACACATTCCCCATATAAAACTAAAAAATAATCTATATACTTCCCATAATTAAAAAACTAGAAACCAAAATCAAGAGAGGAAAATTCTATATATACCACAAAGGATATTTTTGGAATTAAAGTACATTATATCAAATTTGTAGTCACGAAAAATACCCCACCACTATATCAAAATTGTAATTAAAAACATATCCAACATAATAAAATTTATATAATTAATGTAACATTGTTTATAAATTAGTTTTTTAAAATTAAAGAAAACAATGACGATTACATTTACCATGGGGGTTGGTTTCACATGTGTAAATAAGGGAACCATGGAATAAGAAAAAATATTACGTCGATCCTTTCTAATAATTAATTTAATGACTAATAAATCATTAATGAAAATCCCATTATTGAAATAAATAACTAAAAAACTCAATGAAATGGAAAATATCTATTTATTCATCATCACTATGAATGAAAAGTAAAACCTAGAAATCCTATAATAGAGAAAATAATAAAGGAATATATATTACCTAAAACGTTATCTCCCCTATGAATGTTTGAAATATATCACTAATAAAAAAATCATCATAACATAGTATTAATTAATTATTATATATAAATTAACTTCACATGCACCAATCAAATACTCACAATTAGATAGTTTTCATTACTAATAAAAATAAAATTATGGTTGTAGCATGTAAATGAAAACATAAAGTAAAAATAGACATGAAGTTATAAAATTAATGAAAAATGAATAAGTTATTTCAAATAACTATCATCGATAATAATGGTTAAATTTGATTTATTATTAATGAAAAAAATTCTCTAATTTTTTATTAAAAAATAATTCTTCATAGCCAATGTGGTTATTCTAAAATATGATAATGAAAGGGTTCCACCTAATCAATTTTTGATGAATTTAATCATGAATATATATTTATATACAGAAAAAATTGTTCTCAGTTATTTTAAAATTTAGTCCATAAAAGTATCATGAAATAGTGATTTGTTTCTCATGGATCATGAAAGAATTATTTATCGTAATAATAAAACTCATCATCAAGTCAACATAATATGGAAATTATTAGAATATCATGTATATGTGTTTTAATAAATTTCAAATAAATTATGTTATTAATTAATGGAGGAATGAGACAAATCCATAAAGTTATTACCTGTATAAGGAAAACACCAAAAATCCCAATTTATTGGAATTTTTTTAATGAAAAATAATAAAAATGAAATTTTTTACAAAATGATTAAAGTAACAATCTTAAAATAAATTTGTTAGAAAATGATGGTACATTGACTATAAGGACCCCGATGTAAACAAGGTTATTTAAACAGTGTCGATTTTTTATTGTGGTAGTAGAGCCTATATTCACACATAGAGACCATTTTGTGGTGAAAGGTACCCACTTACAAACTAGTTCATATCCAATTGAAAAGATCCCTTTTCTTTATCTTATACCATTTACTCAAACCTCCATAAAAATGATTTATTCTTTAATTTCAATGATATTTAAATATTAAAAACCTTTCAAATTAGAATCATGAACTAAATGATATATATTTATTTCATTTTTCATAAATATTGAAACAACTAGGCCATGTAGCCACCACTATTTCCCCACAATCACGTTTTCCCTACCTGGGGCCCACCCACATTCCAAAATGGGTCATATGAATAATTTATGTCCCCAAATTCCAACACATGTTCTTTAAGAGTGTTTCTTCCTCACTATCACAACCCTTGGAAAACATCCCATGAGGTCACCCATCATAATAACAACTCCAAAACAAGAACGCTTAACTTTGGATTTATAATCAAGTAGTATCTTGAAAAGAAAGGATCACCTTTTTTTCATTAATTTTGTCCTTTAGTATTCAACACTTTAACTTCACTAGGTGATACATTCTCTCTCCCCCACCCACATTATCAAAAATATTCCTCATTGTGGACCCTACATCTCAACCCACTAAGTGACACAAAACATTCAACTATGTTCATTCTCTGATACCAATGTTACAAATAGGCCCCACAATCATCCCAGTTTACCCACAAATACATGGAACCCTACCCAGAGACGTACCATGAACTTGAAATAGTCATCATCATAAGTAATTTACTTAAATTTCAACACACGATATTTCATTTTATTTTATCCTCACTTTCAAATACCCCAAGAAATTTACCTCGAGTTCACCCATCTGGATCACTACACCGTGCCTTGAATTCTTAGTTTTGGAGTTCTAATTATGTAGGCCATCAAAAATGAAGGTACACCTTGTTGAAATAAATATTTTTTGTGTGAAATTTTTTCGAATATTTCTAGGAATATTTTCAGAGACATGTGGTATGTTCCTACAAGATTATGGGGCTATGTGTGTCTTGGTATTTATATATTAAAAAATTTAATAAATAATATCTTGGAAAAATAGTTTTTTATAAATAAAGAAATAACTACTCAACATTTCCATGTAAGCCAAATCAAAATCCATAGTTGATCCCAAATTTCATGGATTACCATAGGTGTGACCTAATGTTGGTCAGCATCAGATGTTCTGTGGAAGGTTGTCCTTGGCAAGCACATTGAATGAATTATTTTATTTATTTAATTAAAAGCCCTAACTATAAATAATACCTATAAATAACTCTTTATGTTAATCCTATAGGGTTAGAAGAATATCCCTTGTATGTTAGAGAGAAATAATAGGATATCAACCACTATAGTTGGCATGATGGTAACATGGATCGATGACATCGATCGAGGAAAAGTACGGATTGGATGATGAACATATCATGACCTTAAATTTTATCATTAAAAAGTATGTTATTCAATAACTATTGATCCTATCTCTATATGTATATTTTTTTATTATATAAATACTATTTATATTATTTCATGTTGATTGAAAATAAAATTGAACAATTAAATTCACTTGTCAAATGTCGATTTATATTTCATGAATTATTTTTAATCCTTGAATTTCTAGAACCAAAATTTATAAATCTAATATTTTTAGTTAATATTGTTGAAGAAATAGATCAAATCAGTGGGAGTAGATGTGATCTATTTCTCTCTCCCTAATTTTATATTCCCTCTATCATCTATCTATCATGCTACACTTCAGATATGAGATTATGCATGTCTACCATACCATTGTGGGTTAAAGAGACCAAATTAAAGGGGAATTTGAAGGAATATTGGTAGTTTAGGTTAATGTGTAATAGTAGTACATGAATGGGATCCCTGATGAGGGAGATGTGAAAGTTTGGGAATATGTGTGGGTTGTGTGGTGATGGGAGGGAGATGAGTCGGTGATGTACGGGATACTAGCTGACATGGGACGGTGTATTTTATGAGAACTACATGATATTTGGAAGTAGGTAAACCTATAGTTTATGTTTTTAGAGTTAAAGGGGAATCATATAGGTGTGAGATATGTTAAATAAGAAATAAAATGATGGGAAACAGAATAATAAAACAAATTGAAATAAAAAATAGGAACGCTTGAGCAGTGCAAGGAGAGATCTAGGCATGAAAGGGGGAGGAGGTCCATAATGACCCCTCCTCTTTTATCAAATATTATAATAATTATAAAATTATTATTATTATCAATATGAATAATAATAATAATTTTATAATTATTATCATTATCATTATCATTATTATTATAATTGAATCTAGATTCCAATGTTAATTCGTCATATGATGTCAGATTGACTACCATTTGGTAGATTTGTGGGCCTATAATTAATGTGGGTATTTCATGACTAATATTGGGTATTTAATTCATAATCATCACTCAGGACATGAAGAACCTTTCATACATGGTATAATGAACATTATTTTTTTCATTAAGTGACTATTTTGGGAAACAAAATAAAATTTCCTACACGTTACTCTATGATAATCATAATAGCATGATCAATTTAACCATTCATGGATTTTTGGGGTGACTTATCAATTGAATTAAATTATAGCATGTCAGACCAATGATGGATCATAGGTGTTCATCAAACTTTTTTTCAACACATATATTTGGTCATGTGAATAGTATATCTTGAGTAGTGTTCTATAAGAATGTGATGGTCGGCATCATTTTGGAACCATATATATCATGCGAGGTAATGAAAATTTTACTCTTCATCCAGAAATACTAAAATATTATTAGTTTAGTGTGTTCTATCGGTTTATTCCTATAATGGTACAGTTTAGATAACTTCCTTGAGTTTAGGATTGTGATCCACTCTATTTAATACTTTGTTATGGAGTTCATAGAATAGCCCATTATTCTTTTCTGTGGTCCCCCATAATTCATTCTGTCACCAAAGAAAGTTTTTGGGTATTTTCCTGGATAACACTATATAGGTTAATATCCCATATCAAGTAGGTTGATCAAGTTAGGGTTTTTGTATTCCCCCAAAACTTATGGGAGTTATCTATAACTGAGTATCATGATATTTAGAGTTCTAGTAGGGTTTATGCTTCCCCTAGATGTCCTGGGAGGGATCCAATATCTCAGAGTCGGGATCTATGAGATCATGTAAGTACCTACTTGGAATGACATGATGTTAATGACTTCTCGAATGGGTAATGTCGGTGATAGTGTGGATCATGGAGTTAGTTCTCTTGAATTAGATTTACCCTCATGAAAAATCCAATAAAAGGCAGTGTTGTTGAGGCCTCTTTAACACTAATAATCCTTCATGAGTATATCTATATTTATATTGTGATTATTTTTGTGTATCCTATTTATTATTATCATATTATCATGGTTGAGATGATCCTTTTCTAGATATTTTATGTATGTTTATTTGGAGGTATCCTACTTGGTCTTTTTATAATAACCCCTCCATGGTATTTTTTACACAATACATGTACTATGAAAATGGTAAACCTTTTAATAGAGTACTTGTAGGAATATTAGGAAGTGTAGAATAGTGTTCTAGGAAGGCCAAGGTTTATACTATTGTTTCCTTATAATTATTCCCCTACTTCTAAGAGGGTAATGCATTATTTATATATTTTTGGTCTTGAATTTGAACACTTATGATTTCAATTAAATTTTTCATTCATGATGTGGGATAGATGTTATTCAAGAATTAGTGGTATTAGTTATTTTATTTCTCATTTCTTCACCATATGGTCTTTGATATATGTGTGTTTATTCATTCAATTAGGATAAGTGATCCCATTTGTGTAATACACCTACTCGACACTGGAATACAATAACTAACATATTGAAGTTAGTCTTGGGGTGTCTCCCTCATCCTACAACAAGCCAAGAGGGGCTTGGTTAGTTAGGTTGTGACAGAGTTGTATCTGATGTACTTTATTATAGGACACAAGTTTATATACTTTTTCTAGGTTTGAGGTTTCATTTTTGAATTATGGAATAATTATTAATGTGTTTCAAGATTATCTTTCTATCTAAGGACATTGGTGTTGTTGTGGTGGGTGACATATCCATTAACCATCACTCTGATTACATGATTTTTGACATTGTACTTGTATGAAATGGTTACATGGAAATCATTAATACATTAATTATACCGGAATGGGTTTTAGGTTCATGTACTTCTATATTTATATCCCTAGATATTGTAGGATCCTGAAAATTTTTCCGAGGGAAGAAAATACTCCAACAATCACTTTACGAAAGTAAAAAAGTACTTTAACAAGTATAGAAAGGTGAATCTAATCAAATTTAGTTGAAAATTTCAGAAGAAACTCGAAGGAATTATGGTTTTCCAATAATTTCATGTGGCTTGCGTACAATCATCGAGAAAGTTTCGTGGACCACCTGGATCGCAAACCACCAGGTACGTGAAACGATCCGCAAACTGCTGGCCCGTAGAGCGATCACCAACAAACAAGGAAGACCGCAAACTGTGTCAGCGAAAGACTCATGAGCCTGAAGCACATCCACATACCAGTTTGTGATCTTATCAGTTCACAGACTAAGAAAACCAGTAGGGTTTTGTGAACCGTCATCGCGAACTAAAGCCTCCGCAAACCCTGGATTGATCGAGTCTTCTGCAGGTCAGGATATCTCCTCATGGGCATTCGTAAATGGTTTTGTGTACCCAAAATATACAATTTAATCAATGTTTTATAAAAGGAGAACAATATAATTACAGAGGACAACAGTGAGATAGATGAAGAAAGCTTAAAGGGGAATCAAAGGTTGGAAGGATGAGTTCGGAGAAGACTCTGGCTTTAGTCTCGATTTATCGATGAAGCTCGAATCATGAAAAACTCTCTCCGTAGGTACAACTGGCCGTGAACCATAAAATAGAGGAATTTAATAATAAAAAGAGAACCGTGAAACAAATTGGTGAATCACGAACCACAGACTTCTTGAATATGAATTCCCCATGAACAATAATCCCCCAGACCCTCCTTCAACATGGTGCTTCACGTAGTGTACCGCTATACGGACTCAACCTGGAACCACATACTGCATTAGTATGTGAATTCCACCCAAAGCATTGTGATGGGACATGTAACACTATGGTATGATGTTTTCTATACCCATTCCCAGGTACCGCATCGGTATGTAGATGTTCGTTCGGCTCACATACTATTATGGTATGTGGAGCCCCCCATCCCGCATAATAAACTAGTCAACAGAATGCGGTGTTTTCATGTATTATTTCCTCTAGTTCTAACATCACCCTTCCATTACCATCCAAACCTACATGATACATCAGAAAACCAATCCTCCCACATTAGTCCAAAGCCTCCTCTAAAGCCACCAGACCCGTATGATCAGACCATCAGATGTATCAACGCACCCCTTTGAGTCTATATACCCATGGTAAGCGGAGTCATGAAGGCTCATCCCACTACGATTTGGGCATTGGGAATGCATGTGGGTCTACATTCCAATGGTATCCCAGAGTCTAAAAATGGGATTCTCACTTGAACCTCTCCATTCTAGGGGCTAAGGGTGATCACTCCCTTTTCCATTCAATGAGGAATAGTGATCTGTCAAAGGGGTTATGTTCGCTCCCCCCTTTGACGAGGAAGAAACCCCCCCCCCCTTCCCAGAACGTGCTCTGGATCCCTCCCACTAAGGTAAGTCCCCAAAAATCTAAGGCCAGGCTACATGACCTTCAATGTCATTTCACATGGAAAGGTTCATCACTCTGCGCCCCCAAGAACTGTCGCCCTGCCTCTTTTGTTGTAGGCTCTCCCCCATAGAAATAGGGGAGGAGGCATGTTATTTGTTTAATATTTCACATCCTCTTGTTTCTAACACCGATCATGACTCATGTGGGCTTAGAGATTTGTGATGATTATAATATCCAAATGCATTTGAACTACGAGAACTATGATTTCTGATCAAATCAGGATATATAGGAGACCTACCAGAAGGCCCGAACTCAAAAGGGTTCCCATACAAAAGGGTCCACCTAATCATGTCTATCAAATGATAGTCTTAAACGCATAATCCCCACATAGATCTGAACTATGAGAACTCTGATTCCTAACCAAATCAAGATATTTAGGATGCCCACCAGAAGGCTCGAGCTCAAAAAGGTTTCCCATCCAAAAGGGTCCACCCAACCATGTCCCTCAAATGGGCAGCTTCTATGCGTAAGAACCGACAGATCCGAATTATGTGGGTTCTGATTCCTCTCTCGAGGATATGTAGGAAACCCATCTTATGGGTCTGATCCCAACATCAAGTTACCTTCCCCCCCTAGATGACTATAAACTCTAGAATGCTTATAATATGGCTCAAGTCAGCATCACCTCCGTAGCATCAAATATACGCATGCTTACGACGATCTTGAAAACATAGGGTAGCTAGTGGAAACACATTTTCGGAATGAACCAAGGATTCATGAACATTTCAAAATGAAATAAATCTATAAGAGAGTCTCGAAACAGGTAATAATCCCCCCCTAGAAGGGTGCGGTGAGCCTGACCTCCCATCATCTCGACCAATGGAAACCTTAAGCATCGTTGTATGAATCATCATTCAATGAGCACCTAAATTTGGAAAGAAGGTCCATGAATCATGTATACTAGGGTAGTTGAGAATTCTTGGATCCACCAATAAACCCTTTAGATACCATCTAATGAATTTAGATATGAGGAGGACTGATTACAGAAATACTTGACCCCATGCAATCGCATGTTGGGATCATATGACTGTGGAACCCCCTTCGTAGTATGAAAGAGGTAAATTTCCCAGTCCCCGTAGGGTTAATCCAATATTCATTAAAGGATAATGACACTGAATGGGTCAAAATAGAAGAAATGGTGAACTTGATGAGGTCCTATCCCTATAAAAAAGGGACGGGTGATGATCCTCATCGAACCATTTCTGCACCACCCGAAATGCGCCACCTCAAAGGTGGAACAAAAATGGTGAACCCAACATGAATTATTAGCCGAGGTGGGAGTTATACCCCAATGATAATAGAAAAAAGGAAATTGCACATCAGGCCATTTTTTCCCGGGTACGCACAAAACGCACCACCTCAGAGGTGGAACAAAAATGGTGAACCCGACGTGAATCCTTAACCAATGTGGCAGTCTTACCCCAATCAAGCCCCTTCACCCCAAAATAGAATAAAGAAGAGAAGGGGGGAAAGATGAATCTCCATATATGCATATGTTTAAAATAATGCACCTTTGATGAGGTTTTGTGGTCTATATATCATAGATGTATGTCACAGGTTCCTATAGAGTAGTCTTCGTTCCAAATGACATCCTAAAGACCGATGAAGACACGTACATCAGTGATCCCACAGGCCGTCGAGGCCCCAATAAAGATAAGGACCCCCCTCACCTACCCACTATCTTCAATGCTAGGTATCCAACATGCTCATCAAGGAGTTTCACAGAAATGGTACTCTCTCCATGATGGAGGCCGCGAGACAAGCCCTCTAGTCTGCGATGGTCCGCCAGCTGCCTCTACAGCCACTACCGGCACCCCAGCACAAGGTGGCCCTGATGGCCACCTCAAATTGTTTTGGGAGCCTATCCCTAGAATGTGACAATGAGTACCTCCCTTATCTTCAGGAGGCTGATGAATTCGATGATGAAAAATTCATCTCAACTGCACAGTAGTCCTACTCATGGGCCCCCACCAGAGAGAGTCATCGCTGACACCAAAAGACCAAGCTTTCTCCTGCCGAAGAAGATCTTAGGGAACCTGCCAAAGTCCAGGAGACCCGGGCCCCTCGGTCTACCCTCCACGGGCGGAAAATATATAATTAGAAACATGCTATCACCCTAGTTCCTAAGGAGAAACTCCACCATAATAACGTGATGGCATTCAATATGTACACATACGACTCTGCCCACTCCTCTCAAGCCCACCATAGAAATAGGGTGGCATAATATGAGCACATGCACAATCCTGCTGGTGCTCGTCATTCTCACCATGTAGACAGAACGATAAACTACAAGAAGATGAAAATATCCACCGATATACAACAAGCCTGCCAACCAAATAGGGAGACACTTAGATATACAAAGGAACAAATACCTGATGACACATATCAAGCTCTCCATCCAAATAGGGCTGCAAGAAAATATGAAAAGAGTCAAATTCCCACAGATGCAGACAAAGACTGTGGGACAAATATTGTAGAAAGAGAGTAGATAAAAATCCTTGGTCATGAGTATGAATCCCAATAGTCAAATATGGTGGTAAATAGATATGAAAAACAGTGAAAGACTCGTTCCTCTATCACTGCACAGGAGAACTGCCAGTATCTACTACCAACTCATAGAGGACAGGATAAGGAACAAACTCATACTCTGATATCGGAATGATCCCTCATACCCATTCCATCTAAAGATGTATCTCATCACATCTTGATAATGATGGAATATCATCCATCGATTCTAAATCATAACCTCCAAACATGCCAAGATATCATAGCATCGACAGTAAAGGTGAGAAATCAGGCCCATGATAGGGTTTCCTCAAATGGAATGACTCTCTCAAAAAACGAGTTAGTCACTCTAGAGTAGTTATGCATCCCTATTCCATTCCAGGAGGGTCGATAACAATATCCCATGATACACAGATATCCGAATTTGGAAAAAATACTCATTCCAACTTGGGGATGCTTGTTCAATGTGGTGGCCGCTCTAGGGAAGGCATATATCCCTGCCAAAACTCAAGATGCCCGTTAGCATATCCTGATGACATCACGAGACCCAATAAGATAGGGAATCATATATGAAGGATATTACCAATAGAAGATGGCCCCGATTATCTGCAAGAGAGTAATAAAAAATGAAATGAGCCAAAGGCAACCATAAAATGAAGAGAACATACATGATTATGCTCCGCTGGAAGCTGAGGTTCTTGATGGCCGAAAGAATATATCAATAAAGGCTCAAGACCATTTCTTTCCATTAATAAATTATGGAATTCGTAGTAGAATTTGTGAAGGTCCTCCCTAAAATGTCTCTACTAGCAGCTCTGAAGATCCTCTACAGAGCCCCCGTGAGAGCCTATCTCATGATTCGCATCGGGATAGCCCTCCTGTCGACTTGAAGATCAGATAGTAATAAGGTCCTCCCATTTCTGCCGTACACCATGATGGTCCTCCCTAGGGTATATGCTGTAGATATGCTTATCCCTATAGTCAAACATCAAGTCATGATGGTAGTCCTCACCACGATGACAGTCATTGTGAAGGCCCTCCCCACAATGACAGTTGATGTGAAGGTACTCCCCCGAGTAATGTTAAGTAATGATAAGGTCCTCCACTCATTAGAGTATATCCTGAAGGCCCTCCCCAAGATGTGCACTGTAGAAATTCTCCCTACAGCCAGGTATCAAGTTGTGATAGTAGTCCTCGCCACCACAGAAGTCATCGAGAAGGTCCTCCCCTTGGTGACACCAAGCAGAAATAATGTCCTCCCCTCACTGTATCCCACCCTGAAGGTCCTCTACAGGGTATACACTGTATAAACCTTTCTCGCAGTTGGGAATCAAGTTGCAATATTATCCCTCACCATTGTTGTACTAATTGTGAAGGTCCTCCCCACAACCAAAAGCTATACTGTCAAGAAGGTCCTCCCCTCGCTAGAAAAAATGTGAGAAAGACCTTCTATGTTGAGGCTCTAGGAATGATAGAGCCAGATACATCACGCACTCTGTCTATAACGAGTGATATTTTTTCTCAACCAGTGGATAGACTGGGACCAAGCACATTATCTGAGCCACCCCCACACCGTTCGTATATTAATGAGGCTCCCACCAGCCTGAATACTTGGAATGAAATCATTAATAAGTAGTCGAGATGGAAATATCAAGTAGAGGAGCCTCTGGAAGAACAATGGCATGATATGTTGATTGTGAGAAGACAACTAGCTAGGGATAATGTACTAGTGATGTATTCACCAACGGGCACTTCTCACTTCGTCATACTAGGAGAGTTGTATGGGAAATGAACACATGAAATTAACCTCAATATATGGAAGAACCTTCACCAAATGAAAGAAACATTCTTTCCCTATTAAGGGTATACAGACCATGTCAATGTGATAGGGTTGCTTCACCGTCTAACCAACATAGAATCCCTCCCGTCTGCAAGCCAGCCATAATCAGAAAGGCCAAAGGAAAACCATGATCAAGCCTGACTATTTTCACTGCATAAGTTGTGTTTCTTCATTGGAAATGCCCCAGTTGGAGTTCACATTCAGGGATGGGGAGAACATGGAGCTCTAAACTTCAATCCATGTCCTAGTTAGTAGGACCCAATGGAAACGACATCCTATAACATCATCACCCATAGGAAGCTGTCGAGTGAAAACCCTACTTAGGAAAGATGGGATACTCAACAAAAACCATCCCAGAGTAAGTCTCAAAAGCGTCAGGACCAAAGAGATCAAGCCATCGAAAAGATTTTGAGTCAGGCAACACGGAACATCCAATAGGCTTTCTGCCTAAGGGAAGACATCTAGTAAGAATTGCTAATTTCTTAAAAAGACCATAGACTCAAATCAGGCCCAATTCCATACTCAGTTATCACCTGTATGGGTGTACATGAAATTGAAATGGAGGAAATAGCGTAGGATACCTCCTCAATACGGTAACATCCACAAACCACAGGTTTGGGGGCATTTTAAAATCTAAATTCCCCCATAAGACCAAAACATCCAGGCCATAACACATCAACGGAAGAACGTGAACAACCCCATCCCATAGGGCTGCAGGAATTTTTACCTCACGTCCCCATACATCGGGTATCTGTATTCTCCCATCTAGGAAGAAAAATGGATAGAGGAGTTACCCATTCCACCCTTTCTCCTGGTTCATACCCTTTGAGACAAAGGCGCGTTACGAGGTCAGACTAGGGATCCCTTTGGGTGAATATTAATCAAGAAACCCAAAGAGTATCACAGAATGGAATGATAAAGTCCAACAAAGGATAAATAATGACTTCCTACAATTAGGCACTAGGTACACCATCCCCAATGCGGTATTTCTCAGTGAACATGGTAAACGTAAACCCCAAAGATCTCACTACAAATGACACAGAGGGAGAGGATGCAAAGGAAGACGATTCCCTCATAGAGGCATCCTACATAGAGCCTGGTGGTGCGAATACACAAAACCAGATAGCGGTCCTAAATCTGGGCACCCCTCAGTTAATCCATCGCAACCTCCTCCAAAAAATCCCAACAAGGAGACTAATAAGTCCAAGGTCGTCTATGACCCTCCTCCTCCTCCCCATGAGAATTAATCCCTCACCCTCTAAGAAAGGATCACCATGTAGGAGGAATGAATTAAAGTGCTCAGGAAAACTTAATGCTTAGTTGCATCGAGGGAGCTACCTCGCCCGATGTGTTCCCCCTAAAAAACGTCAACAGGTGCCCCCAGAAGAGGTTCCCTTTCCACATGCACTCATCCCAATGAATAAAGCCAAGATTTGATGTCCATTCAACACATCCCTTGAAGGAAATTAAGACTTCCCCCTATTGGAAAGGCAACTAGAATATATTCAGGTAAACCCACAAATTATACCACCGGCTGGGTATCAACCCTAAATTCCAGTAGCACCGGCACACCTAGTTCTGGACACTCCCACACCAGATCATGTTCAAGACCAAAAGGATTTACATAAAGGGATCTTGAATAACTTCAAGAAATTAACATCTCGACTATAAGCCATGGAGGGGATCCACGCTTCAATACAGGCAGAGCGCAAACCCTAATTTGAGTGGGTTTGCAATGATCTGCCACCATGAAACTTCAGGAACCCCATACTCCCAAAATTCAATGGCTCGAGGGACCTGGAACAAAATTTAATGCACTATGCATCTTAAACTGACCCCATGATGGGCACTCCAGAGTGTCAAGAAGTAGTAAAACTCAGGTGCTTCGTACGAACCCTACAGGGCTCGGCCTTTGTATGGTATACTAGCATGTCAGCCAATTCAATCATAGGTTGGGTGGATATCTAGCGATAGATTCTCTTCCAGTTTAGTTAAATGCTATATAAGACAACCGTCAGTGATCTCAGGAACTACATTAAATGAGAGAATGAAAGAGTCTCAGACTTCATTGCTAGATGAAATGGCCAGACTTATTCATTGAACTAGCCACTCCCCCAGGATGAGATGCTCACCATGTGAATCGATAAACTCTGGGATGAATTGCGAACGCCACTCATCCGGGTGAAGCACACCAGTGGGTTAAGATATTTCTATACCATTTTCCAAATAATAGGAAAATATTTGCAATGGACCAATCATATTTCCCGAATGGCCCCATCAGTCCTTGTGAAACGAATGGGAAAAGCTAAAGCTACTTATGTCATGCTTAAGCCACTCCAACACCAGCTCCAGTTGTGAGGCCCCCACCGAATTGCGTGGGACCCCCTAGATTCCAACAGACACCCCCACCACGACAAGATGATCAATAGGGTGCTAAAAAATTAGCTTGACGAATGAAGAAATCAATTTTACTCATTCTGAGATGACCCGGTTTGTGACTACGTCATAGCCGATATGAATTGAAATTTTCTCCGGCTACCAAAGCCAAAGAGAGCTGATGAAGTGGGTCTCGAAGAACATCCAAATTTTTTTCCCTATCAGTAGATACTGGAAAACATCATCCAGGAATGCTTTTTTTCAAGGATCTCCTGAAAATTATGGTGGATTTTGGGCAAGTAAATTTGGGCCCACCACCAACACAAGTGGTGTATGTTTCCTCCTCAAGCTTGAGAGAGGAAGAGGAATGGAAAACAGTCTCCAGTAAGAAGGATATTTTTTTTAAAAAAATTGGATGACCTGTAAAATATTAAATCAAGTCCATGGAATCCTCCAGGCATAGTTAAGGAAACCAACCATGACCCCAAAAGCTCATAATATAACACATCCATCCTCCTCGCCCCCACCACTCTATGAAGACCGGAAGGGAAGAAATAAAGAGTAAGAAGATGGGATGATACCAAAGCCGAATTAAGTGTTGGATCTTTCGGACATCATGACAGTAGACTTGGTACAACGGTCGCCGCCCCACCAAACAGTACAATATGCACCGACCCTCCAAAGGACACCATCCGAAGAAGACAGTCAGATAGAGACATTTTCGGATCAAGAATTAATCTTTGGCTCAATTAATTTCATTGACTTAATGAACCCCTTCTCGGATAGAGACTACAGCCAAAAACTCGAGTTCTCGATGCCCAACCGAAGAGCCATAGGAAGAGGCCATAGAGGCCAGAAGGTTCCTAGAAGACATGATCCCGGCAGGAGTCAAATTCCCAGGAACTCCACAAGTCAAACCGTTAACATCGGGGAAACTTGTGGAAGTACCCTTCGGTAGATATAAAAGAACGGGAATGATCATTTTCCCCATCGGAAGAAATTTAAGCCTAATTATCTTGGAATATCCATCAAGGGATGAAAAAGTGTCAAATATCCCAAGTCATACTGGCAGGACAATTCAGCCCATCCTAGAAAGGACTACAGTACCACCAACTCCCATTATAGAGGCCAAACAATCTACGTCCAAAGATCGACCCCTAAAGTGTCTGTGAAAGAGAAACCCCGAGCCAAGAATCACCGCCCTTTTGAGATGAAGTATGATATTCTAAAGCATTTGCCTTCAGTACCAGCAAACCTGTTAATCCTGGATGTATTAAGCCTATCTGAATATCTTAGGAAGGCACTAATCAAAGCATTATAAAGTCCCCAAGAGTTCGATGCTGATGTAGCAGAAGATTAAGTCTATTGAATGGAGACCCGTTCTGAAGAATGTCATGCCATCATCTCCTTTATAGACAGGGATAAAGACACCATCATGAAAGGGAATATCAAAACCTTATATGTGATCGGTAAGATAAATGGAATTGATGTATGGAGGATCTTCATAGACAATGGAGTTAGAGTTAACCTACTCCCACTATGGATGTTTTTCTGGCTGGTCTATGATGAAAGCAGCTTAACAACCTACACTAGAACACTACTGGGATACAAAAAAAGAAAGAAGAAACCATTGGGATGAATCAAGCTTAAAACATGGCTTGGAGATCTCATGTCAGATTCCAAGTACCTAGTAGTATAGTATAGTAAAGCATTCAACATACTGTTATCGAGGAATTGGCTACATCAACATGCTACAATTCCATCATCATTCCATCAGTGCATCAAGTAATTCACTAATGGAAAAAATGGGACATTTCATGTTGATAAATTCCTGTTTGATTCCTGTGAGTCACACTATATAGATGCAGGGTTCTATGAATCAGAAGTCAAAAATATTTCAGACGATGACATATACTGGATCAATGTCCTGAATGGATTGGAAATGGCTCCCACCGAACGCCTCCTACAACTTGGGGAATAGTATGTACTACCCATTAACCAATTTTAATGAATAAGTTCAAGTCTGGATGTAGACTCAATTGTCTATATGATCTCAACCACGACCATCGAGTCCAAAGACATGGAAGTGTGAACTGACTCCCATGATTATAGGAAAATTCCTATCAATGATAATCCTAACCTGTCCCCAGGACATCAAACTACCCTTGCCTCACACACTAAGGCAAAAGATGATTTCTCTCTCAACATTAGAGAATTATTCTAAAAAATACTATCTCCATCGGAAGAGGAAGAAGATGAAGATGATGAAGAAGAAGAAGAATGAAAAGAATGAGGCCTAAAAGATTTCCCTCCTATATTTGATGTAGGTGTATCCACCACAATCGATGTACTTAGGGAGATTTATCTAGGCACCAAAAACGGTTGGCAACCCACTTTGATCAGTGTGGCTATGCCTATTGAAGAACCGGAGGCATACAACTCCTTCCTAAAGAATAATCAAGATGTGTTTTCCTAGAAGTACATAGAAATGTTATGCCTCGATCATGAGGTCACCACTCATCATCTGGGCTTACCATACGATCACTAGGGCTATAAGCAGGAAGACAAAAGGATCCACCCAACACATGCTTCCAAAATAGAGGTTGTGGTTGAAAATTTGATCAAAGCCAATGTTATACGGGAATTCCAATATCTGACCTGGATGGAAAACATAGACCCTATCAGAAAGAAGAATGTATAGATTAGAATATGCATTGAATTCAGGGACCTTAATCAGTATTGTCGAAAAGAGGATTTCTCGATTCTGATCACAGAATTTTTGATCAATGTGATAGCCGGATATGAAGCCCTCTCTTTCATGTATGACTATTATTGATATAATTAAGTCTAGATAGCCCGAGGATATAATGAAGCTACCTATTTTAGGTCCTCTCAGGGAGTGCTTAGTTATAAAGTGATACCTTTTTCTCTAAAAAATGTTGCCACCACATATCAGTGTGACATAAAACACATCTTCAAGTCCTTCTTGGGAAAATTCATCGAGTGTTATGTCGATGATCTGGTGGTTAAATCACGACAGTGGTCAAACCACCTGGATGATCTTGAAACTGTCTTTACCAAATTGACAGCACAGTTTAATGATTAATCTACTTAAGTGTACCTTTGGTGGCATTACCTCGGGAAAATTCCTCGGATTTGTCGTATGCCATCATGGAATCGAAGACGATCCTGAGAAGACAAAATACATCATTAGCATGTACCCACATTGAAACCTCACTGAGTTGAGAGGTCTCCAGGGGAAACTCACCAACATTAAACACATCATTTCAAGCCTAACAGCTAACTCTTTAACATTCCCCATGCTCATAAAGAAAGGAGTTACGTATGATTGGGATAATGATTACCAAGAATCATTCGATAGTCTCAAAAGATATCTCCTAATCCCACTGGTGATGATGCAACTAGTTGAGGGGAGTCCACTCATTTTTTATGTAACCACCCTATAATGTTCATTAGGCACCTTCCTCACATAGAAGAATGATGACAGCAGTGATAACAACGTCTGTTACCTCAGTCAGAAAATGATTGATGCTGAAACTCGGTATTCGAAAATTTAAAAGAACTACCTAGACCTAATCTTCACAGTTTAGAAATATAGGCATTACCTCCAGCACCATGAGTTCCACCTAGTCTTCTACTACAACCTGGTAAAATACATCCCCAACCATCCCATGCTAAATGGGTTCCTATCACGATGGGTGGTCATCCCACAACAGTTTGACATACAGTACATTCCCTAGAAGTCTATCAAAGGATAAACGTTAGAAAACTTCCTGTTCGAGCACCCCTTGGTAGAAACAGCACCATTGGATGCTGAACTTCTAGATGAATAATTACTCTATGTCTGGGAGGACCCATAGAAATGGGAAATGTACTTAGATGGTGAATCCCAAAGCCCGACAGGGAAAGGATAGAGGATCCCAAGATCAAAAAAGTGTGTTTGGGAGTTATACTCGTATCCCCTGAAAAGGCCGTATTGAATTACTCTTTCCCTATTTTGGAAGGATGTACAAACAATGAAGTGGAGTATCAGGACTTCATTGTAGGCTTGAAACTTTCACTTCATATACAATCCAAACAACTAAAACTAAAGGGTGATTCAGAGCTAGTCATCACACAGGTCAATGGTGATTATGCCATTAAGAAATAAGTATTGGTATCCTTGACGAACCATGTTCGAGAACTGATGGCAGGATTCCCATAATAACCAATACTAACCTATTTCCCTTGATCAAAAAATAATCAACATGACGCTTTGGAAAATTCATCCATAGACTTGGACGATCCAGACTGAGATGAAACAGTCATTAGCATTTCCCACCGCTGGATGGTCTTTCCATTTATCCAGATCAATACAGAAGAAATTGATGAAATTAGCCACGTATATGAGCATTATGGTCACAACACTAGATGGATGATTCAAATTAAAAATTACCTTCGGAATGAGGAACTCCCACTAGATAGGGATGGAAGGGATAAAGACCAAAGACGGGAAATAAATTTTTTATTGCACAATGGGGTAAACCAAGAAAAGGATCTCTATAAATGAGGCCTTAACAAAGTCCTTCTCAGGGGAATTGATGGAGAAGAGGCTACTGCTTTCATGAAAGAAGGGCATACTAGACCTTGTGGAGCACACCAATTGACAACTAATCTCTCTCGTTAGATCAGAAGTCTTGTGTATTACTGACCCACTATGATACATGATTGTGACATATTTTCTAAGAAGTTCCATTCCTTCCAAGTTCATTCCAATTTCATACACCGACCCTCAGAGTTAATTTATATAGCTAAGTACTCTAGGTCATTTGCTGCTAGGGGAATGGATGTTGTAGGACCATATCCTCGTGCCACAACCAGCCAATTCGAGTTCATACTCATAGTTACCAACTACTTTTCTAAATGGGAAAAATCCACACCCATTCAAGAAGTCTGGGTGAAGAAAATTGTTAGCTTTTTAAAGGACACCATCATTACCATATTTGGTGTCCCTCATACAATATTGATGGAAAATATGACCAACTTCTGCTATGTTGAGTTGGACAAGTCATACCAGGAGTATGGAATTAGAGCCATCCAGGTGACCCCATACTCACTAGTATACGGGGTCGAGGCAGTTTTGCCTATCGAAATCCATGTTTCATCACTTCGTGTGGGAATTTTCGATCAACTATACACGGATGAGAAATCCCATAGATAGTTTGATGAATATGAGAATCTATAAGAAAAAAGGTTGCACACTTTACACCATTTGGAAATCAACCAAAACTGAATTGCACGAGCCTTCAACAGAAAGGTTTTCCTTCGATCTTTCTTCGAAGGAGAAATGGTGTTATTCCTCATAAACCCAATCATACTTGGGAATAATCCCCCAAATATTGAACCAATGTGGGAAGGACCATATGTAATACATAGGGTCTATTCTAATGGATCATACGCTCCGATATCAATTGACAGACATCTCATCATGGCTCCCACAAATGCAAAGTTCTTGAAGAATTATTTCTCATAGTAACATCACCCATGTTATGGTCCTAACTCTATGACCCTAAACTATGTGTTATAATACCCATAAGTCAAGGTCCAAACTATAAGACCTTAAACTATGAGTAACATCACCCATGTTATGGTCCAAACTCTATGACCCTAAACTATGAGTTATAATACCCAGAAGTCAAGGTCCAAACTTTATGACCATAAACAATGAGGAACAACCCCCATGTAAATGGTCCAAACTCCATGACCCTAAACTATGAGTTATAATACACCATTCCATGGTCCAAACTCTATAACCTTAAACTATGAGTCATTGTTTTTCCACATGCTGTTGAAATGTAAGGAACTAATCCCTAAAACACGACATTAAACAATGATTCATGTCCTCACTATAAGATGTTAAACTACATGGAACAAAGTGTCCTAATCACAAGACAATAAACTACATGATCTATCACAGAACTACATATGACTGGATTACTACCCTCGCAGGATACGTAGCGACACCTCGATCCGTGATCTTGGCCTAGCCCCCAAAAAATATCATGAATCCATCATGCCCCTATCTCCACATATTTTTAAGGGAAACCCTTATCACTTATTGTTTCTCACATAGAGTATAACTCACGTGAGCTTAGGATTAGTGGTAGGGACTCTATTAAAAAAATACAACTATAGAGTAACATAATATACCTGGAAATTTTGATATATAGAATAAAGATATCCCAACTGAGCCAGATCGGTATAGGGAACATTCAAAACTATGTATGGATTGATCCCTATCCTTGTAGGATATGTAGTGACACTCGGATTTGGAATCCTGGCCCATCCAATCACTATCATAATAAAGCCCTCAAATGTCCCTAAAAATTGAGAAAAAATTTGTAGGGAACATTCAGAACTACATACGGCTTGATTATTTTCTTCGTAGGATACATAGTGAAGCCCAGATTTAGCATCCAATCTCAGCCACATATATATGAAAACAAAAATCCTGACATTTTATTACACATGGACCAAGCTTGATTGGTGTTGGGAACATTCAGAACTATGTGCGGCTTGATTATTTCTCTTGTAGGATACATAGTGACGCCTGGATTTGGAATCCCAGCCCATCCACCATTAAAAATTCCCCTATCCCCGTGAGAAGGTCATACTAGTATGGGGAGCCCATGAAATGACCTAATCACATGAAAATAAATTGCAAAATTCTTCCAGAGTTATGTGTGGTCCAGTCCTCAGTGTTACAAGATCCCACACATTCCCCCACTCATGAGAAGTCAGAAGATCCTACTTTTCCATCTACATATGAGTCAGATATATGTGTAAGTTGTAATAGTTCATGGGTAATCATGATCTGGATATTCCCTCCCTTTGTAGATGCATCTTTACGATTTTTAAAACTCCGTACTCTAGGAAATATCCTATAATCATTCAAGGCTATCTGAGATAGAATGCCAGTGTCCTACATACACCATTGTTTTACTATTCACATCATGCCCTAGAGGCTCTGCATATGTTTCCTACAAACACGATCATCAATCAAAGGCCAATTCGTCCCTAGGAGAGTCCTCTGCTACCTCAGTATGCCCACCAGATTCCAAGCCCTATGTCATCCCTACTAATTTAAGTTTCCCCCAGGACTATGGTTTACACCTTATATCATCAGTCATGTGTAAGGAACACCGAAACATCCTGATTGTGATTAACCAAAAACTGTTAGAGATCTTTATGACATTATAATCATCCTCACTACAATACTCTAAACTGCACAACATCATGTCTTCACCACACGACATTAAACTATGAGGCCAAAATCATCCTTGTTGCACGATGTTAAACTGGATAAAAATGGTTTAAGCTTAATGTTCCATTTGTTTTTGATTTTTTGACTCCTACTTAATGCCAAAAAATCCTCGTGGCCCCTTTTTTTCACCGATCATAACTCAAATGAGTTTAAAGATCTTAGGGAGAGATCCACCATGACATTATGGAAAAATAGTCCAGAAATTTGGTCTTAACAGCATGACCCTAAAAAGAATGTCATGGTTCCCTTCCTAGGGAGGAACCCCACATCCTGGCCATGTGACCTTAAATATCTAGTCATCTCAAATATGGAATGAATACCCCACCCAGTGTACGAGTCGAATCTACGTAAAGGACACATGATTCCATGAGTAAATCACATCCCAAATGTCCCCGATATGTCATGATATACTCTTTCCATAC
Organism: Viscum album; assembly: GCA_963277665.1. Lineage (NCBI taxonomy): Eukaryota > Viridiplantae > Streptophyta > Magnoliopsida > Santalales > Viscaceae > Viscum > Viscum album. The sequence continues at coordinate 549,041,129 of OY728163.1, forward strand.
TCAAAACTTCATGATTTGAGTGATCTTGAATCCACATAACCCTCCAAGGCCATCTGAGATAGAAAGATAGTGTACTACAGACACCTTTGTTTGACAATGCACATCATGCCCTGGTGGCTTTGTATATGTTTCCCACAAAAATGGTCGTCAATCAAATGAAAATTTTCCCCAGGATAGTCCTCTTCTATCTCAGTATGCCCAATAAATTCCATGATTCATTCCATACCTCATGATTCAAGGCCCCTCAAAGTCAGGGTTTAAATTTTCCTCCCTACACACATACTGGATATATTAGATCATGCGGGCCTGATTCATCTCTTACCCCTTTTTTCGGTTTCTAAAGGTACCCCATCCATATTCGTGAAGTTGATCTACATATAAAGGAAGATTTCCCCCACTCATTTCCAGGTTTCCCCCAATACGTTCAGTTAAAATGATCCTTTTTGATGTTTAGGTGCACCCATTATCAAAGGCCACATACCGTACTGATAAATTTCCCAATATCCATAATCTTCCATATCCATCAGAGAATGGAATTCTAGTGTCCTGCATAAACCCTTGATTAACTTTTCACATCATGCCCCGGTGGCTCTGCATACACTGCCCACAATACTGGCTGTCAAAAAAAGTAAAATTCGTCCCCAGGAGAGTCCTTTCCAACTTCCATATGCTCAAAAGAAATTCTTGTGTTTTCACTCCCCCTGATTTGGAAAAATTATAGATAATGGCTTACATACCTTCATCTTTTCAAATTCCCCTAACATGAAAAAGATTTCTAACTGAACCAAAAATTCACTATCTCTCCCTCAAGAAAGTAAGAGCCATGCAGGAACAGTTTTCCCCTCAAATATGATATGAATGTCCCTAATGTTTTCAGACAACACTACACTGGCCATCCACCTATGGTGGCCACCAACTTCCAAATAAATTCAAAATGTTGCAAATCCCACTAGGCCATTGGAAATAGAAGGATAGTGTCCTACAAAAACCATTGTTTGACTATGAACATCATGCTCTAGAGGCTCTTCATATGTTTCCCAAAAAAACGACCTTCAATTAAAGGAAAATTAATCCCCAGGAGAGTCCTTTCTTACCTCCATACACCTAAAAAGGCTCTCGAGCCTCATGCATGTCCATAATTTACGAATTTAGGATCAAGAAATATACCTAATCTATGTCTGAAAGATATTTTGACATTACTGATTAATGATACCGAATTTGGGACCTTAACCCATTAAGTTTGGTCAAATATGTTCGACCTAAAACATCAATAATAAGTTTTACTAGAAGGAATGTGAATTACTAGTGAAAAAGACACCATACTTCTTAGACAGAAAGTCCATAGAAGGCACCTCTGAGAAAAAGTCAAGTATTGGTTCGTCAAAAAAAAATGTTGATCCATTAGAAAAGTCATAAATCTTGTTAGGTCAAAAACCCACAAAGGGAAACCTAAGAAAAATTCAAGTTAGGACTACTAAGACTGTTCCAAGCATGCTTAAGAAAAAATTAGGGTAATAAAGAAAAAGACATAAAATTTTGTAAGGTGTTCCATAAAATATCAACAATAGTCAAACTACGCTCACTGAGTCCCACGACTCAGGATAAAATTAGAGCACAATTTTATTATTTTAGTTTACTAGTTTCAAGTCATTATTTAAAATTATTCCTGATTGAAATGTTGTTGACAAGATGAGATAGAGAAGAGATATTTAAAAGGAAAATCTATTCCACTGAGTTCAGTAAAAATGGAGGAGCATCCCCAAATTAGAGTCTCTATAGAGTATAAAAAAAGAGAATACATATTATGATTTTATATGGGACTCTAACAAGGCTCGATTCCCCCTTTCTATAAGGATGAAAAGTGATTGCTGCAGTTCGTTAATAGTCTACACCAAAGAATCTCTCTCCTTTGTTTTGGCCTTGCCTGTCAGACGCACCCGCTCCATAACAAATTTAAGATCCCTCCCTTCCTTCTGGATGACTTCATAATTAGAACGTGAATAGGCCAGTTATTCCCTCAACCTTGTTGCATGGGCCTCGCACTCCCATATCTCTTCCTTTTGGGTGTCCACCAAATCACGAGACTTTGCCTCATCGGCTGTTCGATGATCTAATTCTTCTGAAACATGTTGGAAGGTCACCACCTGATGATGGGATGTTTTAAACTTGGCCAGCTTGTCCTCATAGGGGGCAGGATCTTCTCAGGAAATTATGATATGGTAAATGATAAGGTGTAAGTGTAGATAATCAAAGATACCTTAACCTATCTCGGTAAATAATCGCGGAAAATTATTACCATCGTCCACAAAACTGGCTATGGGTGTCTCTATGGTAAGAGCACATAATTGGTGCCAAGACTATTTTGGCACTACCTAGTGCCTCCCTGTGGAACCGGTACTCTAATCTCCCCCACCACAACTTGGATATAAATTGGAAGTGTCATCACATTAGTGGTGAGTGACCCAAGATAAGTTACCCAAGATAGAGGAATCTTTTTTCCCTCAAATAGTTCAACCGCTAGAGCTAAATGCGAAGGACTAGTTGTCGATTCTGTGGTGATTAGGCATACTCAATTGGTTCTAGCCTCATTAAGATCTTGGAAGTATCTATATAAGGGGATTAGTCTGAATCACTCCCCACTGAAATAGGTTGTAACGATGAGATCCCTCCCAGATGAATTTACCAACGAACCGAGCGTCTTCTTACCACAAGGCAGGAATAGACAGTGTGTCCATCATGGATGCTGTAGGGGAATAATTAGAAGGCATAGCTATCACACTATTCATAGTAGAAGGAGTGTGTAGCATTTTCATTGGGTCAAGGATGGGGCATGAAATGGTTAAGTGCTTCTATACCTACAAAACTGGCTCTTTCAGTATCCCGTTGGGGTAAAAATCTTCCCATAGTTGGGAATATTTGAATGAAAGAAATGTGGGACCCATTATGTAATGAATAATTACCTCCATACCAGCTCGTTCATGCATCATCATAAGCCACAATTGGTGGAGTACCATGGAATGAGACTCTCCCCTTAATTGAACATCCAGAAGCAGTGCAATGTGTTGAATGCATTTGAATTGCCTAGAAAACTGGTAGGTGTGGTATGGCTCATAAATGACAACTCAGTTTATACGAGTAGTGAGCATCATGTCCCGAAGTGTGGTAAAGTATGATCATTCCTCGAAATAACCATCCCTATCACCTATCAATGATTCATAAGGGGTAGGATGCGATGAAAGCAAGAAACGAGAAGCATCGTTGAACAACCCAACCGCATCAATAATGCTCAGAGTCTTGGGAATAATAGTAGAAATATTGAGAAGAGAAAGATAAAAGTCAGAATGGGGAACCGTTGCAGTATGCTGGTATTCATAACAAGAGAAGTGTTCTTCCATCCACCCGTATAAGAACTGGAACGGTCTACTGAGATGATGCAGAGGCCTACCTTCCTGTGTTTGTTCCAACACCTCGTAAAGCTGGGTGAGATTAGGAAGGGCCAAATTAATTGGTTGACCCTCTGCCAGCATTAATGCCATCATTAAATTATAGGCCCAAACACTGATATATACGTCGCTGGATGGTAGAATCCATCATCTCAAAAAAATTTAAAGGAAAACTGCTAACCTAATCGCTTGTGATACGTCTGGCTGAAGCTCATATTCCCTTGTGGTATATCATCCTACATCAAGGGTAGCACAATATTACCATGGAGTTTGGCAGGACTGGAGGTCTGGATGAGTTCGACTATAGTGATCCCTCGGCTTGGTTTCGTTCTCCTTCAAGAATAACCTTATCCACACCTTAAATGATATGAGAGAGCGAGCAATGAGGGGATGATCAAGTAATCCCTCTACCATGACCAGTAGACTCTTTGTTAGAGGGGACACATGGTCAGGGTCATTACATGAGGAAGATTCTAGGAGAAACTCATCATACATTTCTCCAAGGATAGGTATTCCTTCGAGTTAGTGGATATCCCATAGGATGATCCCCACCTCCCCATGACATAAGTGGAAGGTGTTGGTCCTTGAACACCAACAGCTCATCAACTTTGAAAGTATTTCTCCTAGGGAGAAGATTGAAAATTGAGAAACCCAGGCTGCCTGATACAAGACCACCGCCTCTAATTTGTCAGGGGACTCCAAACAGGTCAGATGTACCAAGAACCCCTAACCCAATTCATAGAAGAAATATCCTATGGCTCGCAGATCCCACTTGGTACTCTATTCACCACTAGAATTTTCTTGGGAGATCCTGATAATGGAAGGGTATTCTTGGGTGTCTAGTCTCGGGACACCATCGCGGCACCCACAGTTGCCCTGACTCTGTGAGGAGCCTCTTAGTATGGAGACGTTCTGCTGAATTAGAGTGGCGATGATTTCTCATACTGGGGAAATGATTCTATGATCCTGACCCTGCAGTTCCTCTAAGAGGATGAAAGGGACATCAGGGTTAGACAACGACAGAGGCACATCGGAAGGAAGACGAAAGCCATAAAGTATCAACTGTATGGATAACAGATAATCTAAGAGATCTGTAATCAAGAAGTCCTTCACGAAGCTATCATGAGGAATGATGTGGGCTCAACGTCGATCCTCTCTATTCCATGCCATGGTTTACCTTGACTTCATCGGTTTTATCACAACCTTTGAGGAATCCACTGTAACTTCCACAAGAATATCTAGAAGCCGACAAAAATTTAGTCCAATAAAAATTGTTTGATAAAGGCTATGAGAGAATGGGTAAAAGACTCAAAATATGTCCACATAAGGCTATGTGTACTGATTTTTGAAACAGTACATGGTAGCCACATCCCGTGTACTACATAGTGTGTGGAAGGCACAATTTACATACTATATGATACACAAAAGTAACCCTACCTATCCCTATGGTACATGGGTGAATTTCTCCATATACAACCATGGTACACGAATAATATGTGAGGCATTGGCCCATGGATCATTGGACAAAGAATAGAAAGGTTCGTGAAAAGTGGATACCGCAAACTTGGGCTTTGATTAGGTTCATGTTCAACAATTTTAGACTAAAGTTTATGTTTGGATTTTTAATTTTCAAAGGTTTGGTTCACCAGAACAATTTTTGTATGTGGGAACTCAAGCCACATAGCATCCTCTTACGTGGAATCTGGAATTTAGTCATAAAATTCTGTAATCCTATTCGTGAAATCCAAAATATGCTATGTGGGCAGAGGAATGGTGAGATAATCGGTTCACGGTACGTACAAAGTGTTTCGTGAATGATATTTTCACAAGGATCATGGTACACGTGAGCAGAGGAAGCTAGAGAAGTCGATAGCATTTTTCTCTACGAGAAACTGTTAAAGGCAAATGAAATGGGACCCTATATATAGGTGTGGTCCCCTCCAACTAGGTCCATCTATTATACCATGAACCATTTCAGTTCAAGTCCACTTATACATCAAAATATCCCCCTTTTCATTCTGAACGGACCCCATTCTGATTAGGGGCATTTGTAGGGTCCTAAAATTTTTTCCAAGGTAAGAAAATACCCCCACAATCTCTTTGAAGAAGGAAGAATGTACACCTACAAGTCGATCAAGGTGAATGAAATAAAATTGAGTTGAAAAATTAAGAAGAAACTTGAAGGAATTAATGTTTTCAAAGAATTTCATGTGGCCTACATACCATCATTGGGAAAGGACCCTGGACTTCATAGATCGCGAACCACCAGGTTTGTGAAAAGATCCGCGAACCGCTGTCCCATAGAGCGATCTCCATCGAATATGGTAGACCATGAACCATGTCACCAAAAGTCTCATGTGCATGAATACCATCCACATACCATTATGTGAGCTTATCAGTTCGCAAATGAAGTGAACTAACAGGGTTTTGCGAACCATCATCGCAAACCAAAGCCTCCGCAAACCCCAGATGGACCGAGTCTTCTGTGGGTCAGGATATCTCCTCATGGACCTCCTCAAATGGTGCCATGTTCCCAATAGATACAATTTATTTGATTCTATATAAAAGGATCATAGTAGAAGTATAGAGAACATAGACAAGACGGATGAATAAATTTTAAAGGGGAATCAGAGGTTGGAAGAAAGAGTTCAGATAAGACTCCAACTTCAGTCTCAATTTATTGATGAAGCTCGAATTGCGAACCACTCTCTCCATAGGTACCGCCGACCAAGAACTATAAAATGGGGGAAATTAATAATAAAAAGATAACCATGAATATAATTGGTGAACCGAAAACCACAAAATTATCATATTTAAATTCCCCACAATCCATAATCCACCAGACCCTCTTTCAATATGGTGCTCTGCATAGTGTACAGCTACACAGACTCAACCTAGTGCCACATACTGCATTAGTATGTGGATGGGAACCAAAGGAGCATGATGGGCCATGTACCACTATGGTACACAATTTTCTATACCCATTCCCATGCACCGCATCGGTATGAGGACAACCCTTCTTCCCACATACCATTATGGTATGCGGAGCACCCCACATCCCACATAATAAAAAAGTACCCAGAATGGGGTATTTTGGGTAATATTTCCTACGGTTCCAACCTCACCCTTCCATTAATGTCTAGTCCTCCATGATCCCTCCACTAACCAGTCCTCTGGTATCAGGCCAAAGCCTCCTCCAAATCCACCGGACCCGCATGATCATACCATCGGGTGCATCAGTGCACCCCTTTGAGACTACATACCCATGGTAAACTGAGTCATGAAGGCTCTCACCACCATGATTTGGGCTTCAGAAATGCCTGTGGGTCAACATTCCCATGGTAACTCGGAGTCCAACCATGGGATGCCATCGTGAACCTCCCCATTATAGGGGTTAAGGGTGATCAGTCAATTTTCCTTTCAATGAGGAATAATGATCAGTCTTAGGGGTTATGTTCGATCCACCCTCTGACGAAGAAAAAACTCCTCCCCTTCCTAAAACGTGCTCTGAGGCCCTCCCACTAAGTTATGTCCCCAAATGCTCAAGATTGGGCTACATGACCTTTAATGTCATTTCACATGGAATGGTTCATCGCTCCACGCCCTTAAGCACCACCACCCTGACCTCTTCCACTATAGGCTCTCCCTCCACCACCAACAAGGGAGGAGTCATGTTCTTTGTTGAATATTTCACATCCTATTTTTTCTCACACCGAGCATGAATCACTTGGTATTATAGGTTTCTGAAAACTAAAACATCCACACACATCTGAACTACGAGAACTATGGTTTCTGACTAACCCAGGATATGTAGGATGCCTACCAGAAGACCCGAGTTCAAAAGAGTGCCCATCCAAAAGGGTCCACCCAATCATGTCTATCAAATGGGAAGCTTCCATGAGAAATCCCCATACAAATCTCCACTATTATAAAATTGATTTCTGACCAAATCAGGATACATAGGACACCTACCAGAAAGACCGATCTCAAAAAGGGTTCCCATCTAAAATTGTCCACCCTACAATGTCCCTCAAATGGGAAGCTTCCATGCGTAAGCCCCGACAGATCTGAACTACGTGGGTTCTGATTCCTCTCCCATGGAGACATAGGAAAACTATATTATGGGTCCAATCCCAAAAAAAAAAGTTACCTTCCATCCCCCCTGGATGATGATGAACTCTAGAGCGATTATAATATGGCTCAAGTTAACATCACCTCTTTAGCATCAAATATATGCATGATTATGACGATCTCGTAAAGTAATGGTATCCCATGGACACAATCTTATGGAATAAACCAAGGATTTACAAGCATTTGAACATGATTAAAATATATAAGAGAGTCCAGAAACAGGAAATAATCCTCCCCCAGAAGGGTGCGGTGAGACTGAACTCCCATCCTCTCGACCAATAGATTCCTTAAGTTTCATTGGCTGAATCATAAATCAATGAGCACCTTCCTTTGGAAAATAGGTCCATGAATCATGGATACCAGGGCCGTTTTGAGTTATTGGATCCACAAATAAAACCGTTAGAGACCATTCGAGGAAGTTATATATGAGGAGGACCGATTTCACAAGTACTTGACCCCATGCAACTGCCTGCTGGGACCATCTGATCGTGGAACCTCCTTCGTAGTATGAAATAGGTGAATTGACTAATCCCCATAGGGTTAATCCAATATTCATTAAAGGATAATGATGCTGAATGGGTCGAAATAGAAGAAATGGTGAACTAGATGAGAACCCTTCCCTATAAAAAAGAGACGAGTGATGATCCTCATTGGACCATTTCCACACCACCCGAAACACACCACCTCATAGGTGTAACAAATATACTCATAGACCATGGTATATATAAATAACTTTCATGATACCTCAAAGAATACTGCAATCTATGATTATAGCATAGTTTTGTGATAACATTATATTTGGAAATGAGGCCTCAGTTTTTAGACTTATTAATGAGGTGATTCTACCTTGTGGTAATAGACTTATTCTACCTCCTGATGGGTGGTGCTTATATCCTTCAATGGATCCTATGAATAGACTATGTTCTACTGGGAAGTTGATCTCTCTTTTTGTTCAGGGTAAAAATATGTGTAGTTCTAGCATGTTACCTGGGATCTAAGGATAATTCATTAGGATAGATGGCTAGAAAGAACCTCTAACAGTTTATGATTCACTTTAGGATGCAGTCTAGGTTTTTAGCCATGCGAGTACCCCAACTGATTGAATAATTCTGTTCACAATCGGTATTGTTCAAGCAGTATCAGTTGGTTCCAGTGGTTCTGGAAGATGATTTAACTATATGTTGTCTGCATTATTGGTTATAGAGTTAGATATATCTTTGTTTTTGGGTGATCTAAAACCCCTTATTTGGTATTAGTTGAATGGAATAACATGTGGTGAGAAATCTCATCTTAGTTAGGAACCCTTATGATGGAAGACCCAATGAAGACACTTTTCTAAGGTTCTTTAGGGAATTTTTTTAGCACATTTTTTAGATATTTTAACAAAACATCAAGAGAATGAGTAAAGGGTAAACATCCCCCTAAATGAAATATTCATCTAACACTATCCAATCTATTGGTGGATAGTCATTTCCACCAAAACTAGATTGTGTTATGTTTTGGTTGATGAGCTACTTCGACATGTCTATATGAGGCTACTTCATAGAAACCCCTAGTTATGGTAAATAGGTTGTCAATGGAAGGATAGATTCAAGAAGTTGGATCTTATGGATAAAATACATTGAGTGTATTTTGATCTATGATATGTGTCTTCAATGAATTAGTTATAGTTTTAGCACTGGGTCATATGTCAGATTTCCTATAAAACATATCCTATGTTTAAGATGTAGAGATACCATTGAAGCCTTTTAGCTTGACCCTTATATTAGAGACTCCTATCAAGAGGATCATTGATCACACAGTTCTATCAATAGTGTCACCAAACAATGCAATGAGGTAGATGGAATATTGCGGAATAATTATTTAATAATAGTTTCAACCTATGATTGTTTCATCATTATAGGATAGTTACATACTATTCATGACAGGATGACTATTACTAATGGGGGTTGCAAAGTACGCATGTTATTTTCATGGTTCCTTTGTTCATGTTGAAATAGAGTCCCATGGTAGGGTAGTATGAGATCATTCATAGGATGATAAAATTGATTTCTTTTGAGTTTTCTAGTATGGCCCTTGGATCATTGGATACTATGAGATTTCAATTCTCTACGGTGTTGCATGTGCATGTGGGTTCCATCCTTAAGGATGATCCTTGATCACCAAACCATTGAGTTTCTTTCTGTATAGAATTTTACTAGGGATGTACCAATATATACTCTAGTATATTAGATAACCATGTATAGCTATGAGATATGGAGGTTTGGTTCGATGGATCTATAGGGCATGGGATTATTAAATATAGAGTGTTTCTATGTTTAGACCGGTGTTTTTCAGATAGGGGTACATGAAAGTTTGATGATAGGTGTGGATTGATTTCTAATACATTAAGTGACTCTCAGGGAGAATTACTCCCCTACCTTGTGAATTGATGACTTCTTCAACCAATGGATTGGGGTGATGGTTATCATGATCTTGATGTTCGTGAGGATAATGTACCAAGAATCCCTTTTTATAGACATTACAATTTCTTTGAGTTTATAATGAATCATTTTGGCATGTGGAACATCAAAAAAGAGTTTTTTGGGTCTTATGAACTGGATCCATAACCCTTTTTGGATCAGTTCATGGTGGTCTTCCAAAGTGACACTGCTTTGTACTGAATGTCTTTTATAGAGTATGAAAGACATTAGAGGGTGGTTTGGAAGACAAATTGAGTGTACCATGTTTATGGGGGAGATCACATAAAGTCAGTTATAGAATTATAACGTCCAATTACCTCACATATTTTCCCAAGACAAGGGTATGAAAGTGTACCTAGTAATAGTTGAGGTTATTTTAGCTCTAGGGTCACCCAAAATGCTGTGAATGTTGCAACGTTTCCATGTTCAATGTTTGTTACCTCACCACTTCTACAACATGTTAGGGTGTCCCAAAAAGTAGATACCAACTATGAGAAAATGCCTGATTAGATATCCACTGGATGTGATCTGGATATATTTTATGAAGGTGTGGATCAAATCTTCTCTGTTTGAGGATGTATTATGAAACATGTATTATTTCTTAAAGAGGTGATGAGGAGGCTATTTTCCCGTAGTAGTGAATCCATTTGTTTGTGAGGTTATATCATGGATTCATTAGTATTAGTATTAGTGGAAAAAGATTTTGTATCTTGTTATTGAGCTTAGAACTTGATGTAATTATTTATTTTAGGTGGAGGCAAAGGGGATCAGATAGAAGTAGAATTGGGATTATATCTTTCTGGTTTTCATGATGGAGATTTCACCAGTAATGATAGGTCATGACCTTGTCTTAGTGATTGTATATTGACTCACTAACATTTCCCACATTCTATCCATCTAAGAGAAGATATTAGTGTAGATAATGGGAAAACAATGTGAGAAGGGGATATTTTGGATTCATATAAATCCATCGATGGTCATTTTATACTTGCATTCTCACTTCATTTCATGATTATAGAGAGCATTTAGGATGCTAGAAAACCTAATAATAGTTGAGTGGTGTTTCTAACCTATATAAATTTCCTGCTAAAATGAACCATTCTTGTCCTGGAGAATATTCCTTTGGTGTCAATTTTTGTTTAAGGATATTTATGGGAGGAAAATATACCTTCAGTGGTGTTTTTATATCATAATAATTACCATTCACACACTAGTGCATCACTATTTGAGGTCATGTATTGGATAACCTACAGGTCACCATTGTACTAGTCAGTTCCAGTGGAAGATTGTGCTTATGGGCCTAGATTTGGTGCATGCTATGGTTGTTAAAGTTACATTCGTCCATGGGGTAGATGAGGACTTCCCAGGGTCACCCGGATTCTAATATAGTGTTAAGGGGTATTGGAAACAATGTAATTCTATTATTGTGATTCAAATGAGTTTTTTCAAATACCTTGTTTGGTTAGTGTGGTGGTATATTTCTTGACCCAATAACCATTGTTATACTATGCAAATGATTTGTTCTATGTTTCACAATTGAGGAGAGATATGCACTACTCATTTCACGATGTCGACCTAGGTGAGTCGGAAATTGATGGTGGAGTTATCTTTTCAACAGAACTAGTGGTGTTTAAAACCTGGTGGACAATACCATTCATGGGTGAGGTTTATTAATTAGGTTCATGATTTTTTGATTAATGAGAACCTCATAGTAAGAAAATTGGTGTGGGAGACTATGAGGAAATATTAGTATAATCACTGAGATTAGGTTTTAAATTTTAGGTAAAAAATTAATTCATGGTGGGGAGAGAGTAATGAATTTATTTTTTCAAAGTAAAACTTTTGAATATTTATAGGAATATTTTATTTTCTAGAAACTAAGTTGGCATGATATTTCGGGTCCTAGAGAGTCTTAGTATTGATATATTATAAATACTAAATATATTATATCACGCTTGTGTATCTTTTTATAAATAATAGAATAACTTATTAATGGATCATTTTATGGGAAATAAAACACCAATATTAATTCTGAAATAAATGATTTACCTTAGGAATAACCTGAGGCTTGTTGGTGGATTGAATAAGTTAATATATTTATTTATTTAATAACTCTAACACAAAATAATCACTATAAATATGTTATTATATCAAATCTCCATGGTTAGCAGTATAACCCTTGGAGGATAAAGAGGAATTGTAGTACATACACCACTAGAAATGATAAACTAGGAACATCAATTGATGATAGTGTTGAGGAAAATTGAGAGATGGATGATGATCATAAAGGTATCTTCAATGACATCTCTAGAGAGCGCATTCTTCACCATGGATCAATCCATTCTCCACATAGGACTTTTTTTTGGATTTTTTTTGAAATATCATTTTTAATACATGTGAATCATGAATCAATTCTAATAATTTGATTTATGAGCTGAATTTCAATTTTGGGGTGATGAATATATTTTATCCCTTGAATTTCTCGAACTAAAAGGATTATCCCTAACATTATTCTTGAATCTTGATGATGAAATGCATAAAATCAGTGGGAGTAGATATGATCAAATTCTATCTCCCTTCTTTTATATTCCTGTTATCCTCTCTTGATCACATTAACCATATTCCATGGGCGAATGGATATTAGAATTTCCATGGATAGAGAAAATATCCAAGTGCAAGGGGTTAGTCGAAGGCAGCCTGGAAATGAATCTTAACATACTATGGTGGTTCATAAGTGGGATCCATAGTGAGAGTGTTTTTTGTATGTGGTCTTGGGTGGGGGTTGTGTACTGATGGTAGGTATATGAGTTAGTGATGAGAAATACAATAGTTGATGTGAGCATGATTCTAGTGTGAGTAGGTCATAATAATTGCAACTAGTTCATCCTATGGTTCACCTATGTAGGGTTATAGGTGATGACACTATGTTTGAGAGGCAAGATATAAAGAATAAGATAATTGAATATAGAATAATAAAATAAAAGTCAAAAGATAGAGGAATGTATGTGTGGTACAGGGGTGAGTTTGGTGTGGAAGGGGGAATGAGGACTTGCATGACCCCTTATACTTTATATTATATTATAATATAATAACTATAGTAATATTAATACAAAAATTATTATTATTATTTCTATTATAGATTCTTATATAGGTTCATCATACAATTTTTCCTTGATGATATTTCTAAAGAATCGTGACCATGACATTGAGGTGACTGATTGGAGACCAATGTGGGTTATTTAATTCAGACTCATGGATTGGGATCATGAAGCATTGTTCATGTGTGGTATGATATATTTAAATTTTTCAATTAGTTTTTAGTTTGGGCATGTGAATATCCTATAATGATAATTCTTCCTTGAGGATCACAATAACATGCTTTTTTTTGGAATATGTTTATGTTTTTAGTGACATATTAGTGGAATTAGGTTTTATCTGATTAGGCCGATGAAAAATCTCATTCGTTCATCATACTTTAGTCTAGAATCATATTTGGGCCAATGAATAATCTATTCTAAGATGTTTTAAATATAAAACATGATGATGTACTTTGTTTTGACATTGAAGATTTGACATGAGGTGATACAAGAGTGACACATCATTCAGTGATACTTAACATGTGTTGGTTGATTGTATTCAATTCAATTATACAAATGAGGGTCTAGTTTGGATTTAAATCCCATAAATAGTATTATAATACCCTCTACAAAATGAGTTTGGGATGGGGTTCATAGTATATCAAATAATTCTTGGGTGTGGTCCTTCATCAATCATTATGACACCCATGGTGGGGTTTTTGGTATTTTTGTGGCCAAAACTACATGGATGGTGATTCTCTATCTTAAATGTTTAAGATGTTAAGGTTCATGTAACCCCCATTTTCCTGGTACTGATCACCTAAATGGGAATCTTCTCATTCAGAGATATAGTATGGTGTGTGCGTGTCCAACAATGGTTCATAGAGTGATCCTCTTTTAATGGGTCGACTTATATGAGATCCATATAGTACATCTATTATAAGAATTAGTGTTCATTAATTCTTGAATGGGGTCCATCATCGATAAATTCACTCATGGAGTGAGTTCTTCTAGATAGGTGTTACCCTCAATTTGAATCATGTGGTTGATAGTGGGTTGATACATATTTAAAACTAATCTTCCTTGTTGAGTATACATGTATTTACATTTTAATTATCATTATGTATCATATTTTTTATTGAAACACCTTCATAGAAAATCAAACCCTTATCTTGATGCTTTATGTTCGGTAATATCATGGTGTCCAACTCTGTATTATAATACTTTCCTCTTTCTGGTCTCCACCTGCACAAGTCATCTATTATAAAAATGGAAAATATTTCTATGAAGTAAATAGAGATCCCAGACTAGTTGAATGATAGTTATTTTGATATTTTTATATTCATATAAATGATAAATTTGATTGTAGTTCCCTCCATTAGAGAAGGTCAGCCATTATTTCCAGTAGTGGTGGTTTTGTATTTGTCCAATTATATACATTCAATTAATTTTTCTATACTTTTATTTAGAATATATGTTAGGAATGAATTATTGGTATCAATTTTGATATTTTATATTTCACAATTTTATGGTCTGGGAGATGTGTGCATGAATTTAGGTTCTTAGTAAATGGACTCATGTGTGTCTCATATTCATAATTGGCATTGGTTGGGGGCACCAGGATTTTTACTGGTGGGACTAGGGTGTCACCCTTGTATTACCTCTATAAATTGGGCCCCAACGGTTTCTTTTCTAAATTTTTTATCTTATACGATGATTATGTCAACCAAAGATGATTTTATTCAACGATAATATTTGAACATGTTAGTTAAAATGGGTCAGGATTTTGGTTTTTTACATTTTATTATTCAACAATTATTTTTTTCATGGGTAATTTTTTCTATCATATAATAAATTTCATGAAATTAATTAATATTGTTTATGTTATTGTAGTTGATTAAATAAATATTTAAAATTATTATTTATTTACTTATATTTATATATATATTTTTTTGGGTAATTATTTTCATTTTAAAAGTTTGTACCCAAGATTAAAATAATCTACCCCTTGTGTCAATACTGATCCACCCTAGAAAACATATTTGGCTAGAAGGAATATAGAGTGTGGATCTCTATGCTCAAAAAAGGACATAAGATAACAACTTTAACTAATGATAAAAAAATATGGGATGAATTTAACTCATAAATACTAGGAATATAAGAATAAAATAGAAGTAAACACCATAATGTAGGAATATAATTATGATACCATAATACATGTGTTCGCATAAAAAACCAAAAGAACAAAAATAAATTCCGTGATACATCACCTATGTCTACAACTACTTAAACACCAATAACTACCACATCATGAGTATGTAATGTCAATCTCGATCATTTAATAAATACATAAATCATTAAAAAAATATATTACATATAAGTGAGGATACAAGTGTAATATTTTGGGTCCTCCACCAAAACCAATATGAAATATAGATGATGCGTAAAAATTACATGGGGAATAAAAAGAAAAAGTTACTCATTACCTTACAAGGTCAACTAATTCCTTTACCTCTGAAAGAATCATGCATCCAAAACTGTACACATGTAAGGTAATTCAATATCATGGGATAGTCTGATGAGGTACCCATCAACCACTTCCACACAAAACTAGTCACCCTCACACCATTATTACATAAATCCAAGAGCTACCATCCTCTCCCATAACTATACACCACATTTCAGAAAGTATACAAAAAAACAACTAGTTATCCAAAACACCAGACCATATATCATTGTAATTTCACAACCCCATCTGCATACCAATTTACCATAGAAAATTTAATCATGAAGAAATCGACCACATAACCTGTTAATGTATAACCCCTGATCACCCTAAGATGGGAGGAGTGAATCAGGGTGAATACTATTTCTTTTAATGTGAGGGATCTTATTCCCACATTGGTAGGAACTTGTTAAACCAATATGGGGGTAAAATGTATTATTTAAACATTAAAATGTAGAGAGACAACAAATATATTTTATCTAGTTCTTCACTATGGTCTAGTCCATGAATCATGTATAGAAAGTGTGTTTCCAATACCAAAATACACTAATTTCCCCTAGTTATGGAATAAAAAAGTTTAAAGATAGTCACTCTGTCGGACACACTTCCTTTTCAATATTTTAAGGATTACACACTACCTCATTTGGTAAAAATCCATCAAATCACCCTTACCCACAGTCTTGGGAGAAGTATTACTCAGTTTAATGAATTTTAGGTCACTTCAGTAGAATTAAACAATAGTATTCATCCCTAAATATCATGATAAAATTATTACATCGATGAACTATATTGATACACTCAACATCATTGTTTATTTAAACCAGATTATCAAGAAATGTTGTTTATGAATCTCCTTTTTGAATCTCTTTGGTGAACCTCAAAACCTTCTCAAAGAAACCTTCCTCTATGGAACACGAATTCATCGGTGAAAACACAATAATCACAAAACACCTTTTTCTAACATACATAATCATCGGTCAAGGATAAGAGGGTATTTTAAATATTCTCAAGCTAACAATGAATAATTTATTAATGAAGCCATTATCATGTGTGATTTCTAAGTGTTTCATAATGTTCTCCAATTCTTTTAATGTCTAATGAAGTGGGGTTAGACACTTATTTATAGGGTCGACCTTTGGAACTGGTCCAACATCTCTAGAAATTTGTTTTGATCCACCAAATTCATGTTTATAAATCTTCTTCACTTGTGATGAACTTGTGATATTTAACCTACCCACCAAGCTTCTAATAGTCATTTATATTACCATAATATATTCTAACATTCACAATTATCCACTTCTCGTAGTTGTGAAGATTACCATAAGCCCGTCACACCGTTTGTGAATATTTTCATGAACCACCACATCTTAGAGAATATAATCTTTTATGAACCCCATACTTTTAGAACCACATGCCTTTACCCTATTTATGAAGAGTCAATCATAGAAAACCATCTTTCATGATGCTTGTGTCTCCCCCCCAACTTTAAGCACAAACATTTTGAAAAAACTAGGATGTGATTCCACCTTCAACACTATAGTCAGCTTGAACTGAAATATCACTTTCCATGAAGACTCTCTGACCAACCCCTTATTGATTGAAAACAAATGAAAACCAAGCTCTCTTTATAGCAAAGAACCACCAAGGTTACTATAATATCCTCCTTTGGGGTTTTTGGAAATGTGACTCTCATTGTCTCAAAAGGCATTGTATATTGTTCAAACATAACACCTAATTCTCATTATGCCACAAAATCATTATATGGTTTTAGAAAAATCCTTAGACCTAAAACCTTTAAAACATTGAATTTATCTATTATTCCCTATTGTACCACTTTTCCAATAATCTCAAATAACATGTATGTGTAATTTTAGAGCTTAAAATAGACTCCTACAATTTATATCTTCTCCACAATCCTACATAACTTCCATAAATAAATTAAAACATATAAAACATTGGGGTGGTCCACTTGTAATATCCTTATAAACTAGGAAGGGGATGAACACCAAGGTTAAACTGTTGTTTCTTGAATATTTGTTCAACCAATGACATAATAATAATCTCAACCACTTTTTCATCAGTTAAAACAAGCTCTATTTTAGTCATACCTTGTACAAAAATTTATTTGATGAAGATATATATGATCTCAATATGTTTTATATAAGACTATTGAACCAGATTTATTGTCAGATCTATCATGTTCTTATTGTCACAAAGAATTACTATCTTCTATTTTACCTCATCACCAATATTAGTCAGTTATTGTTTTATCCACAATAGTTGAGTGTAGTCTTTCATATTAGAGATATTCTATAATTTAGTTGTACTAAAATAAGTGATTTACAACTTATTTCTCAATAAGACCACACATTTATTAGCAATGAATAATTATCCACCACATGTGGAAATTATATCCACCACATCTACATCCCAATTATCATATAGAAAATATAATAATTTATTAACTCTTCCTCCTAAAAATTATAATCCAAAATTGAGAGTACTGTGAATATATCTCTTTTTTATTTTAACCGCTTTCAAATTCTCTTCTTTTAGATTACATTGGAAATTGGCTGCTAAGAATTTTGTAAAGAAAATATCTGGCCCGGTCACAGTCAAATATAATAAGAATCCAATGTCTCTATTGTATATGGTGAGATAAA
This sequence comes from Viscum album, assembly GCA_963277665.1. Lineage (NCBI taxonomy): Eukaryota > Viridiplantae > Streptophyta > Magnoliopsida > Santalales > Viscaceae > Viscum > Viscum album. The sequence goes on from OY728163.1 coordinate 549,059,411, forward strand.
AACGTATCAAATACTTATACTTTCCATGTTTTATTCCATCCAAAATTAGAATCATTAATGGTTTGGATTCATACATGTTGAATTTATTCAGCAACTCTCTTGCATGTTTTTACTGAGAAATAAACCTGTAATCCTCCTTCTAAATTACCAGTATCCCCATGAAGTGTGTGAGTTCACCAATAATAAAAATATCAAATTCTCATTTCATGTGATTAGATAATTCTTGCAGCAATAACTACCTTATTCTTCTAAAAATAATACCATCCACATATACATGCACTATAAATTTACCTTTCTGAGAATTATTCACATAGGGATTATGGTTGAAACTTATTTTTTTTTAAATTTGAGCTTATTTAGATAATCATCCAGTCAAGAATACCATGCTTGTGGTGCTTGCTTCATACTATAGAGATCCTTCATTAATATGTAATCCTTTGTCACGTAATTTATAATTTGAAATCCCACTTGTTGTTTAATGTAGAATTCTTATTCAGCCACTCCATTTAAGAATTCTGTTCTAACAACCATATGATAAAATTTTTAATCTCTCAAAATTTCCATTTCAAGGAAAAACTTGTTCATATCTATTCTAGATAATAGAGAAAATGATTTTTCCACATCAATTCCCTTAATTTTTATATATCCTTTACACACTAATCCCGCCTTGATTCTGATCACATTTCCATGATAACCAAATTTATTTTTAAAGATCCACATTGTTCCTATCACATTTTTATTTAAAGGTCACTTATCAAGATCACATTTCTGGTTCACGAAACATTGATCCAATTATTTATTTATGGCCTTAACATATGATTTATCCTTAGATGAATATTCAAATGAGGTTGGTTACATAATAGATACGAAGGAAAAAAATATTATTCATTACTTATTCTCCTAGTCTTTTTGGTTGTTGTCCAATCCCCAATGATGTTGGATTGAAAAATTTATTCTCTTTTATTTATCTTATGATTTTATGTTGATATTTATTCATTCAAGGGTTCTTATTCAGATTATTCTTTGAATCGTCATATTTTTGAGCCTAAATTGATTTGCAATCCTTCCACTAATCTCTTCATTTTAATATGTCTCATGTCCACTCTCTTCTTAATCTTTTATCATATCATCATATGTGATCCTCAAGGTATTTATGGTTTTATCTTCTATGATCTTCACATCAGTGATATACACAATTATATCAACATGATTATAGTAAAATTTTAAGGCACAATATTCATTCAATATCCAAGGAATATTCCCTTATATATAGAATCATCGTACCTTCATTGATTGCGTTCTTTATTTTAGAAGAAATATTTACTTCCAAAAACATGAAAATACATTAGAGAGGTATTTCTTCCCTACCATAACTAATATAGAGTCTTTAATTCTCCCATAAAAATATCTATAGGCTTTTGATTGTAAATTACTACTTAAATAACATATTTCCAGTAAGGACGAGAGATAAAAATATCAATTTGCATAATTATGACCATATTGTTCTCTAGTCGATTTCAGCATTCAACAAATCCATTTTGATGTGGGGTTCTCACTTCTACCACCTCATGAATTATTCCAAGGATTTTCAAGTAATTTTCAAAATTCAATGGCTATGTATTCTCTTCCATTTTTAGATAGCATAGCATTGATTTTTCGGTCATATCATTCTCAACTATTCAATGGTATCTTTTCATGCAATCAAGCACATTATATTTCCTATGTATAATCATTACACAAGAAATTATACTATAATCATTAATAAAAATAATATTTTCCATTTATATATATTTTACAACTACATTTATTGGACCACTTATGTCTTTGTGGATGAGATCAATCTCATTTGATACCCTTTTTTAGCAGATATGGAATTAAGAACATAATTCCTCACACGAAATATTAACATGTATTTTATTGTTTTCTCTTAAAATAGGGAATATAAATGACTATCATCAACTTAGATATCTTTTCCAGGAATTTTTAGTTAATTTAACCAATAATCTGATGCCACAAGTTATTTTCCACTTCAACTATCAAGTAATATATGTTCTCTTTACATTCATACTAGTATAAATTCTCATCTATTTTACATCCCCTCATGAGAGGATTTATTGTATGACCCTTGATAGTTCACCCCTTTTAATTAAATTTCACTTTAAATCCTGATTCATAAAATTGACTCACACTCATAAAATTGTGATGCAACTTGTCCACATAGAGAAGATCATTTTTTCCAATCTCATCATTTTCTAGTTATATACTTCCAATGCATGTGATATTTAAAGAAAAATATTTGTCAAAACATACTATTCCATTAACCCTTTTCTTATTTTTTTTAAATAAATATACATTTACTATCATAAGGATGATCATCTGCTATCATGTGTCAAGCTACTGCTATTTTTTGGGGATTTGATATCTATTTTGGCAAGGTTGGATATTTTTACTTTTCTTCTTTTTCATTCATGAGATACTTGATTGAGTAGAGACTAATGGTGGAATTATGAATCTATTTTCCATATGCATTGGTTTATCATCATTATATTGTACTTCCAGATGAGAATAATTATTTTCAATAGAAATTATTCTTGGATGGTGAGTATTGAATTATCTATGAGTTTTATAAGTATTATTCCTGACTTTCCAGAACATGAAACAAATATATTTATGACCATAGTTAGAATAATGAAAATATGTTCATATAAACTAGTTATTGTATATGATGAAGTATATGGTATCATTCTTCATTATTTACTTTCTAGTGCTTCCCCATTAAGATAACTCCTTAATTCTTCACAGTATGACATGGTATGGCCCAGATAACCACATAATTAACATTTCATAACTGTAAATTTCTTCTCACTTTGGTTCCCCATCATTTACCCTACATTTGTAAAAGTATTTGACTGGTGATTACTTCAAGAAGAATTAGGATAATTTTCTCTCTCTTTTCTGTTTGATTTGGAGCCTTCTTCATTGGAATATCATGTGCCTTTATGATAGGTGAAACTTTTTCCATCCCTCTATTTTGACCCATATTATTTATGACCTTTGATGTTTCAGCATCATATCCAATTCCACGTTTTTTATATGCATATTGATATATGATCATTCATGGATTTCTCTACTACCTTACAACCATTTTATCTCTTTCTAACAACTCCTAAGCTAAAAATCATCCAAATAATAAAATACTCTTTGTTTCCCATGATTTTGCTTCAGTTTCCAGTTTAATCCTTAGAGTAAAAAATTATTATTTAAGACCCTAAACTGTCTCATCCTCTTCCCACAGCATGTTTGTATGTTCATTGATGACTTTTTCTAGCTCTTTAATATTGAGTGTAAATTCCACAACTAATTCCAAAATTTTAGGTGTTATTGAATGTTATCCATCCCTGCTTCTAGTCGATCAATTTCTACTTCAAGAAGATCAACATACTATGATGACTCTTCCATAATTTCTCTTAACATTATATTTATTTTTATTTAATCATCAATTATATCAAGATCTCACTCAAGTTCCACCTTCAGATAAAACACTCTAATCAACTGATTATCATTATATTTTAAAGGTTCGATCTTTTCAACTGTATCCACCATGGACTCTTGGGTTTTAAATATAATATCTAGATCTTCAACCTCCAAAAATTAATTATCATATATTTATTCTTTACATATGAAAGAGTTTCTCATTAATTTTTTTCCTATTTAAATTATTCTATTTTAGAGAATCTATTTTGGAGGCTTCTTCATACATTTAACTTCACTTTTTTCACCATCAAACTTACACATTGAGAGGGAATTTGACCATATTTATCACATAAAAACACACTAGATTAAGATTTTATTCAAATATCCATTCCCCCCTATTTAATTCCTTGAAAAAAAGCGAAATATGTTCGTTTTCCACATTTTCTTTATCAAAAATATATTTTGAGACATCATGTTTTTCCATGGATTTGAATTCCATTTTTTGATTACACGATTTGATGCATTTTATTGTATGAATCTCATTTCTTAAGACACCAAACTACTTATGATACCATCAAGTGAATGTTTAGAGATATCCCTTTCCTCTAGGGATGAAACTTCAGGATTATATTGTAGTATAATCTTCATAAATATTTTAATCACAATTTCAATATATTTGATTTCCTCACCATGTCCTAAAATTTCACCAACAACTTCATTAATTAAATTATTAAACACGTCTCCATTTTTTGAGGATGAATTTTAAGATCATTTATACTATAAAAAAAATGGAGTTTTGTCTCCTTTAATTATTTTTCACCTTAATATATACATTCCAGTTTTTCCCATATATACTTGGATGAATTGAAACACATAATCCTTATATATTTTTTATTAGATATAGCTTCATTAAGTTTATTCTGTGGTTTTCAATCTACATAAATCATTTTAAGATCTAATTTGGTTATAGGTTGTATTGTTGCATCTGAAACCTGAATTGTCTCTGTAGTTGAAAAAATAAATTCATTTCCAAGAGATCTTAGATGAGATATCATAATGTTCATCCAAATCTGGATGTTTCTTCCATAAAAGTGGGAGAATATCCAGATGTTAATTGAATTCTATAAGAAATGATCAAAGGATATATTTAAGTCCAACAACCTATAGGCTTTGATACCAGTTATAGGACCCTGAAACACCCTAAGTGGGGAGGTGTGAATCTGGGTGTCAACTATTTCTTTTTAATCAATAGATCATGTTCCCACAAATGGTAGGAACATGAAACACCTCTATAATTGTAATGTTAAATAATTAAACATTCACATGTAGTGAGACAAAATATATGTTTTACATGGTTAACCACTATGGTCTAGTCTAAGGAGCATTCCCAAATAGTGTGTTGGTCATATCAAAATATGCCAATCTCTACTAGTTTTTTACTATATGTCACACACATAGCCTTTAAAATATTTTAATGATAGAAAATTTCCTTCATCAGAACAATTCCATAGACTCACCCTATACCACATCTTTGGGAGAAGTCTTACTCAGTTTAATGGCTTGAAAGTTAGTATAATAGATTTCCATTTAAGTCTTTTTCCTTGACTAGATTGAGAATATTCTTGCATCGATTTCCTAAGTTGATTCACCCAAAAATGTTTTCTTAATTACAATGTTCAAAAACTATTGTTCACGAAGATCCTTCTCAAAGCACTTTTTCAATGATCACAACATTCATGACAGATACATCCTTTATAGAACCCTAAGTCATCTTTGAATAACAATTTATCATGGAACTCCTTTTTTCTGAGATACCTATTCATTTTTCAAGACTAAGATAATATTTTCATGATGCTCTTACTCACAATGAATACATGATTTGAAAAGAACATAGAATTCATGAATATATAGTTTTTAATCCTTTACTCTAATTATATATGTTTATAATTAAGTGGGTGTTGGTGACAATCTATAGGCTCAACCTTTCTGGATGATCATACACCTTCAGATAATTTTTTCGTGATCCTCCAAATTATTTTTTGTGAAGATCCTTCAGTTATGATGCTCTAGTGAAATTTAATCTACTAAAAAATATTATCTTAGTAATATATATTACCATAAAACCTTCATGAATTCACAATGCTCCAATTATCATAGTCATATAGATTACCTTCAACCCATCGTTCCATTCAAAATATTTTTTTGTGAACCTCCACATCTTCACGAATCTCATATTTTTTAAACCAATCCTTCATGAAACCCATTCCTTTAACATATTGATGTATATTGAATCCTAGAAAAACGCCATTCATGATTATTATCTCTTCCCCCTTATTTTGAGCCTAAATAGTTGGAAACCATTATGAAATTAACCCAACATAAACATTGTTGTCAGGTTGAACTATAATATCACTTTCCTTCAAGACTCTCGAATCAACCCAATATTTATTGAAAAAAAACAAAAACTAGACATAATTTTCATCAAAGAAATACCTTGGTTTCAACACTTCCATCATTTTATATCCCCCACCATGCACCAACATTATAAAAATATTACCTCAATCCATCTGATCCATACTATATATTCATGATTTATGGGGGGTATGGAGTGGTTATCCTTTTTTAAAATGTTCATTCCAGATGTTATCGGAAAACCTTGAACCCAAACCCTCATACAGGAATCTGTCACATTACCCGAATCCTTTGGTGGTTTATAATAAATAATATAAATAAAATGAATATATAATATCACACCATCCAAAAATAATGTAAATTAACTAACACATATCACTAAATTCAAAACAATTACACCACACATCAATATCTCTATCACATCTAGAAAAAACATGAAAAAACATATTCACCAAAACAAAATAGTCATATGAGAACAAAATTTTTAACGATAATCAATATTTATCCCATTCTATATTCATTATAATTCATGGTAAATTATTAATTTGATAGTGATTTATTTGTATTAACTACCTAAAATATTTTTATACCTCCTTTGTCTTATAAGTATTTATATAATTACCTTATTAATATTTAATATCCTTAAAAAATTCATTATTATATATTTTCATTACATTAAAGTTATTTATATTTTACATGAAAATTAATTATCATCCACTTCAGTTTCTTATAAGAACATCCCTTTAAATATTATTTTTTTGAATATATTTACTAAGAAATATTTTTATTTATTTATGGAACATAATTATCAAAAACTAATTCCCTTGCCATAAAACTAATAATTTAGATAATTAAATATCTTCTAGATAATTTTATATTATCATGGTATGAAAAAATTAATCTTTTAATTAATTACAACATCATTTATGTTTCTCTGCAACTATAAAACAAAAAATAACATCTACGCAAGGGACATCAATACTAACCATTATCACATTAAAGTTACAAGGAAATAAATTCAACTATATTCACAATATCCCCAAAATATCATGTACCAATGATATTATTATAGGAGTAAAACAATAATATGTAATATCCCATTCTTACACAATTTTCTTACAACATTTTACCATAATAATCATAACATGATTTACAAGTATAGTAGGAGTCATCATGAATTACCTACATCAAATTGAGAATTTATTCTGATTCATTAATCTATGCATAATTAATTAGATATGTTGATTATTGACTTATACATACACCTATAGTACTATCGTTAAATTGTTTTTAAACTAGGTATATGATAAAGCACATATAGAGTGACAACGTTTTCATAGTATCATGGAATACATTAAACCTAATAAATAATATTAAATCAATATAAATTAAATAAACTATAATCATGTGGTCACATATACCATTTTAATTGATTGATATATGTTATTATCCAGTATTGTTTAGTGAAAATAATAACTTATAAGAAAAAATAGGTATGATAATTACTCAATTATCATATAACATTATAAGACTAATTTTTAATCCCCTACTCCAAATAAAGATATGATAATTGTGTCAAAATAATAAGGATGCATTGATTTTCAAATTTAACTAGACACACTGTAACTCAAAAAAAATACAATACACATCAATGCATCACAAAAAATTAGACAAAATCCAACATAACTGATCAAAATGTCTCATTATTGGTCAAAATAAAAAATAAAATAGATGAATATTTAAGGAATGGTGAAATTAATTGAAGGGAAGGTTGGATATATAACCTTATGTCAAGAAGTTATCATGCATACATAGTGCAATGATTAACAATTAATAAATGTTTAAAATAAAACAACCAATAATTCTTTTGTTGATTTTGGCATGCGAGATAAAGGATATAATAACAATCTAAATGGGAAGGTATAAATTCTTAATAATGTCTTAGGAAATTCTCCCCTCAAATCCATGGAGTGGATATCATGAATAATGAAAGGGATTAATTAATTAATAATATGGGATATATAACATTAAAATAACTTAATTTAATGTTATTATCATAAAATTTTTTCATTAGTAATGATTTTTTCCACCACTACTATATAGTGGACTTGGAAAAATCACTTTCAGGCTTGATCCTTGACATAACATATTAACCTTCATAACATACCTATCAAGATACATTATTTCCTCATTTTAATTACAACTAGACCAAAATGGTCACTAAAAAACAAAAAATAGAAATTGTGAATTTTAGCTATCTTCATTTATTATAGTGATTCAACAAATACATATCAAGGTAAAAACTATAAAATTACTCAAAGAAAATATAGATATAATAACCATGAGATAAAACAAACTAAAATTGTTGTTTCACACCCCAAATCTAAAAAACATTAAAATGAAAAAAATGGGAGTTCCCATTTATAGATAATGGATTTTAATAATAAATATACCTCTTAAAAATTATCTCCTCCACCATTAGGAATGAAAACAAAAATTTCTTCCATTGAAAACCCATCGAGCACAACTAAAAAACCTATAAAACCTCAAAAAAAATTTATAGGACCATTAATGATGTGAGGATCAATATTAGATAACTCTAAAATGGATATATTTATTGGGATGAAATATAAGTGGTGTGGTATTAATTTAAAACATATTGGAAATTCCTCCCTCAATTCTAACAGTTCTATAAACTATATTCCTATAATAATAAAATGGAAGAAGTTTTCAAAAAAATGAATATGTGACCATGTGAAATATCATATAGAAAAATATGGAAACATCTAATAAAAACCATATAGTGAAAAAAATAATTATTCTTATTATGTGGTCAATTTTAAGGATCCACAATAAATATTCCTCCACAAAAATAATCTCTCCAACTTGAAACACACAACTAGGATTGTGCATATTAACTCATAACAACATTACATTAACTAAAATAAGTTACTGGAAATGTGACTCCATTTTGAACTAAGTGAATATGAAGGGGGTAATATAGACATACATTGTTAATTTTTTGTCAAATAGATCTAGAAAAATTCATCATAATGAATATTTAATAAATAATTTTAATTCAATAAATAAGATATTTAACTTTATTATCCTTGTAATTACCATTAGTCTAATAACCTAAGTCAGTGTATACTTTATTACATTGGAACTAAATTCAAGTTATAACATCCCAAAGGACAAGATAGTTTATCAATATGGGATGAATAGATATATACATGAAATTCCCATTACAATTTAAACATAAAACAAAAAATGGTTTTTAATGTTTTTATTCCCCTTAGTATATCCTTAAATTTCAATCAAAAAACACCTCCCAGTATATAAGGAGAAATAAAAAATATGAAATGATTGATCTTAAATACTAAGTAAGGGTGATATTATAGTTGATGTTATCACAAATAAAGAGGAATAATCAACTTGGAAAGTTAAATAAATAAATAAATCTATTTAATCAATAAAATTGGAATAAATTGGGTGAAATAAATGATGAGGAAATAAATCCTTATATATAATCACAAGTGACTGAAACTTATCCATGGTTATTATAACTAATATAATTATAACTTGGAAATTAATAAATAATCTCATAATGGGGGATTAATAATGTTGGACATCTGAGACTATAAATACTATTCTTAATACAGTTTAAATATATTTGTGTAATAACATCTAATTTGGAAAACTGATTTTTCTCATGAGACCTATCCATGTATCTATGGGATATCTATAACCATTACCTACCCAAAAAATATTATTTCCAATTAATTATTTATATAAAAGTGGTGAAACATAATGAATACAAACATTTTTATTAATAAATAAAATAAAAAATGACAATAAATACGCCAATAAAATAAATAAATCATAATCCATCCTCAATAATATAGTGATTGGTAACAAAATTGTACATACTCAGTAAAATATGTCATAAATTATCCAAATAATTATTAATTATGATTAGAATACAACATATATGTAGTTATAATAAACAAATTATTTCATTGATGAATAAAAAACAATTAAAATATCAATTAATTTTTTGAGGAAAATAACCTTATCACATAGATATTAAACCTTTTAAAATAAGTTCAATAAAATTATGAAAAAAATTTATTCAAAAATAAAATTTAAAAATTTAAAAAAAATCTTTTAAACATAGAGTTTTCAAGATCGTGGAAAACTCAGTTCGTGTTGTACATATTAAAAAAAATATTCCTTTGACATTTTGGTAAACCCAAAATGATCCCTTTTTTGAAAACATCTTGAAGATTCATTTTATTTTATTTTTAAGTAAAAATGGTTAAAAATATATTTTTTAAATCATTCGTAAAATAGTAAAAATATTTTTGAAGAAAAATTATTTATGACCAAAGATATAAATAAAGTCAGATTTTTTAAAAAACTTTTTCCCAATACTTGTATGTACTAATGAGTGGAAATTTTTACTATTATAAGAAAAATTTTACTATTATAAGAAAAATTTCACTAATAGACATTTGAAAATAAAATAGATTTATTTTAATAAAGAAACATCAAATTATTTACCCAATGGAGGCTTAAACAAAAAGCAATTCTAAATAGTGATGAGATTGTGAAATAATACCTTACCACTTTGGTAACATTTGAATCATAGCACCATGAAAGAAATAAAGTCAAATGAAAAATTAAATAAAATTATGAGAAATATATTTATGATATAACGTATCAAAATTAGAAATATATATTCCACACAAATGATTATGTGGTGAATAGGATGTGTGTCTCATTGAAGTAAAAGTGAGATGAGAACCCCTTACCTCAGTGCCAATTTTCATTGACCATATATATACCTATTATGTAATGGTTTTAATAATGATATTACTAAATAATATAGTAATATTATTATTTAAAATTTCATATATGACCCTATAATAATATTATACCACATTTTTGTTAAGTATATTTCATTATTTTTATTCTTTCATGTGGTAATTATCTTGTTTTCTCATGTGTATTTTGTCATGAATGTTTTGGTTGTCATAAATTATATATAAATAAATTATATGAAGAATTATAATATTGTTTTTAATATCATATTTTGTCATTAAATAAATTATTATAATAATTCATGAGTGTTGGTCATGAAAAATGAGTCACACCACTTTGTTGGGACGGTCGGTTGTACGTACACACATGTGATGATATCACTTCATTAACGAGTGATAGTGTATGGGAGAATATGAATAATTTTACATAATTTATATTATTTATAAAATAACTTATATATTTATTAATTCAATATTATTAACTTCCATTAAAAATTTATGTAAAAATGAAAATGGCATAGCTTTGGAAGGTGGTAATTTGTGTTACACATGAGGGACATTATAGTATTTTAAACGTGTTGGAAACTAAGATAGTATATGTGATATTATGATTATATATGTATAATAATTTTATAAATATCATATAGGTATGTTATATAAATCATTATATCTATCCATTAATGGTTGAGATGGAAATCATATTACATTGGTTCACAAGATGATAATATTTTTTACACAAGGTCATTGATTTCATTTCACATTTGCTAGGGGGTGAGATAGATAATTATCATTGAATTACCATACTAACATATTAGTATATGGTAGATAATGTTTTATTATATTATACTAATTAATACATAATTTATAGCGGACATAGAAGAAAGAAAAATGAAATTGATTTCATAAGATAATAACCTTCTTTTTGAGAAACCTCCTTTCGATCTCGTCTTAAAGACCATAGGGATAATGTTTTTTGAGGACCATCAGCTCTATAATATCTATAAGTATGTTTGGGAGATATTTTCATTTGTTATTTTCTATCCAATGGTCCTTTTTAGGTGTTATGAAGTGAGGGAGGGAGTTCACTTTTAAATGTGGGGAAAGTGGACCTCCTTGGAAATTTCATGGAAATTTCCCAACACTATCCAGGATGATTATTTAATTCACATTAAAAAATATTAAAAATAAATTTACCCCCTATTTTTGGACAGGATAACATGTAAATGTTTCATGATAATAATATTTTTATAATTTGGTGCATCAGTTTTAACACTTATGTGCTTAGTTTTACATCCAATAAATCAATTTTACTTTAACTGAGGTAGCTAATTTTTACTATTTCCACTATTTAATTTGGGAAAAAATTTTTATACTATATTAGATTTTATAAATTATCCTAATTAATATTTTTAAATTAATTTTTATAAATTAAATTCATATAAGTAGAATAACCCAACATAAAATTTTAAAAGTAGATGCAATAAAAAAGTGGGTTTTCAATGGGAAAATTTTCATGAGTATCAACAATTTTAATATCATAATTCAGTGTGAAATTGATTCCAATGACCTAAATTTTATCTAATATAATAAAAATGAACTATTATACCTTTAAAATTAATATAAAATGTTATTTATATTTTTAAGTAATTTAAATGAAAATAAAATATTCAAATAAAAATTAGTATTTTCCCTATTTATTAAAAAATGAAACCTTTCTAAAAGAATCCAAAAAATCACCCAAATCTATTTTTATATGATTATTTTAAAAATTAATTTTATTTTATCAAATAATTTTTCCAAAAGTTAAAAAATAATTTTATAATATGTTTATAAGAAGCAATGAAACTGTACTCTTATAAAAAATACAGTTTCTCAAAAATCATTACTATTAATTTTAAATGATTAATATGTTATTTCTTATCAATAGATATCCAATTATTTTTTTATATAAATGATAAAACCAAATAATTTTATAATTTATTTATTACTATAATTTCCAAAAATTTAATGGCCACGTTATAATAATCAGGTAAGAATAAATATATTTTAATAGAGTATCATGATTTGTTTAAATCATGATTTGTGTGCATTGTAAGATATTGAGGATACATAATTTATTTAAAAATAAATATATAATAAAGGCTATGGGAGAAATATTTCCATATAATATTTGGTTTTCATTTCATATTTTCTATTGAACATGATTTTCTTTTTTTAAAATCATAGGGTGTTACATCTATGCATTTTAAATAAACTACATCCTCGCAATTTAATCCCGATCTTAGTAATAAAGGGATTTATATATGAAAATATCTCTTTTGGGGACCAAACTCGTAAAAAGGGATAATAATAATTCATATTTATAAGTGGTAATAGTAAGTAAAAAGTTCATATATAATAACACATTACTAGTTTTTCATGTTGGAGAATATTGGTGGGAAATGAAAACATAAAAATGGACGGGAATAAAAAATGAAGGATTAATAGATTTTGATAAAGATCATTGATGATAATAATTTAGGTGACCTAGAGAAGTTTAATGACCACTATACCATAAATATATTATGAGTCAAGGGACCATTTCAATCATTGAAAATGATAGTACTCAGAAAACATTTTTCTTGTATCCATTACCTGGAGTTGAGGTATTAATTTACCACCTTTACTGACAACATAAGAACATTTAGTGGCATGATATATTTCCTTAATGATGAATTCATCATTTATATGTGGTTTTATCAATTAATAAATTATATGTTACTCTACATAATGAATATGAAATAGTAATTTCTATTCTTTAAGCATTAAAATTAATAATTAAGATATCATTACCTCAAAAGAATAATGATAAGACATTCCTCATATATATATATAAATATATATATTTTTTCAAGAAAAAAACGGTTAGATATAGTATTCAAATAACACCTAGTGCTCAACATAATCGATCCCATACATTTTAGACCTGAATAATCATCCAAAATTTTTTTATTCTAGAGTCGAAGTCCAATTTTTTTTAAGTAAAGTCACCAAATCCAAAGTATATTCCCTAAAAAATTAATGTTTATTTTAATTTCACATTTAAAATATTTGAATTCCTGGATCACCAAAAAAAACCATAATGAATACATGAATTTATCCAAATATAAAATATTAGGTTGTCAAATATATTACAAAAATCAATCTATATAGTGAAGTTCAAAAAAGATGATCTAAACCATAAAAAAATCAAACCAAATTCATGCTCACTAACACTATCGCATAAACACATCATTATTATATCAACATTAAAAAAATATTAAGGGTATTTTACCCTTAATAATGTATTTGACATGAGGGTTTTCTTGTAAATGAATAGAATTACTTGGACATTTGTAACTTTCAACATATGCTCACTAATATGTGATAAAATAGTACTATAATACAATCCTAATACATTTAATGATTATTAATAACATAATTATATTAATATAATCTTGCAATAAAATTATTATTTAATCCAAAAATAAGAAATTTATCATTACACTTTGTTTATGGTAGTAACATAAACCTGACCATGATTACTTATCTTCTTTTTATGAATATTCTCTTAATGATTGGGGAATTAAAAAATTTAGTGCCTCGTATACTTAGAGTTGCTGCATTAAACATTATATATTTCATTCTTTCCCTTTAAATTATGACCATGGTTCCCTTTCTCTCCTCACTTGTAGTATTATCTAATCCCCTTTAAGCTAGTACTAGGTTGTTTCTTCCCACAATTATCACATGTGGGAAAACCCTTATTTCCCTTCCTCCTCAAATCTATGTTTTTTATATTCTATAATTTTCTTATTTGGATTCCCTTTAAAGCCATAATACGTTGATAATTAGTTATCTATCTCGGTACACATGTTACTATGTCCTCTTATAATGAAAATGTATGGGAAACTATTTTCTATCAAAATATTGGTACAAGGTTATCAATACAAAAACCATTATGACTCTATAGATTATGTGCATTGATATGATTCCCATTTTTTCTCTTAGGAACCATTTCTATATGATGTAATATACTATATTATATTATGAAAATATGAAACATAATTTTTTTCCCAAAACTAGTGAAATATATAACGTTAACTAAAAAATCTAGGCACAAATAATCTCATAATCATATACGTGGTTTCACCAGAGATATCATGATTTTTAAATATATTTAGGGATAGATAATATAATATTAATATACATGGGTTCTTTGGGGATATCATTATATTCAAATCATTCATAATAGTTGGTAAATAAAATTTGAATTATCTTATGTATATCCAATGGGAGTGTCTAACAATTTTCATAGTAAGGCTTGTTATTATTCATTATGTGATGATAAGGTAAATCCTAAATATCCTTTTCTAGAGTTATTACCCATAGATACATATATTTTATAACCACAGATATTTTTAGTGTCCATATAGGGATGTATTTCATGAAAAAACTAAATAATATCTTCCTTAAAAAACATCACCATTTCTTCTACACATTTCTTCAAATTATATCACGGGGTTATTTTACCTTATCTAAGTTTTCTAAATATAGTTCCTATGTTTTCTACAAAACACATTATATTTCTTACTATATTGACCATGAATCCAGTAACCCATAGCTCATGACTACTTTATTACATTTAAATAAGATACATGGTTTCACATATCGATGAAATGAATAGTTTATTAGTCTTTTTAAACTGGATACATTATTAAAATTATCATTACATTTTTCATATGAAATACAAAAAAATGTTTTCTTTTTTAATGATATTATTCCTTTTATAATATCCTATATATTAATAAAAAACCCAATATTTTGGGGAAAATAAAACCTCATAAAGTGTTGAGAGAAAATTATTATTAATGGAAAAATTATAGAGGATGTTATAAATAAATGAGATTAATCTATATGTATTGTTAAAAAAATTAAACACATGACATTTAATCAATAAAATAAGGATAATATGGAAGAAATGATTAATAATGAAATAAATCGATATAAATAATCACATGATCTTGAAACTTATTAATGGATATTCTAACTGAAATAATAATCACATGTAAATAGTTAACTAATATCATAATTAGGGAATGCATAATTGAAAACATAAAAAACTGTCAATAAATTCATCAAGACATTTTAAATCTATTGGTAGAAACCTATCTAATCTAGCCAGTTGACTTGTCTCATGAGACCTATCAATTCATTAAAGGGATATATATAAGGGATCCCACCCATAATATACAATGTGCAATGAAATCTTCATATTAATTTTTTAAATCATACTCAACATAAACATTAATATTAGATTAAAAGAGATGAAATGTTGATAAATACACCAATCAAATAAATATAAACATAAACCATAACGATTAATATAGTGAATGATAATAAAATTATACATATTTAATCATAATGGTCATAAACTATCGAAGGATACAATTAATATTATTTCAATACAACATATCTTTAGTGGATCATGAGTATAATAAAGGTATGATTTCATCGATCAATATAAATACCATAATTATTTCATTAAAAGATTTTTTTAGGAAAATAAACTTTTCACTTTTAAAATCACTTTTTAAAAAATATCACAAAATATTTTTAAAAATTAATTTCTATGAAAATAACCTATGAATACATGTAAAGTATTCATTAAATAATTGTGTTTTCATGAAGGAGTAAAATTCTATTCATGTAAAACATGTTAAAAAGAATATTCCTTTCACATTTTTAGTAATAGACAAACTGGCCTTATTTTGAAAACATCATGAAGGTCCCTTTTAATAAATTTTCAATAAACATAATGTGGGAAAATATATATTTAAATAAATAGTAATTATTTTTTTAAATAATTATTTGTATGAATTATGAATTTTCATGAAAAATGAGTTTTGACGGAAGTGAGAAATAATTTTAAATTTTATAAAATATATATTCCCAGTAATTTTAAATACCAATGAGTATAAAATAGAAATATTACTTGAAAACATTAACCAATAACTAGTTTATAAGTAAAATGATTTATTTTAATATATAAATATAAAATAATTACCCAAATAGAGACTTAGACAAGAAAACCCAAATAATGATGAGATTTCGAAATAAACCCTTACCAAATTGGTCAATTTTTCATAATAATCCCCATGAAATAAATAAACTAAAAATAAATATTAAGTACTATTAGTATAAATAGATTAATGATATAACATATTAAAATGGTATGTAAATACACAAAAAAATAATAAGTTATGAATTTGGCATATGCCTTACGCATGTAAAAGTGAGATGAGAAACACATACTATAGTGACAATTTCTATCATATGTATTTTTATATCCTGTATAATTGTTTCAATATTTTTATTAATTTATACCAAAACCATAATAATGTTTTTAATATCATATATGATCATATTATAATATTTTCCCACCCATTTTTAGTGTGATTTCCTTATTTTCATTGCTGGTGTTAAGTGCCTTACTTTCTCATGCAAGGTTTGTCATACATGTTCTGATTATTGTAAATAGGGAATAAATACATCATTTATAGAATTATAATATTTTTATAAATATCATATTTACTAATTTTATACATAATTATAACCATTCTGTAATGATGGTCTTAGAAAATGAGCCGCATCGCTTCATAGAGACTATAGTTCGTACGTACACACAAGAAACAATAAAATTACATTAATTAGAAATTCTATATCATAAAATATATCACATATATTTATTATATTTATCCTTATTACCTTCATTTTATAGTGTTTTTGAAGAATTAATCACATCTCTTCGTGTGGCGGTAACATGTCATACAAGCGAGCGTCGTTATCATATTTTAATCATAATGTAATATAAGTAGGTATATGTCATATTATAATTATATAAGTACAATAAGGAATTAAGTATAACAAAAAAAATTAAATCCATCATTAAATATATTAATTATATGTATTGACATAAAAATAAATACATTGGTTCGTGAGGCGGTAGCCAACCGTACACATGATCAATGATTTCGTTTCCTATGTCATAGAGGATAAGTGTAAATATTATACCATAAAAATAATAATATCTCAAAATTTGGTATATTTTTGTGTTATTATATTTTTAGTGATAATATATAATTAATGGTGGAAAAATTAAAAAAAATGAACTAACTTTATTAAGGAAATTAACTCATATAAGAGAAACCTCCTTTTGATATCCTCTTAAGGACTCTAGAGGTTGTCATTTGGGATGAACAGAAGGTCTAGGATATGTATAATGATTTTAAGGAGATATATATTCACATTTTTCATTATAAAATAGATATAGGGATATGTAAAGAAGTTTTGGGGGGATTTATATTTAATAAGTGGGGAAAGGAGACCTCTATGGAAATTACTTGAAAATTTCCCAAAATAATTCTGAATGACAAAGTCATTATATATATATAACCTTCCAAATAACATTAAGATTATTTTTGGGATAAAATAAGGTGAAATATTTCAATCCAATAAGACTTTAAAATGTTTTTAGTTCATTTTTTACCCTTATATTCTCATTTAAACCCCCGATAAACCCATTTTACCTTGAATGTGTTAATTTAATTTTTATCTTTCAGAAATCATTTTGGTCAAACATTAATTTCTACCATTGAGGTAAAATAAATTTTGATGATTCAAAATATGGAATCGATTTTTCCGAATTCTTTTGTAATATTTTTAATAATCCAATTTATTCTTATAACTTCATATGTAATGAAAGTTTGTGATTTAAAAGAGAAAATTATCATAAGTATAGCTGGTTTTAATAGAAAATTTTACTAATAAATTTATTACAATTTTCTTAAGTGTATTGATTCTAAATTAACTAAGCTAATTTAATTTTAAAACAAATTTAATATATAATTTATATTTTTAAATAATTTAAATTAAAATATTTTTCTTGAAAAAACTAATATTTTTCACTATTCATTGTAAAATTAAACTTCTAATAAAAATATAAAAACTTTTCCTCATATAATTTTGAAATAATTATTTCCAAAATAATGATAATGTTTTCAAATAATATTTCTAAAATTTAAAAATTTATTTTTTCATATTCGTGCAAGAAGTGATTATGATAGAGAGAATCAAAGTGGTAACCACATTGGAGATGGAGTAAGATTATAAACTTATCTTTTACATATCATAGTAACCCACATTATAGAAATAGTTTCTCATAATTGTTTTAATAAATAATGGTTCTGATTAATAAAAAAGAAAGAATATTACTTGGTCCATTAAACAATATTCAATAATCATTTATATATTATCCCATGTTCTCTATCACAACATATGAATGGAAAATCACATTAATGAGTAAAACAAAAGTAATAACCCCATTAAGAAAATAAAAATATACCATATTCCATATATAGTCATTAAAAACACATATTCTATTCATCATAAATTAATTTAAAACCCTATAGGATAAAATTTTGATTTTTTGTAGTATAAAATAATATTAACATTTAATTCAATATGCTAATGGAATATTTTATATAAAATTAATTACTATATAAGGTAAGACCCATAATTATTTATATTAATTATACATTTTGATGTTAAAATATGAAAATCATCAGAAAAAAGTATTATAAATATCTATTATTGATTTTAATTAAGTATAATTAACATATAAATCATGTATTTTTAAATTATTATACAAATTAAGGAATAGGTATGGATCTATATGTCATTTGAAATTGATGAATAAATTTGAATTCTTAATTAAAGAGAAACATAAATAACAAAAAAAAACCAATTAAATAATAGAAAACAATTAGTATAAATAACCCAAAGGAGAAATATAATGTTTCTCTATAAGATGAATATCAATATAACCACCAAAAAATAATTATATGATTCCTCGACGTAAAAAAAGTTCAACAAGGATAATCTGAAACCTCCATTATATTCTTGGTTAAACCCCTTTATGAAGTTTTGGTTTTTTATCCCTTGTTGACACCCCTAAAGTAACCCCTAGAAACAAAAAAATATATAATAATGGTTTTTTAGAAAACTATAATGAGACGGTGCATAAGAAGATGAGAGGAAATAGAACCTACATGGTGAATAATCCATTAAAAGGTTCGAATAATTGGATGAATAAATGGATTATAAGTGGGAGATATCTAAAAAGGTTGGCCTATATGATACACCCCCATATTAGTGGAGAATGTGATTTTCTCCCTCCTATAATTCAATTAATAATAATCATCATCATTATCTTTATCCTATATTTAATAAAAATTATTATAGTTAATATCATATACTACCATTGAAATATTTAATTTTATAACATAAGATAAAAATAAATAAACACTACAAAAAAATATTATAAAAAGGATAATATTCGATATAAATCACATCATTTATATAACTTTTGAAAAAAAAGTTATATGATATAGTTACCCATTCTTAAAAAATTATCACTACAAACCCTTTAAGGAA
Source organism: Viscum album (assembly GCA_963277665.1). Classification (NCBI taxonomy): domain Eukaryota; kingdom Viridiplantae; phylum Streptophyta; class Magnoliopsida; order Santalales; family Viscaceae; genus Viscum; species Viscum album. The sequence continues at coordinate 549,079,633 of OY728163.1, forward strand.
AAAAGTTGGAAAAAGTGAAAATAAGTCATCTAACAATTTTTAATTAAAAATAAAAAAAATAATTATGTTTTTAAGAGATTAATGATTGAAAAGAAAGGTCCCCAAATCCATTACACTATCTATGCACTACCAACAAGATTTCACAATATCGTCAAGGTTCTCTATACATAATCCCCATTTCTAGGAAATGTAACTCTTTACCATAGAATAATATTTTATAATTTACCCCTTTTCTAAAAACTTATATACAAAAAAATTTATTTAATTGACTACAAAAAGTGGATTTCATAATCATCCTTACTAAAAATCATTCCATCGAGATGAATTTAATGTAAAATTAGAAATTACCTATATTTTGGCACAAAAATAAAATATAATTTTAAAAACTCATCCATACAAAACCATTATCAAATATTTATAATGTAAAAACCCTTATATTAGGATTAGCTTTGATTAAAATAGAAAATATCATAATGTAACTATTTACTAATGTGATAAATACACATGAATATTCAAAAACAAATCCATATATTATTTAATATTTTTTAAAAAAAATTATATAAATAATATAAAATATAAAAAATATTACATCTAACAATTATTATATGTTATTTATAAAACGTGAGTTCAACCCAAATAAATTAAATATTACATCAATATTACCAAATTAAAACCCTCAATTAGACACTATATAGAATGTCTATGATATCCAGTGATGAATATAAAATATTATCAATATGTGATGTCATATGAAAAGTATAATTTGTAATCCATTTCAAAAATATTATAAATGAAAATCAATCACAATATTAAATCATCATATAAGAACCTCTCATATCATTAAAAAATGGGAAAAGAATCCCTCATTATAGTCCACCATGATCCAATACAATTTAAATCATTTGGGAAATATAACAGTAAATAACATAAATAAAAAACATAATACAAAATATTCTCTAAAAATATAAATGATAAATTATACTACTCAATAAGACCCTATATTACTAGGTAAATACTCATCTTGTGATATCTATGATAAAAGACTAAAATAATTAAAATATTTTCCAACAAAAAAAACTATATACTCATAAGGAAACTCTTTAATAACCAGAGGAATGATAATTATAGATGATGACCATTGAATAAGTCATATTATAATCCTATATTCTCTAAATCATCGAAATGATATTTTTTTACACTATCCTTAAATTCATCTATGATATCCATCATCATATGAAAATTAACAAAACTTCCAAACCATATTTTTCCCAAAATGAAAGCCACAAAACTATAATACCATCTTGATAATAAGTAACTAAAAAAATTCAATGTTTACCAATATAACTATTAATTTTCATAAAGATCCTCATTAACTAATCCAAATGTATTAAGATATTCAAAAAATATTTCATCATAAAAATAAACTTAGTTTTATAGGTTGATAAAACAACATTAAAATAAATTATTATGGGGTATACCTAATCTATGATGTTATATAGAATATCATAAAATTCAACTGTTCTATTAATTATTCTCAAACTAGAACATATATAAATTGTTATGGTGTTTAAACATATAACACTATTTTCACCTTCTTATCAGAAATTTAATTTTCTATATAGAACATAACTAAATCCTAGGTGTGTTTCATGGGACCAATGATCGATGATATAATGGATAGTGAAAATAATTCATAATGGACGACCATTGTGCATAGTCACTAGACTATGCACCGACCATGCAATATTCACTATTCTAAAAAAATTGAACATTCATGGTCCATGGTAATGGTCATGCATGTGATCATAAATAATTTTTGGGATATGGATTTTTAATGTTACATAATCTTTGGGATTGTGTGGATTGGCCGTTAAATATATAGACAATTGTTTATTGTTAAAAAATAGACCATTTGTATCAAATTTTTAAAATTAATCTCCAAAAAAAAAATGTGTTCCTCTGATATTGAAATATTAATAGAAATATATATTTTTAGCCTCATAAATAGAAAAAATATTGATAATTATTATATTTTCTAGTTAAAGACTAGTTATGATTTATAACACGAATAAAACCCTATAAAAATTATATAAGAAATTATAATTTACACCCCATATCCATAAAAACCAACTGAATAAATAATTCTTATGCACTGATCAAATATTAAATCCCAAAATTTAATAAAAAATATTATCAATTCAAAGAAAAATACAAATTAAAACAGTTGTCTTCTGTCAATCACCAAAATAACCAACCGGGAAAAAAATTTAAAAATAACCAACCAAACCAAATAACATTCACATTACCATCCAAGAGAACTATATATATATATATATATATTTGTTTCACCAAAACAAAAAAAATTCCAACTTATTTCACATATTATATAAAACAAATATTGTATCCTTCTTCCAAATATAAAATATCTAAATTTTCATCATCAAGATACACACTCAATAGGAATTCAACCACTTGTTAAATTAAAGAAGGCCTATATTTTTATATATAAAAGAAATCATGTCTACTAATATATATAAAAGTTTAGAATATAAATAATAGTAAACTTACCAACAGTGGTCCCCATAAAAAAGTAATAATATTTTTATAAGTAAATATCAATAATACTATAAATCACTAGATTATAGATTAAATATGTTTTAAATGAAACGCACATGTATACAATTTTTAGATTAAAACCATGATTTTTAAATTAAAAATAAATTTAATATCAAGCACATTATCAAATTCACCACTTTTTTATTCAAACCAAATATACCATATATTTTAAATGTAAATATTTTTCTTAAGAAATATGATCATGATAAATGATTATAAAACTAATTTTTTTAAAAATAAATTACTTTATTGCATAATAAATTGTCTTAAATATATATTATATCCAACACACCTATAAACATAATTAAAAACTTTAAACAAACACATATATAGCCTCATCCAAGAACATTAAACTACATTTTCAATATAACTTGGAAGAAACAATATCACATTTATTAATTCCTTGTAAAAAATTAAACTACAAATTCATAACACAAATTTATGTGAATTAGCGATATGAAAAATTAATAATTTCCAAATTTGTGCACAAAAATGTAATCCATACAGATAATTTACCTATTTTAAAATCATTCAAAATAAATTCTCCATGTATTTTTAAAAAAAAATATTAGTTATTAAAATTAAAAATATATGTAAACCACAGTCATGTTACATTAAATATTAAACACACATAAAATAATTTAAGTCAAACATAATTAATTTATTATCATATAATATATAATATATTACAAAAACATATCATTACAGAATTAATCTTTTAAAAAATATTATTCCACCACATATATACATTAAAACACATAGGAACTATAAAAAATCATAGGCCCCGAGGATGAATATGTTAGTGATACCATAAAAGAAAGAGTGATTTAGACACAAAAATATTCTCATAATTGAAAAAATTTCATTATACTCTCATATAAATATGGTGATATTTATTTTTTAATTATAAGGGTGACCTATTGTTTCTATTTTTTAAATTTTGATATTATTTTTTCCCCACTATCCTCTATCCGTTAATCAGTTTTTATATTGAATAATGTTATGGAAATTAAATTAAATAATAAATTGAAGAAGTTTACTTACCTAACAAAATCATGATACTCCATAGGGCATGAAATCAACAAAATTTCAATATACTAATTAACCATTATCCCCACTAATTAGTAAAAAGGTATAATATTTATCACTCATTTTTATGTTCACGTCCCTAATAATAGATTTGGGTTAGCAAACTATTATTCCAGGCTCAAAAACCACACATCCACTATTTTTACTCACTATTTCAAGAATGTATATCATAATTGGAACCCTAAAAATGAAAAACATAATCATCAATGTTATGAAAGGTACAATTTTTATTTAGTTCCTTGAAATTCCATAATGTTACCTTTTGTTGAAATTCCACTAATATCGCCATGAATATATTCTTCATTAGAAGATTGTTCCTAATATCCCAAGATTCTACATTTTAATAAAGTGTCTGAAATTACTTCAACCTTCCAGTTTCGTGAAACAAATATCATGACCATATGGTTCTAAATCAATATTATTTTTCTTCCAAAACTATATATTATAGTGGAAACTATCTCTATACAACACCTACCATATTGAAAATAGACATTTGAAATGGAATTCCTTAATTTTTTGACTCATCCTCCTTATTATTTTATGTTATAGTTGATATAAACATTAATTATTAACATTTACACACTTATTCAACATTATAAGTGAAAATTTATCCGAATAAAACAATTTTTAATTATCCCTCTATATATATTTCCTCTTTCTAAGATGATATATTAATTCAATTCATCCTCCTACCAAATTGTATAAAAAAATTTATACACACTCAAAATATTCCATGCATGGTTAGTTATATGTGTATACGAAACCCATTTCTTCAATGTTGTCCTTACCATGAAAACTATATGTTTTAATTTTTTAGTTCAAATGATCTTAAAAAATTTAAATAAAACCCCAATATTAGTTCAATGATTAATGGTATTTAATTTGTATTGTAACCATTATTTGGAACATATTTTTCATTCTTTAAGAGAAATAACATTTCTCATAGCATTATTATTGGTTAAATAATTGACACATCAAATCTTATTCCCATTTATATAATAACTATTAGTCTATGGAAACTCTAATTTTAAAATATAAATATTGTATAAAAAATGTTTTCAATAAATTTATCTATTATTACATGAGACTATACTTTGTAGCTACAAATTTTATAATAAAAATGATCCATGAAAATTTTCACTAATCCTTATGAACTCCACCCAATAATCATTATGATAATCCTTATATGCATGCATTTTTCATAAACATCATCCATATATGGACTCTTACATTAAACATCCATTCTATGTCATCAGTTTCCCTTAAAAAACAAAATTTTCAACCTTACACAATCAACAATAGTTAATATAATATTAACCATTTCTTTATTATTATAATATTTTTAAAAACAGATTTTTATCATTAAAAAAGAATTAATATATTAGTACACTATAGTTCAACACTCATTAGTTGGGAAAAGCAACAATCACGATTTTATTTTAATTAAAACATCACCCAACCCAATACTACAATAAGCCGTTGTATTATAGGGTATTTATATGTTTTAATAAGTCTATTACTACTCTCAGAATCATGCATGAGGAACACAGCTTGTGGCTGATGATAATCACATTAATTTTTTAGTATTTTTTACTCCAGAATAATTAAAATAATTTAAAGGACTCATAGTTCATAATTCTTATGAAAATTCTCACATTGTATTATCATAGTTTTTATGATGTCAATATGTTATGTGATAGTCATTTAAATCAATTATGGAAACCCCTATATAGAGGTTCACTATGTCATTCTCTACAACTCCCATTTTTGACTTATGGTTGTGTACACTACATGATACTTCTAATTCAAACCGGATTAATGACCATAGTTTACTACTTCTCTCTAATTTTATTTCATTAACTATATACCCCATCATAGATATTATGGTTATTTAGTGTTTTCCTTGATGGACAACAAAATTTTATTTATTAATATCTCAGAAACATGGCCAAAAAATATCCTCTCACTCTCCATATATTTTTATCATTAAATTAATTAATCTAGAAAAAATCATGTCACAAAAGAAATATTCTTTCATACAAATGATAAACTCTTGAAAACCTTATGGAAGATTAAATATTATTCCTAAACAAATAAACACATGTTTAAAAGAAACTTTATCAAGAAAGAAATATATTACCATCATACCCATACTATTTCCATATATTTTCATGAATTATAAGAATACATATATCTTCAAAAAAAACTTTATATTATTCCAAAATACATATACTATAAAAAAATTAAAAACATACCCTTAAGATGCATGTATTATCTCCTTATATAATTTAATAATAAAATAACATTAAATCAAACATCATTAAATCAGACCTTCAATCGTAAATATTAAATATATATTTAAGGGGACATATCTCCATACACCCATTAGAATTCAAATAAAAAAGGGAACACTTTAAACATAATCTTTATCCCTATTAAATTTTTAATTTATGGGGGAAATCTCCATCTTCTATAACCCATGACTAATCATTAGAATATATGAGGTGTTCTACATCATCCTTCTTAGATCAATATCATCATATTCGGTTTTAATTATATTGAATCATTTTAAATCAATATTAATTTACCCACTAGCTGATGAAATTTTAGTTCTACTTAATTTTTTATATAAATTTAGTTTTGTAAAATATCACTCTTGAAAAACTCTGACCAGATAGATTTGAAAAAGATACTTACCTCCAACCACTTGAACTACAATAATTCTTATGAATGTGAGCATCATATATAATTCATAGAGTCAAAAATACTTCAAAAAATAAAAACCCTAGGATTAATGTGGGAGACATGAGTTTAATGGATCTTCATTAATGTTTTCCATGTAACATTATAGTTTTCAATTAAAAACTCAGATGAGTAAAAATCTTCCACTTTCCCTAAAAAACCCAACTTATGGTATCATCCCATTCTAACACAAAACCATTTTTATATTTGTAAGTAATTTTTTTTAAGAATGAAAAAAAATTCATTGATCAATTGATACGACATGTTATAAATGAACTATGGATATCACCTTAAACCCATTATCTTTTATACTTCATAGGTATCCTTGATTGTAGATGGGGATGAAAAGATTTTAAAAATCATAATTAACTCCCCTATAACTATGGATCCATATCAATTCAACTATGCATAATTTTTTACGTGCCTCATGTTGGATGTAACACTTCCTTGTTATCAAAGTCTATCAGTTAGTTTACATGATCATATGATACCAATTGTTAAAATATAGACTAATTGACATGAGAGTATTAATTAATTTTTGTCAGCAATAATTATGCCACATAGGTCTATGAATTTTCAACATTAATAAAATATCAATCATGTCCATCACATATGCTCCACAAAAAATATTTTTTTGTCCCATATTTTTATCATTATAGTACATAAAGTTATATATTAAAATATCCTTATATATCCTCCTTATTTTAATGGGTTAATTTTACTGAACATATATCTTGAAACGACTATTCATATTAAAGACTCTATGCAATTAATAAAGTAAAATTGGATCTATCTTAATGAACTATATTTAACCCATAGTTATTTATTATTTATTATTTTATTTTATTAATTTCACAACTTCATGTAATTTTAGATTCAAATGATTCCAATTATTTATAATGAATTGAAATTTTTTTGATATAGTAAATAGGCCTTTACAAAATTAATCTAGCTTAAATAGATTAACATTAAGGCCTAATCCATGTGCTTCCTAAGAGAATAAACCCTTTATATTGTTCCTCCCAACAAAAATTCATCTCCTTATAAAATAACTAGATGTAGTAATGAAAATGGGTGGGTGGGTACAATCCATTTTTCCTAATTTAAGGAGGGTGGGGTTTCAATATGGACTTCCATTATGCTATTCTCATTCACATTGGAATCCATTTTCATAATCTATGTAATTTTAATGAAATATGAAACCTTCAACTACATGGGTCTTGATATTATGGACATGACCAAAATCCTAGCAAATTTCTCCTTAAACAGCCTTACCATGAAGTGTTATGATAATACATAAAAAATTGATCATTCCATTCTAACCAATTCTTACTATATTATTTTCCTATACCATAACCGATAACTAAATTTTTATATACAATTCTTTTGGAAACTCATTTCTCATGGGACTGTCCCATTTTAGAATGATGTGATTTATACTCATTCTATATAAAATTATTCTTTTTATTCTATGATATATTTTTTCACAAAAAAATAGATATATAAGATCATTTTATATAGATTTTTATATGTCATTATTATTTTTCCAACCCATGAAATTTACTTTTCAAGGGAGAAAATAATCATTGAATAACGTCCAGTTGTATTCTTAGTTTACCTTCCTTGAGGTTTCAATTAGAAATATTATTACCATGATTGCAATTATAGGTAAAAAAATTATTTTTTTCTACTATGCATGGAAACACATACATTTAATATTTCCACTAAAATCCAAAAAATTAACATAATATAATGATTTAATGGAAAATATAGAATAATGTATATTATTCCTAAAAATAAACACAAATTTTAATACCATTTTGGGGTTTATTTTATTTATTATTACATTTTTTAGATCATTATATTGCATATTTAATGAACCACTGTTATAATACATTTTCTTCTTAATTTATCTGGTTCAATTATGTTCAAGGATCATAGAAGTTATATAATATACAATAAAATATTTCCACATGGAACATGGCCTTTGTGACATAAAAATATTCTTACTTTCATTCTCTAAAATAATAAAATTTTCATTCATCTCATTATCTCATATTGTATGCTATTCAAATTGTAAGTATCAATTATTTTTTGTTTAGTCTTATCGAAGGAATTAAAATATTCTATTTCCATCTTGGTAGATTCCATTTATTCTTCCAATTATATGATCTTATTACTCCTTAATTCATTTCCTGAGTTTAGATATTCCATCTGTTTCTTTCAACATGACATCTAATTATTTAATGCATAGGTATTTTTATATATCAATAAAAATTGGTCCTTTATTTTCTTGTTCATTTTATAAATAGTGTCCTTATGCATTATCATCTCTCATTATAATAATTTCTATTTGTTAATAAATTTGGTAGATGTGTAGTGATATCACTGTTACTGGTCTTCAGGATTTGATCCTCTTCTCAATCTAATCACATTATCTTATCCAATATTATGGCCATCTACTATAAATCATCATCTTGGAAGTCATTTTTATCAATTGCTATAGTAAAAAACATGAACAATCCTTTTTTTAACAGATTATTTTATTATAAGAAAATATTTCATAGTATTTCATTTAGATATTTTGAAAACCTTTATCCTCAATTAATGATAGGTTTTCCATCATTATTTTTTTACATACCTCCTCTATCAAGTGAATAACTCACATATTTGGACTACATGGGATATCCTCATCAAAAGTGAATATATCATTACATTGGCTTATCGGCTTCTTAAAATATTTAAAAAGTATCAATGAAGGTATGAATAGATTCAAGATATGAAATTTTTTAATATTTATTCAAAATGATTTATTACTCTTTCATCTCATTCTCAAACATTCAATGAACTGTTCCTAATTATGAAACTATTTTAATTTTTTTACTATTTATATGATTTTTTTCCTTTTCCATGACACAAAACCATATAGATGGAATCCCCATGTTAATATAAAAAAATTATTTATATTTTGTTATAGAAAATAAAATCAAATAAGTAGAATAAATACATTGATAAAACTTCTTAGGACCACAGTGCGTATATGTGATTGAATTTATGAGAGGAGGGAGAATCTGGTATGTACTATTTTAAATTTTAATTGCCTTCCGATTTAATCTCATAGAAACAATGTGATCTTGAAAACACAATTGATAGGGTAACTTGTTTTTTTTATTTTTTTTAAATTTCACGTGGTTATTTTAAATTTTTTATATATCACTTAATAAGTCAATCTTGTGAAAAATGTGAACAATGAGAAAGAAAATAGAATATAGGGAAATTTTATTTAGTTCATTGAATATTATACTCTAATGAGTATAAAATTATTACTATGTTAATCCATCCAGTATCCACTGACAAAATTTTTAATTGTTGAGTTCTTGATATGTCATTCATTCCAGGGTTCATGCCTCACACAATGGTTCTAGTTTGGATCCCTAACACATAATTCTAACTATCTCCACTTCCTCTCAATTAACACACTACTTCAATAATGGACATCATTATAAGAACACAAAACAATATAAAAAGACTCATCAATATGTTCAATTCACTGAATATTTTTTGGTTCTGTTAAAATCCTAGAGAATTTCTTTATATACCTTCTATGAATTTCAACACAAATACTGTATTATTCTATGGTAGATTCTACATGAGACACCAAGGTTCATTTATGTTATAACGTATCAAAAATATCTCCAATCATCTATCATTGTGACTAGAATATCTCTTCCTTTATATTGATATAATAATCCTCTATTCCTTCATCTAAAATATATTATGGTGAAAACCATATCCCTTTAACCATTCCCCCTCAATAAGGATAATAAAATTATTTAATTGATCATATCCTCATTTTTCCTTTTATATGTGGTTGTGGTAGAACACATTACTTCTTAGATGTAACAATATTATGCATCCTACAATGTGATGACTTATGAGAAATATTATAGTGTCAATTATCCTTATATATATTTTCATTTTAAAAACCAATAACTATATTATATATACTGTTTTTGAACTACATAAAATGATTTAATACATGATTGATTGATTATGTGTATGAGATGTCTATTGTGTAGATTACACTATGTTCTTCTCTGTGATACTGATCAAGAAAAGTGCCCATATAATAATCATGGGTTAAATAATATATTTTACTTGAATTAAATCCCCAGAAATAATTCCACAATTCCGTAATTTTAATTTAATAATGTTTTATTATTGTTCTCATCTTTCAAGAAATTTTGGTACATGAACTTTCATCACAACATAAATATTATTCAAATAATAAATCCAAAGAATCCATATCTCCATTTATACTCAAATTTTTATTATGTGAACACTTTAATTTAATAAAATTAAATATTATAGGTTGAATATCTTATTTTTTTAAAATATAACAACATATGACACTACATAATAGTTTATTTTTCTAATAAAGAAATGATCCTTATGAGTGTTCCACAATCCATAAGAACTCCACTAGATCATCTATATGATGATTATTATGAACAAAACATTGTTTCATCCTTTGTTATTATGATGAAACTTACTATGGTCATCCATAAGTAATCACAATTCACCAATATGAACATCACTCTTTAATCTGTACACAAATTAGAATCATTCAGATGAATACCATTATTTGATAATTACAAAATCCTTACGAGAACACTTGGCCATACTTATAAGACAATTGAACATCATTACAATTTACTTCAGTACTCATCTTCATGGTCTAGATTCTATAAACATCACATTTTTTACCAACCTATACACCCCCACAATCTTTGTGCATGTAGAGGTGATCATTGAAATTTCAATGTTTCAATGTTGGCTCTCATATTCATTGAACCATGATGAAGAATATGGTTGGAGGAATAATTTGAACATAAATATCTAATTTTAAAGTATATTCATAAATGGGTTTTTTGAAATAATTAATAGTTATCATAGATTTTGAGTCTCATATTTATTTATAACTTATACAAATATATTGTTAATTAGTATAGTTTATCTTGGGACTGTCATTAAAATCCCTCAAGGAATCCCTTCCCAAGTGAGTAATTGTTCTATTATAGATAGTGATCTCTTTTTCTCTTTCCACCTCACTTAATCCACTAAATTTATAACCCCAAATTTTCTCTACACTCCAAGTCTCCTTCCCCCCTTTTGATTACTTTTATTCCACTCAATTTCCATCAACAATTATAGAATTTTTGAGGGTTATCCTTGAGTTTTGACACAAGTTTTATTATAAACTAAAACAATACCCTAGAAATAAAACTTCAATGAAACATATATGTATTTGCCTCTTAAAATAAAGAAACTCAATCCATATCATCCAATCTAAATAATAAATCTTCCATTAAATTTAATACATTACTAAAAAAATAAGGATGAGTCCACAACAGTCATCATTGAATAAAAAAATCTTTAATATTTGAATTATCAAGCATGTCATCCAACACCATCTCACAATTACCATTTCTAAATATTAATAATAAATTCAACCTATCATATATATTTCAAAAAAATATGAATTATTATTTCTATATATATTATCAATAAATCCATAAAAAATCATTACAATTACAACAATAATTGTATATAATAAGAATAATAAGGAAAACACCAGAAATAATTGAATATATAAAACATCTTGTAAGATAAAATAGTACCATTTACAAAATTTTTACACTATGATAATAATTAAATAATTTTTAAACTTACCAATTTTAAAATGTATATATTTTTGGGTAATAAAAAAAATACAATACATTAAAAAAATTATAGGAATCAAACACAGACAAATTTCTACAAAAAAAATTTCATAATCTACTTTTTATTTAAATCAAAACCATAAATTTGTAGATATAATACCTTATAATGATATAACATATGAAATTTATTTGTCCTAATAAAACCAAAAAATACAATTCCACACTCCAAAGGTAAACCAATACTTTTACAATTTTATCACACTAATAAAAATATAAATCCACTAAAATTGATTGAATTTTATTATTAAATGAAAATCGGTTTTATAACCCATAACCAATACTTAAATAATATAGTAGAAAATTTTGTACCAATTATTGCGTTAAATAGAAATAGACTATTTATAATATTGAACAACAATTTTCACAACCAAACATGCATAGATTGTAATAACCCATACATTCACATGTGAAATTTTACATTTTGATAAACAAATATCTTTTAAATTTAGGATTATATTGTATTACAAACATATGAAACAAAAAAAATTAGAAATATATTTTTTTCATTAATTAATTAAAACCTCATTTTAAGAGTAATTATAGAAAATAAAACTAATAATAAAATAATGGGATAACAAAAAATAACTATATTAGGGAATTTTTTATGACTATTGTCCCTAGAATAATTATACCCAAAAAATATAATATCCAGTAGAACAAATAATATTAATGTAATTTTTATTTTTTAAATGAATTACATAATAATGTAAAAAAATTAAGTGAATGATAAATGAATGAAATATGAGGTATTTATAATTGGAAGAAAACCCATATGACTATCCAAAGAACAACCTGAACATTACTAAAAGTAACCTGGCTATTAGAACAGTTACTGGAACAGGGGAATAGTAAAATAATATATTGGTTATATTAAAAAAAATTAAAATATATGATATTTATATATGGACAAAATAATTTTTTTAAAATATAAAATTGAAATTTGAGATAAAATCATAGTTAATATTTTTTAAAAATATATATATTCTGTTTTCATTAAAATACATTACAAAAAATATTAAAAAAAAGTATAACTTGATATAATTATTTTATAAAACAATATTCATTTATATATTTATATAGGATAACTTTATTTATATGAAACCAGATGTAAATTTTCTAAGGGTCGATAATTTAACCATTCCATAAGATGTATTATTTTAACAAATAATCATTTTATTTTGAAAAATACATATCTATTGTTTATAAACATATTTTTATAAATTGAATTTCATATTTAAAATTAGTATGTTGAAATTACCTTATCGTTAGTTTTTTGTGTTTTTCAATAAATTTTTATTTTTATTTGAATACTAAAATTCATAAACTCACAGTATTTCCCATTATACGTTCAGTGTATTATGAATTTTATCCTAGAGGGGTTATTTATCCACTATATCATCCTAAAATGTATCAATTACTATATTTATTAATTATAATCATATACATTAGTTGTCTTGAAAATATGTAATAAAAAATTTAATATTATATATAGAAATACCCCTCTCCTCCCGATTAAAAATAGCACCACCCTCTATAATTATCTATTCCCTACAAAAACACATTACCTTATCCAAGAACTAATAAATCATTTACTAACCCTTTTCAAACATTATTATTACATAATTTTTGAGATAAAAAACATAATATATATACAAATAATGGATCTAAATATTTAAACTCATAGAAAAATTAGGCTCAAACGTACCTTGAACATAAAAAAAATAAATCATTTTTTATAACTATCATATTTATACTTAAAATTTCACATTCTCTTTAGTACATGAAGTCACCTAGGATATACATCAAAGAAAAAGGTGAGAAAAGGGGATATTAAGAGAATAAATAATTAACATGAATCAATATAACAATGGTGAACATAATCATCACAAAATCATAAGCATATGATAAAAATAAATATCTTGAATAAAACTTGTGATAAAGGCATAGAATGTGGAAATGCATAAAAATAAAACACAATGTCTTAGTAGTCAAATTCCACACATAGTTGTAAATAATGATATCATTAATTTCATACATAAGATACATGAATAATCATAACATCATCATTTTGAAAAAATATTGCATCATGTTAAATCATATTAAAAATTTTGTGATGAGATACATCACATTACTAAATTCCTTTGAGGGCTATATAATTACAGGCCCACCCATTACAACATAATATTTATATTATCATGCATGCCCCATAGAACATATTACAATAATATTCATGAATAATCTAATGTAATGAAATGGATTTCGTAAGAATTTCATCAATCATGATTTTAGGAATAAACATGGGGTTCCCAAAAGAAAAAGGGAAAAATATATTTGGTATTAAAATCATCGTTCTGGAGTGAAGAGAATGATGGAGGATTTTACCTCTTTAATGACGGAGGATTTTACCTCTTTAATGTTGTCTCCATAAGAACCTCTTTAATGCACTTTAGTTTGGTCTTTTGATGATACCATTAACTCATGGACATAGGAAAATAAAATGGTAATATAATTGGATACAATTTTTACAAGATACAAGGCTTAGAAGGTGTGAGGAGAAGGGGTGGTGAGGGGTGGAATTTATAGCCAGAGGGGAGGGGTATTTTTATTATTATATTATTTAGTTTAATATTATGGCTCAAGAATATCAATACTATTTATTCCAATGAATAAATATATTAAATTTTTCAGGATATTTTTTTTACAATGGGTGACTATATCATGTTTGACATAATGGTTCATGTATTTGGCTTATAATGCAAAATACTGTAAATTACCATACATCACTATTAACGAAAAATTCAACAATTTTAGGAAAAACCAAATAATTATCACTTACCAATTTAGATGTTTAGATTTCAAAAGTGGACTCCATTTTATGAAAATAATTTCTACATATGGTAAATTTAGTTTTTAAATAAAATTTTCATTTATTTAAAAAATACTGATGTTACTGATAGAATTTATCTTATGATACTTTGAAAAATAAAGTAATGTATCTTAATATTAACATATAATTATAATACCACAAAATATAAATTTATGAATATATTTTATTAAACTATGTTTTATTTTAATTAATTATATTAATTAATTATTTTTAATCAAACATTTTCATTTTAAAATAATTACAACACATAATTTATCATTTTAAAACATTTATTTAATTATACTAGGATATAAATATATCATAGTTACAATTATAAGATACATAAATTTTATTTATACTATTATGGGTGGGGTTACCATTCTAACAGTCATGTTACTCTTCCGAATTATAAAATCACCATTCCAATGGACATGTTACTATTCCATTGGTATGGGTTCCTTGATTACAATAAATACCACCATTTTCATTCATAATTAATGAGATTAATGTTTTTATTGAGTTATCTATATTAATAATGTGTTTTATGACATAATTATGAAAATGAAAATGGAAATTTTTATATTTTGGGTTGTTAAATATAGTCTTCTAAAAAAATATTCTAGATAGGTAAATGGTGTATTCTAAGGGAGAAAATTAAATGGAGGATGTAATATTCAAAAAAAACCATTTAAAATTACTTTATTATTTAAAATAAAAATTATTCATTCACCAAATCATCAAATGATGTGCTTTTTATCATTAATATACTAAAACAATATTATTTTTTCAGAATATCCATTACTTATATTCAACTCTATTTTTCATTAAAATGAAACCATCTCTAATGTTTTTTTGATACAAAACCATCATGGATGATGTGAATCATTTTTTCACCACCATCATGAAAGCTATTTTTGATACAAAAAAACATGTTAAAAAATAACTAAATAATTCTATTATATTTGGTTCTATTTTCAATAATGGATAAACATTAATTAAGTTCTATAAAACAAAATAAGATCACCATGGCCAAAAAACCCAGAAAATGAACTTACCATAAAAAACACATATATAATAAGAATAATGATTATTTATTAATATTATTTGATATGATGAACCAATTCTATTTTTTAGTCCAACCAACATCCTAACATTATAGTTCTATATTAATATTCCCATTTTCTAATAATATGCTTAATTATATATAAATTGATTCATCCATTGAACCTTTAATCAAATGTATTCAGAAAGGTGAAAATAAAGATTATTCCAAAATAAAATTATTATAAAAAACCATAATAGAATAATATATATATATATATAATCTTATGATTCATGTATTTGATAAATTTATTATTCTTATTCAGAATATTGTGCAGGGATACAAATAAATTTTAGCACTAATGTAAGGGAACTCTATAATCCACCAAAATTTAATTGGTTTATTATTTCTACCATCAGATCACATTCAATGATTCCCCAAAATAGAACATCAGTTTATAGTAATAAATAAACTCTTTATATGTAGTATTTCAAACAATGCGAGACTATAATAGTCCAAACATTCATAAACCATTATTTTTTATATTTTGGGTTCTTGTAGCCATTCTAGTGGAGCATGGACATTTTATAAGCCATAAGGCAGAGTTTTTTCCATTTATAGAATCCTAGAAATGTGTTGGTTGGCATGGTTCTATTGGTTTGGATTTGGGAACATTGAGGTTGGTCATAGACCTAGTCACTAGGTTCTGGGATTCACCACTGTGAATGAAATGATATAGTTTCTCTTGTTCATGGTAATTTTGGTTTGGTGTTTTCCCTATGTAAAATAGGTATTGTGAAAATGAACAATGTGGGAATGGATATTTGGGTGATTATTTGGTATTTAAACTATGTAAAATAAGAAGTTGAATCTATCCACTATGTTTCATTATGTGTGGTGATAGGAAAATGGTTAGGCACCTAGTGATACATCATAGTGTCTTT
Source organism: Viscum album (assembly GCA_963277665.1). Taxonomy (NCBI): domain Eukaryota; kingdom Viridiplantae; phylum Streptophyta; class Magnoliopsida; order Santalales; family Viscaceae; genus Viscum; species Viscum album. The sequence continues at coordinate 549,096,715 of OY728163.1, forward strand.
TCATAGATGGTGTCATATGATACAACATGACAAAAACCACATCGTGTACAAGGGAGTGGTGATAGTCAAAATATATTGATTATGTTTATAAAATTTCCTTGTTTTAGGGATCTTTTTTAATGATATTTATAACTACCATTCACAAAGTAATACAAGGTATAGTAAAAGGTCACCATGCTATGGTGGAGTCCAGTGAAATATAAATTATAAATTGACGGTTGTCCCTTGCATTGATTTAATTTTCAGACTTCTTCTAAATCATTGGCCGAACCTAGACCCCTTTAGTTCCCAATTTATCATATACATTAATTATTATAAAATTTTAGTTTTTAAAAAATCTAGTTTTATTTAATAATGGTACCTCCTTTTCCCATTTTCACTATTTTTACATACCTCTTATCTGGAAGTTTATCTTTGATAAAACCTATGTTTTAGAATAAGTTCGGAAAATGGTTTGGAGATCGAATATTATCAGTAAGATATGGTTATATTCTATTCATTTTTAGTGAATATGGACCCCTTTATCACTTTATTATGAGCTTATATCTCTTTGATTTTATAGTTGAGGTAGGGGATCCTGAATCATTACTTTTTGTATGCATATATGGTAATTAGATAATTTTACTCAACAATTTATCCACATTATGGGTTAATATGAGAATATAATTTTTTAATTAAACTAAAATTGAATTGGGATGAGAGTTTTTATTTTTGATTACTCATTGTACGATATTTCCTGTGAGATTACACTTGACTATTATTAATTCTAAAAATAATAGTTCTCAGGAAACTAGTTTGTCGAATTTTTATGTGGATTATGAAACCCTTATTGTGATGGATTCACATGGAAAACTATTCATGGAAAAGTATAATCTATTAAATATATGGTCAATGATCTAGTTTACCATGTAAGCTATGTAGTATGTAAAAACCCCAATGATAAAGAAGATGTGATGATATACAATTCGTTAAACTAAAATTGTGGTAGATTTGGATGCTAAAGTTTAATTATATAGGTTAATTTTTTTCTTGTGTTTTATTTTATGGTGTGTGTGTGGATCATGTGGGTATTTTACTTATGATGTTGGGGACTATTTTTAGGTAAATTTATTTATGTACTAAATTATGGTTTCTTGGCATGGATGTGATATTTGACTATGTAAAATGGTAGTGATGTGTAGTTATTTTTGTGATCTAGTTTGGTTTTGCTGATTAATTATAATGTTGTATAATGAAATTAGTTTTTATAGGGTAGATGAGCTAGTGTGGTGTGGTTTTATTCTTTTACTAATTATCTATGGAATACTTTATAATGTTTATAACTAAAATATTATGGACAAGAATTGATGTGTTATAAATGGATTAGTTGAATTCAATGGTAAAATTATTGGGTTTTGTTAATGTGAAATATAACGGATCAATATACGTGAGTTAGTAAAAATTCAATAATTTTAAAAATTACATAACTTGTATTTATAATTTGGGATTATGTGCACTATGTGTTGTGATCTTTTGGTTTGATTAATTAGTAGTCACAGTGATGTTGATGAAATATAGTGTTGATACAGAGGTTTTGGTAGTTGGGATGTTTTGGTTTTGTTAACTAATAGTTTGAGATTGTTTATAACTACTATACATTATATATTCCTTTTAATTTCTATATGCACCTCACTCGAGACATGTTTTTTTTGTATCAATGCCCAATATTTTTGGGTTCTAATTATTTTCCCAAAACTTCTAGGTTAGTGAGGATGGATGGCCAACTACCATCTCTACCTTACTCCCTCTACATGGTAATGTTAAAGAAAATTCAGTATGGTGTATATAAGTCCAAAGTTCACTAGTTTTGATGATTAATTATTGTATGATGTGTGTTATGGTGGAGGTCATGTATGGTAGGGGAAGGAATGATGTGGATTCCCACCATCTTCATCATAACCTAATATTCTGGTTTATGATAGTCATTGTGAGATGAAGATGATGTGATGGTTGGGGAATGGGTTGATCATTGTTTATTTATTTTTATAATGAGATATTGGTTACCATTGTTTTATATATGGGGCTTGTGATGGTGTTAGGATGATATATAATGAAGGGATTAGTAATTCATGATGCAGGATGCTGTGGAATGAGAGTATAAAATTATTGTGGAAGTAGTGTGGGGTACCCAATTTTTGATATGATTATTTATATATTATTATACTTATATGCATTGTTTGGTGACAGGGATATAATGATGCTAGGATTGGTTAGTTGACCAATATAGGTGAATGTTGGTTCTTTTTTTGTTCATGTGTGCATTAACATGCTTTTTCATGTTTTCATGAGAGACCATGGGTATGATCCTACTATGTATAGCACCAAATAAATATATAAAAACATTATAGGTTTCTAAGAATAATTTTATAATATAATTAGACAATTCTATGTTTAATATTAGATATTTTTTTGAGTTTCTACCATTGTAATTATCTCTATTTATTCACCGGTTGACTTTAATTATTTCTATAAATATTTTTTCTAGATTTTAAGATGGTTTTTCATCTCCATTTTATTTAATTGTAATTGATTTATTTATTTATTAATATTAAATATCTAGTTACTATGATTATTAGTTAGGGAAAATTCCTTACATGCAGGTAATTTTTATATCCTCGATGATTTTCACCAACCTAGGGCATATATAAAGTAGGACTCGTGGGGGTCATTATCTATCTTACTTCAGTTTCAGGCAACAAGAAATACCTTTAGTGGGAGGGGGTAATGATAGAGTTATATATGTGTTTTAGTTGAGGGATTTGGTGGATATTTTTGTTTGGTATAGATAGGGAATACATGGGTTGGTAAAAAAATTATACCAATGTATAGAATTTCAACTTATTGAATGGAAAAGTGATGTTGTGTCTCTTTTAGGGTAGAGACCCAGACGATATACATGAATAATCCTTGTTTTTTTGTGACTAAAAAAGCTTTTTTTGGGAATTTAAATAATTTAATTTAACAAAATAAATCATTTATTTTTATGTGTGATTCCCTTACATTGCTCGTGTTATGCATTGCATTGGACTATTTCTTGCTGAATTAGTCATAGAACCTAAAAAGAATGAGTAATATTTGGATTAATGAGGATGAGTTCATTTTTTTGGAAACCCTAAAAGTTTATTTTAAAATAATAATATTCTCGACATATTTTATAACATGAAACACTGAGCTTTATGTGAACTGTAATATATAATAAAAATATTATTACATAAATCTTATCATTAAAACCTTGCAACTAAATTGTATATTTAAAAAGGAACACCCAAAATATTATATATATATGTATAATGGTGTTATATAATTCATATTTATGGATAAATTCCTAATAAATATGTACTCATTTTTTAGTAAAGTCATTTTATTCTTAAGAAATATATTTCTATAAAAAATTATATCATTTTCTACATGGATATTTTAACTAATATATACCATTTTTTGAAATAAAATTTAATAAAATTGAAATAATTTTTTAAAATAGCTGGTAACAATTATATTAGGTTGAGTTACAAGAAATTTTATGAAAACATTTCTTTTTTATGTATATAGTGAAAAATATAAATTTTAACAAAACTATAATTTCTTTTCATAAAATCAAGTAAATTTAAATTCCTATTACATTATGAATTAGATTATAATGATTTATAAAAGTAATTTAATTATAATTAATAAAATAAATTACATAGATAATTTAATCATTCTAGGTTTTGGTATAACATCATTTTTTGGATTATAATCTTAATTTTATAAAAACAATTTCTCATTTCATTTTATAAATTTATATAGAAGTTGATTTATTACACATACTGAAATTGATTACTTTAAAATTGGTTCCATATTTATTATCAAGGCATTAAAATTTAGTAAATATTTCCCTTTCATTTGTAGTCATTATGAATATAGACCATGGTAAATATGTGTCCCCATAGAAGGGGTAAAATGGGTAAAACCGACTTAAAACTATAATATAAGGCCTAAAATATCCCATACATTTTTCTTCAATTTATATTACAAATTATTCTCCACCATAATAATAAATGATACAAAAATTTGGAAATTTAATTCTAATTTCATTTTATTATAAATTTTATTTTATTTTATGTAAATTTTTATTATATAAATGTCATTATCTTGTATTTAATTTTTTATATGATTCAACTGTGATATAATAATATTATGAAAAAATATAAAAGAATATTTTGAATATAAATGTGTTTTCTATAATAGTAAATTAATTTTAATTTGTAGTGATGGCATAATTACTTAAAAATATATGAAACTCTAAAATAGTACATGTGATAGTAATAAAAAAATCAAGATAAATGTTTTTAGAATTTAGAAAAATTAATATTTTTTGGTTGATTTTTTTATTCCATTAAATTAATATGTAATTATTAATTTATAAGGTTTATTAATATTTTCATTTTTCAATTTCATGGTTATAATTATTTATTTGAATTAAATTTAAATTAGTACTCATAAACAATATTTTATTAATATTTTATGTGAAAAAATATTTTATTAAATTATTTAAAAAAATCAAGTAGGAATTATGGGATTTGAAAAAGATATAAAATTAAATCCATGTAAAAATAATTATCCAGTTTCTACATTAAAATATAAAATTTCAACCACTAAATAATGAAAATTCTTTTACCATGGTTAAGGTTAAAAAGTGTTAACGAGGTGTTTGACCAATATACAATGTTTAAAATAAAACATAAACATGTATATGTATATCAGGTTGAAGATATATAAAACTTATCAAGTAATAAATTTGATACTCTAGAAATTTGGTTCACTTTCACAAGAAAATTTATCGATTTTATTTACATATTTTATGAAATTTTATGTGTGTCCATCTCTTAAATTATAAAAGGGAATCTCATCTTTCCTATTATTCACATCAACTACTCAATATGAGAAAATCCTTATCAATAAACCTTAATATATTCCTTCCCTTCATTTTTGAGCTTCGACTATTATCTTATGATAATTCTATGTTGTCTTGTGTTATAAGGAATAAGAGGTATCTGAAATAAGAGGATGCTAAAAGCACTTATGTTTCTAGTTGATCCTTAAGTATGGGTTTATATTAAAATATCATATTTATAAATGATTTTTTATTAATAAAATAAAATTTAGGGAATTATATATTGTTTATATCATAACTCATAAATATTTTATTCTCCTATGATAATTTAAATAAATTACAAGTTTTCTATCCATTTTCCTCTAAATAAATAGATGTCCAAAAATACATCTTTGAGAAAAACATAGTTAGTTTTTTCTATTTGTGTGGAAAAAAGATTTCATAAATATCAATACATTTTAATATATTATAAATAAATTTATTAATAATCTCTAATAATTTATTAATTTAATTTTTAAATATCTTTTTCTTTTTATAAAATGATTTAAAGGTATACATCTTATGATTTCCAAATGAGATATTCTTACCGATTTTGTGCAATAATTATTTTTATAATGTTTAACAAATGATCATCTTTTCCTACCATTATTATTATCGTTTCAATTTAATATTCATTTAAAATTTCCATAGTTTTTTTCAATGAAATTGTTTCCCTATTATTCAACAAATTTCTATATTTTTAATATGTTATTTCAAAATTAAAAGGATATTTTTAAAAGAAATGTTCCAACATTCTTTTAAAAGTATTTTCATCTACGTAAAAATACATAAATTTATATTAGGTTTAAATTTAGATATATTTTATTAACATTATTCACTCTATTAATCTGTAAGTATTATGATCACGAAGCTCTATTTATTTATTGGGAAAAATGATGACATCATGTATGCTAGTTTTTGATATGCATGTTGATATAGAACATGTAATGAATTTTTATACATTAATTTTAATTGATCAATACATTAGAATTAATATTTGAGAAGAAGGGCCTATCATATCCACTGAATATAATAGCATGTCTCATGATATATATCAGCCACGGGATTTGGTTTATTCTTACCCAATACTTAATGATGCCTTTGCACGATGCCTTGATGGAATGTTTCTGTTGTCTAGGAAAAAGCCCTTTATTGTATGTTTATAATGTCTAACATTACGAATTATTTAATTATGAATCTATTTATTGATATCAACGTGTTTATTATTTTTCAAAATCATCCATGGATACATTCCATTTATATAATAGTTATATGGAATATTTGATCACTATTTTTCATTTCCATATTATTCATACTTTATATACACTATGATAGATTATGTGTTACAGTTTCATTTAATATGAATTGAACTAACCAATTATTATGTTTTTTATTATCTAGGATTCCAGTACGCAATCTATGAATGATTTCAAGGATATAATAGATGAAATGATAGCGTGCTCACTTGATTATTAATTTTTATTAACAGATTCAAAATATAATTTACGAATAATATTTGTATTTTGTATCCCATGACTACTAAACTATGTAATAGTTCTAGATAGGATCAGTTATTTCTATTTATAATATAGAAAAATAACCAATAAATCTTGGTTAACAGAGTTAGGGTGTAACCATATGTATTATAGGATGTTTATTTGGACTATTGGGAACTATATTTATAAAAACATTCATTAGGAAACATAACCATTTAACACACCAAAGATATGTATAATTATAGGTTGATTTCATAATGTTTTTTTAAATTGTAGATAATTTGTTTTAGACCAAAATATGTGCCTGTTAGGATACTATAAAAAAATTTTAGTATAAAAGATGAACTTAGGGGTAACATCTCAAAAATGGGATTATTTGGAATTCACTCTATCATCACTGGTGCATATAGAGTGGTCCAAAGATTGAACACTTGGTAAGAGACTATCAGCTGATATTATTTGGATGATTGAAACACTCATTACAAACCATTATATAATATTTTTAAAAAATTCATTTTAATGAAATTCAAAAATACAATATGCTTATGGTTATGATAATAGCTATGCATAAATTATGAATTTATGTAAGAAAATTTAATATAATTGGAATTATATGATATGACTAATAATATTGTGATAAAATCAAGTATATTCCATTATTTGAAAATTTTACCAAATGGAAGTAATGTAATACTTTTCAACACCCATAATAATTGTATGGATTTCTATCTCGTGTAATCCAAAATAGCCAGTGTTGGAGATAAAAAAATTATAACTATATAGATATAGTTCAATTAGGTTATAATGAACACCCTTTAATATATAGAACAAAATAGTACATAAATGTATAATTAATTGATTTTGTCTCATTGTATGTAGTAGAGGCCAACATCATTTATAACGTCCCAGTTCCGGAAGCCACCCAAAGGCTCCCCATACCCGGTTGGTCACATGGCCTCAAGTGTTTTTCCCCAAACGCCAGAGGCTGCCGAATAGTAGTGAGGGCCTTGGGAGTGATAGTGGGGAAACTATGCCCTCATTGGCTGAGTACACAGCGGAAGAAAAATAAACATGCAATAGCAAAAGAAATGATAAACAAAAATATAAACAACGAAAGACTAAATCAACAAATAGGATAACATATGTATATATGAAATGATGCATGATACATATCTAGGAAAGCAGCCAAACAAGTCACAATTCTAGAAAACACTAAAGTACCAAAAAAAGTAAAAAATAAAACAAAAAAGCTCCTCATCATCGCAAGCCAAAGCTTGGTCCCATGCTCTCCTGCTCTAAGAAATCATGTATCGGAAGTCAAGGGGTGCTTTCCCTTGTCTATACCTGTAACAACATAGTCTGTTTGGGCCCAAAACCAGGACCCAAATAGGGTGTGAGACTAAATCCTAGTAGTAATTCACCCGAATATCTATGCCTAATAGTAAGTGAGTATATATCAGGTAAAAGTAAAATAAGTAGTAAACATCAACAAAAAAGAAGTAGGAAATAATAGTAAGGAGTAAAGAAGGATGATACACAACAATAATCAATCCACAACCAACAACAACATTGAAGAAAATAACTAATAAATAGGAAACCCTCTAGGAAGTACTCGCAGCCATCCCCTCTGGTCCTATCCAAGAAGTACCACAACCCTCTGGGCAGTGCTCTCATCCTAACCCCTCTGACTTGGTCATAGGAATTTGTAAGACTCTCTGTGGAAGCTCACTTGGTCAATTCCCCTTATAGTCTATGGTAGTCAGGGACTCTCTAAGGAAGATCAGACGGTCTAACCCTCTTAGCCCCAAGGTCTAGAGACTCTCTGAGGAAGCTATCTCAGCCAATTCCTCATATAGCCTAAGGTATCCCACAGACTCTCCGAGG